>CM022297.1:273855507-274043855 GCA_011799875.1 Thinopyrum elongatum
CTAACGTCTTTGCCGTCCGCTGGCAAACGGCAAAGTGCTCAAACATGCCAGTCCCAGGAATCACAGGTAGCTGCCACGTGGCATGTTTGCCGTCAGCTAGCTGACAGCAAAGAGCCTATACATCCCTGTTTTTAATTTAATTCATTCAATTTGACAGCAATTCGCAGATATACATATATACACAACAAGCATATCCAACACACTAGTTTCATCATATATACATACATAACCAACACATATATAGTTCCATCCTTACATATTACAAAAGTTTCACATTGTTCATCCAACACCGTTATCCATCCATCCATATAACAAGTTCCAACCATGCAAGTTCATTGATACAAAATAAAAGCACAAATGGAAAAGAAGCACTCCATCCATGCAAGCTTCCGTGAATTAAATCAAATCTGCAAAATGATAAACAAGATGTTAGAAGAAGAAGAATAAAATGAAGAAGAAGAACAAGACTATAAGAAGTAAGCATACTTAAGTAAAATGGATCTAACCTAGAAGAAAATGAAGAAGAAGAAGAAGCAGAAGACTAGAAGAATACTAGAAGAAGACTAGAAGAATAAGAAGAAGAAGAAGACTATAAGCTTATTATGTAAACTTGGTCATTTTGTGCTAACATAAGTAATTTTGGAGTTAACCTATAGGAAAGTAAGCATAGTAGAGATAACTTAGCATATTAGAGCTAACATAGGTAACTAAGCATATTAGAGCTAACATAGGTAACTAAGCATATTAGAGCTAACTTATGTCATTTCGGAGGAAACAAAGCTAAGTATATATAGATCATTTTGGAGATCAAACATACCTGACATAGTTCAGTTCTCATTGTTCTTCTCCTTCTCCTTCCTCAGCCTGATGCGCCAAGAGCGGCGAGGCGGTGGAGGCAGTGGGATGTAGTCTTCTACCACAATTGGCATGGTCATGTCGCCCACCGGCGCGAGGTCATTGTCAGGCACCACCACCATCGCGAGGCCATCTTCAGGCAGGACAGGCACGACCATCGCTAGGTCATCCTCAGCCACCACCATCGCTAGGTAATCCTCAGCCTGATGCCCACTCTGCTCCTCTTCTTCCCCACTCCAGTCCGGACCATCCTCCTTGCTGTTGCTTTTGCTACAGCCAGAATCGCTGTTGCTTTTGCTACAGCCAGAATCGCTGCTGCTTTGGCTATAGCCAGTGTCGCTGCTGCTGCTCCCATTGCCTGTCCAAATGCAACAATGACCGTTAACAATCGATGCGAGACAAAGCCAAATGTAGAGGAATAAGAAGAGGCAGAACGTACTGGCATCATCGTCGTCAGCGTAGCGCATGCGACACATAGTCGCGTTGAACACCTTCACGATGAGCATGGTGGTGTCGTCGTCGTACCTGAAGAGAAGGAAGTACCCCTGCCGCAGGTCGTAGGCACGGTAGAACTTCTCCCAGCCACGACACAGGTACATGTGGCCCTCCTTGATCACCAACTCCACGTCCCACAGCCTGCGAAACCCGCTGCCGGCCTGTCGCAGCTTCACATTATTTGGCGGATCTTCACCCAGCATGTTCATAAAAGTGTCAGGCAGCCTCTGCAGTTTGGGACAATGAGTGATGTAGCAAACAACAGAGTTATCATAATGAGATGGGTGAAGGGGAGATCTCTCCTTTTATATACCTGCCTCGTGGATGATACTGAAGTCCCAAGTATGATACTGAAGAACTCGAAAGCATCCAACTCGTACTCCGGTGTGGCAGAGCGGAGTCTGCGGTGGCGGCTTCCCCCCATCTCTGGTAAGCAGCAGAAGATAATCAACTACACCAAGTTATCATTTCTCATTCAAAAAACAATGCACTTGTGGACATATGATGGCTCTAGTTGAATTTATTAGTAGCACTAGTCGTCAAAAATGTTGACTTTAGTTGAATTTCATATAATAACTATTTTAACTTCTTTGGGTCAGCAAACTAGGCAACTAGCTAGCAGTATAAAAACATTCAACTAAAGAAAAGAAAGAAACTGCAAAACATGGCGGAACCCTAAATAAGAAAGTATAAAAACGTGTCTTTTTCTTCTTCTTCCCCTCTTCTTCTTTTTTCCTCTTTTTCCTTTTCTTCTTCTTCCTCTTCTTCCTTTTCTTCTTCTTCTTCTTCTTCTTCTTCTTCTTCTTCTTCTTCTTCTTCTTCTTCTTCTTCTTCTTCTTCTTCTTCTTCTTCTTCTTCTTCTTCTTCTTCTTCTTCTTCTTCTTCTTCTTTTTCTCCACCTCTTCCTCTTCTTCCTTTCCCTTTCCCTCTTCTTCTTTTCCTTCTTTTCCTTTTTCTCTTCTTCCTTTTTTTCCTTCTTCTTTTCTAATATGTAAACTATCTAAACCCACTCGTCCCCGGGCGCCCTCTTTTTTCCTTTCCTTCTTCTCTTCTTTTTCTTCTTCTTCTTCTTCTTCTTCTTCTTCTTCTTCTTCTTCTTCTTCCCTTCTCTCCTCCTCCCTCTTCCCTCCCTCCTCCTCCTCCTTCTACTCCCTTCTCTTCTAAACTAAAACTAAAACTATCTAAAATAACTAAACAAAATAAACAAAACTAAACTAAAACTAAACTAAAACTAAAACAGAAAACTAAACTAAAGAAACTAAAAAAACAAAACTAAAAAAAAGGGGGGAAGAACAAACCTGCAGGGGATCGCCGTGGAGGGCGAGGTCGGCCGTGGGGCGGGCGGCGCAGGGGCCGCGGGGAGGGCGGGCGGCGCGGGGCGGGGGCGGTGTAGGGCCGCGGGAGGGGTCCGGCACCGAGGCGGCCGGCACAGGGCCTCTCCGGCGACGGGGCGCGGCGGGGCTGACGATGCGTGGGGGAGATAGGGCTTACGGCGGTGTGTGGTTTTGTTCCTGATTTGCTGTGTTGGGGCTGGCGGGCGGCGGCGGCAGAGCGGCGGGGGAGGAGAGAGGCGGGCGTGCGGGAGGGAAACAGAGAAAGAGAGAGAGAGGGGAGACGGCTCGGCCCGTTAAGTGGGCCTTCTTTGCCGTCTGCTAGCAAAGAGGGCGGCCGTTTAGGTCTAGCCCACGTCTCCTCTTTGCCGTCCGCTGGCGGACGGCAAAGAACCTGACCTAGCCATGCCGTGCCTCGTGGGGCCCACCTGGCCCTTTGCCGTCTGCCTTCTAGCTCTTTGCCGTCAGCTGGCTGACGGCAAAGAAACAGCGGACGGCAAATAGACTTTTTGCCATCTACACTTTCTTTGCCGTCCACTTTGTGGAAGCGGACGGCTAAGAGGCTCTTTGCCGTCAGCTGGCGGACGGCAAAGAGGTGGCAGACGGCAAATTACCAGATTCCAGTAGTGATGTCCAAAGTAGCTCCTTGCTGAATCCGTCCTGAATGACCCCCCCCCCCAGGAAAGCGATCTGCCGCCGGATCCGGAGCATGACTCCAAACTCCCGCAACACGAGTTCGACACCGAGTTTTGCGCCATCGAGAAGTACCAAAAGCTGAGTTGTGTGCACGGGCACACTCCCGCTCGACGTGTATGCACAGAGGGATTCGACATTGGCAGGCGGTTTCTCAGTTGCCCCTTAGAGGTTAGTGCTAAGTTCATCATTTTACTTGAGTTAATGCCACCACTCATCCTGAATACTATTTAACATTGGCAGGGATATGAGGCTTGTGCCTTTGTTAACTGGCTGGATGAAGAATGGCATGGCAGGGCTCGGAGTGTTATCATCAAGCTCGCAGAAGATAACGTAAAGCTGAAGAAGAAACTGGCTGATCTGGAATGTACAATCAGTACGATGAAGCAAGAAAGAATCAATCACAGGCAACAGATGAAAGCAAGAGACAAGAAGGAACTAGCATGTGTAGTTGTGGTTGTCGCATTAGCCATGTTCTATGCGTTGTTTGCAATGATGATTAGGGGTTTTGTTTGACAGTATTGCTAAAGCACATCTAGATGTGCTCTAAGTAATGCACATCTAGGTCATATGCCATTGATGTTACGCGAAGATTCGTGCAGATATTTTCCATTGTCTTTTTTTCTTTTCCTTCGTAGTTTGATTATTACTGGCTTTATCAATAAGAAGAGCTCAATGTATTGCTTGCCAACTGTCCTACTTCGTTCGTACCGGTACCGGTGCATAATCCCAAAACTCGTTCCTTGTTTTTGTCCTGAAATAAGAAACCAGCCAATAGGAGTCCTGCGCAACCCCGGGAATTTGGAGCGACTGGGTACAAATAATTGTGGTTGATTATATCAGCGGTTAGATAATACGTCAACCCCCGCTTCCATTGGCATTTCCTCTTCTCTGCATACCCCGCTTAAGTGTCCACCATCTTCATTGTCCCTGGCAGGCCGCGCTACACGCTGGCACACACTCTGCAGCCATGTCGAGCGACAGCGAGGACGATAGTTCGGCCAGCAGTCTGGCGCCCGATGATAGGTCAACATCGGAATCATCCCGCTCGTCTTTCATGAGTCCGGCGTCGAGCCCAGACCTCGATTATATCCGGATCATGGAAGGGACGCCGCCTCCGGAGTCATCAGACGACAACCAGATGGACGAGGAGCCGTCGGAGGACGAAGAAGAGGACAACAATGATGATGAGGAGGAATGGTTGAACGAGGAGGAGGAGGACGACGACAGCAATGATGATGGCGACGGCGGCGGCGATGAAAAGCCAACGGTCAGCGGCAAGAAGCGTCCTCGCCAAGACGATGTCGCGGGGCCATCCAACAACAACAAGAAGAAGAAGAAGGAGCAAATTAAGTAGACTGTATATATCTCTGTTTCCGTTCGCTCATATTAATTTGTTATCTCTGTTTATCCTGTCAATCTCATCGCAGACGGTTAGTAATACATATTCGATAGAGATCTTCTACATTATCGCCCACAGGTTGGTTAGTTGAACTGTGTGCCCTGACTAGCACACAATTCACAAAAAAAGACTGTATGGGCTGTCTATAATGATCGCACACAATTCTGATTACCGACATGTTTGCCGGGTATCACACACATCTTGTTACGCCGAATCGTTTGTGTTCACCTCGATCATCGCAAATGGTTCATCGGAGCGAACTGTATGTCGTATATCGCACACACCTTGATCTGGCTGCCCATTTCTGTTGTTCTGTCTCATCGCAGACAGTTCGTATGGATCAACCGTATGCCCAGCATCGCACACGCAACTAAAATCTGAACCATGTTTGATGTATCATTCATCACAAATGTTTTGCGTCTTTTTTGACATTTTTTACATCATCGTTTGTGATTCATGCATCGCACACAGTTTCGTCAAAGGGTCTCTGATCGTAGTGTCGCGTTAGCAGCATCCTGCAGTAGTGAGATGCCGCTCTGACCGAGGTGGATCAGGTGAAGAAATTCACCAGGGAGGCGCACGGTAAGTGTTCCTACCGACTTTTATTTGTGCTATGGAGGGAATGTAATAACACTAATGCTAGAATCCCTTGTAGCAGCAAAAGCCCTAGGTCATCTTGAGAGAGACCTGAAGCAGGCTCGCGAAGATCTGTTGTATGCAGAGTCGCAACATCAAGCGAGCCACCATGTGGCTAGCCAAAGGGCGGACGGCGTTAATGTGCTCAGGGCTGAAAACGCCCGACAAGCCCGGGAAATTGAGAGCTTGAAAGCTCGACTGGCTGCCGCAGAATCAAAGAATTGGCAAACTGATGACATGATTTTTGGTAAGTCACTTTTTCTGTAGAATGTGCCCGCCATGTTGTTTGACCAAGGTGATGAATAGACTGATGGCATTTTCTGTGGAAGCTTCTTTGTCTGGCTTGCCCCCTGATGCCTAAGGTCCAATGCCCGAGGAGATGGTGAATCATCTGTCCGTGGTGCATGAAATTGCACGAAAATCGATGAAGGATGTCTACCAGGCTTTATGGCCCGAGGTGGAGCAGATCCCCAAAGACATGGCCGTTCTGGCCGAACAACTAAAAAGAGCTCGATGCCGGATCCAGGCTTGGAAAGTATTCGCCTGTCGAGAAGGTGCAAGGAAGGCATGGGCGATGGTAAAGACCCATTATACTAGTCTGAAGACAACAGATTTAGTTGAGGTAGGACCCATGGGGCCTGACGGGGAGGAAATCCCCACTAGCCATGCATACGAAAGTGTAATGCCTGCACGCGATTCTCACACAAGGATTGCGCGCTGAACACCTTAATAGATGGGCTAGACCGTGTGTAATTGTTTTGTATGACTTTATGTATCGAAGTACTTTATGTCAATCCTCAGACCGTACATCCATACTCTGTCAGCCAGCCCTCGGCTTCTACCTCCTCGGCCAATGGCCGACGAGTGTCTCGTACTACTGGACAAAATAATCAGATCAGGTGCTTTGGGTGACAAGGCAATTGGGCTAAGTGGCGCGAAAGACAAGAGGGTGATGAAAAGTTATGTTAGATTACTATTTAACATAAGGAACATCTTCCGAGGAAAATAGTTCTTCCAACAGTTCCTTTCCTCGAGTGGATGTGTTGAACACATTGGTCCGAATACGGGTGACCTTAGAGTTAAAGCCCCTAGTCGAGGTTTGAAAAGACCCCTTCCACGTTACCCCTATGTCATGGCCGACCGATTTGAATTGTAAGAATGCTAGCTTTCGGCTTTGTCCGTCTGAGGTACTACACCGGCTGACCCGGGAGTAACGATCACAGTGGTGCTCCCTTTTCCCCCTAGCCGAAATATCGGGAACATATGGGGCAATCACAGGAGCCGGGCAACCTAGCTTGGCCAAATCTTAAATCAAATCGATGCATATCGTGGCTTTAAAGACAATAGTGCATAAGAGGTGGAAAATCGTGTGTTTTGAAAAGAACATGCTTTATTATGCCCCGAGATCATTTGAAAATGTTCCGAGGTGTAAAAACAAAGGAAAAGAAAAATGAAGAAAAGGGATATGAGTTATGTACATCGGCAGTGTGCAGGGTGTCAGCCGTAGAAGCGTCGGAGTAGCATCGCATTCCAGGGGTTGGGCTCTAGATGGCCGTCCTCTGGATCTCTAATTCGATAGGCCCCTCTAATTAGCACTTGGTCGATGATGAACGGCCCATCCCATCTAGGGGAAAGTTTGTGCTTCTGCTTTTCGGGGTGTAATCTCATGATGAGATCCCCGACATTGAAGTCCTTTGCACGGACCTCTCTGCCGTGGTAGCGTCGGGCCTGCTATTGATATATAGCGGACCTTGCCCGTGCGACGTTGCGTTCTTCTTCGAGAGCGTCTAGGGCATCTTGCCGATCGAGCTCAGCCTCTGGCTCTTCATACATACGTACCCGAGGTGCGTTGTGTATGATGTCGCAGGGAGGGACTTCCTCGGTGCCGTACACCATAAAAAATGGCTTGTAACCAGTGGATCTATTTGGTGTAGTACGCAAGCCCCATAGGACAGAATCGAGTTCCTCGACCCATTTGCAGTCGGATTTTTTAAGAGAGCACATGAGCCTTGGCTTGATGCCATTAAGGATTAGTCCATTGGCTCGCTCCACTTGCCCATTAGACTACGGGTGGTAGACGGACGCGTAGTCGAGCTTAATGCCCATTTTCTTACACCATGCTTTGACCTCTTCGGTCGTGAAGTTTGTTCGTCCATGATCAGATCGTGGGGGATGCTGTAATGATGTACCACCCCAGAAATGAATCTAATTACTTGGACAGTTTTGGCCGAGGTGACAGGCTTTGCTTCAATCCACTTGGTGAATTTGTCTACCATGACAAGTAGGTATTTGTTTTTCGTTTCTCCACCCTTGAGTGGCCCAACCATATCTAGCCCCCAGACCGCAAAAGGCCAGGTGATGGGGATGGTACGAAGGGCCGTGGGGGGCATGCGGCTTTGCTTGGCAAATACCTGACAGCCTGGGCAACACTGAACCAACGATCGAGGCATCGGCGCCCGCAGTTGGCCAATAGAAGCCGGCTCGGAAAGCCTTGCTTACCAGGGTCCGGGCAGTGGCATGATGACCGCTCATGCCAGAGTGTATCTCCTGAAGTAGGAGTCTTCCTTCTTCCTCGGATATGCATCGCTGGAGGACGCCCGTGGTACTCAGTTTATAAAGTTCCCCTTCATGAACCTTGTAGCCTTTAGATTGCCTTATGATCCGGCGTGCGTCGATTTGGTTGTCGGGGAGCTCCTTTCTAAGCAAGTATGTGAGGAGTGGCTCGGTCCAGGGTGCGATGACTGCCATGACTTCTTGCGTGGAGGCAATTTCCTGGACCGTTGAGCCGCCTATTATGCCTTCGTCATCTTTGGGCAGGGCACGTTGCCCGACGTCGCTTAACTCCGACATTCCTTTGTTGTCTTGCTAGACTACGGATGACTTGAAAAGCCGCTCGAGGAAGGTGTTGTCCGGGACCTTATCCTGTTTGGCGCCCATTTGGGTGAGGACATCCGTGGCATGGTTGCTATCTCGGGGTATGTGTTGGAATTCCATCCCCTCAAACCTAGCCGAGATCTTTATGACGGTGTTCCGATAAGCTGTCATCTTCAGGTCTTTAGCGTCGAAATCGTCGTTGACTTGCGAGCTGGTGAGGTTGGAATCACCTTGGACCACCAAGTATTTGACACCCATGGAGACTGCTATCCGGAGTCTGTGTAGGAGGGCTTCGTATTCTGCCGCATTGTTGGAGTCTGTGTACATGATTTGTAGCACATATCTAATGTTGTCACCTATGGGCAATGTGAGCACAACGCCAGCCCCTAGGCCGGCGAGCATTTTAGAACCGTCAAAATACATGGTCCAATGCGAGTAGGTGTTGTATTCCCGGGGAAGTTCGGCCTCCGTCCATTCGCCCAGAAAATCGGCCAGCACCTGGGATTTAATGGCCCGGCGTGGTTTATAGGTGATTTTGAAAGGTAGCAGCTCTATGGCCCACTTGGCTATATGCCCTATTGCATCCCTGCTATTAATTGTGTCACTTAACAGGACGTCGGATGCCATGGTTACCAAACACTCCTGGAAGTAGTGCTGAAGTATTCGTGATGCCATGAAGATGGCATAGGCTATATTTTGATAGTGAGGGTATCGTGACTTGCACGGGGTTAAGACTACAGAGATGTAATAGACAGGCCTCTGGACCTAGAATTTGAGGCCCTCCATGTCTTGCTCGACCACGAGAACTGCACTAACCACCTGATTTGTGGCCGAGATGTATAATATCATCGGTTCACACATACCTGGTGATGTGGTCACCTATTACAGGGAGGGTCAATGACCCATCATTTGGGACCCACATGGGGCCCAGTACCATCATAGGTAGGTCTCTAGACCGTGCCAACATTCGGATGCATACATCAGGAGGATCACTCGGACGGCTCTGCGGCACTCAGACGATCACACGTCACTCGGGAGACGGACCACCACTCGGACGTAGAGGACAAGAGGACGTCGTGGGAGCTGCAACGGTCAGATACGTTTCCATCGTATCTAGTTTTCCAAACTCTATTACCCTTGTTTTGGACTCTAATTTGCATTATTTGAATGGAACTAACCCGGACTGACGCTGTTTTCAGCAGAATTGCCATGGTGTTATTTTTGTGTAGAAATCAAAGTTCTTGGATTGACCTGAAAATTTACGGAGAATTTTTGTGGAATATATAAAAAATACTGGCGCAAGAATTAACCAGAGGGGGTCCACCGAGAGGCCACAAGCCTGGGGGGCGTCCCCCCTGGGGCGCGCCTAGAGGGATTGTGGGCCCCCTGGACTTCCTTCGACCTCAACTCCAACTCTATATAACCCTATTCGGGGAGAAAAAAAATCAGAGAGAAGGATTCATCGCGTTTTACGATACGGAGCCACCGCCGCCTCCTGTTCTTCATCAGGAGGGCTTATCTGGAGTCCGTTCGGGGCTCCGGAGAGGGGGATTTGTCGCCATCATCATCACCAACCTTCCTCCATCACCAATTCATGATGCTCACCGCCGGGAGTGAGTAATTCCATCGTAGGCTTGCTGGACGGTGATGGGTTGGATGAGATTTATCATGTAATCGAGTTAGTTTTGTTAGGTTTTGATCCCTAGTATCCACTATGTTCTGAGATTGATGTTGCTATGACTTTGCTATGCTTAATGCTTGTCACTAGGGCCCGAGTGCCATGATTTCAGATCTGAACCTATTATGTTTTCATGAATATATGTGAGTTCTTGATCTATCTTGCAAGTTGTAGACACCTATTACGAGTTATGATCCACATACCCCAAGGTGACAATAATTGGGATTCTTTCCGGTGATTACCGTAGTTTGAGGAGTTCATGTATTCACTAAGTGCTAATGCTTTGGTCCGGTTCTCTATTAAAAGGAGGCCTTAATATCTGTTAGTTTCCCATAGGACCCCATCGCCACGGGAGGGTAGGACAAAAGATGTCATGCAAGTTCTTTTCCAAAAGCACGTATGACTATATATGGAATACATGCCTACATTATATTGATGAATTGGAGCTAGTTTTGTGTCACCCTAGGTTATAACTGCTACAGGATGAATATTATCCAACACAATTATCATTGTCGATCCAATGCCTACGAGCATTTTACATATTGATCTTTGCTAAGTTACTTTGCCGTTGCTACTGTTACAATCACTAAAAAATTGCTACTATTACTTTTGCCACCGTTACCATTACTTCCATACTACTTTGCTACTAAATACTTTGTTGCAGATATTAAGTCTTTCAGGTGTGGTTGAATTGACAACTCAACTGCTAATACTCGTGAATATTCTTTGGCTCCCCTTGTGTTGAATCAATAAATTTGGGTTGAATACTCTACCCTCGAAAACTGTTGCGATCCCCTATACTTGTGGGTTATCAAGACCTTTTTCTGGCGCCGTTGCCGGGGAGCATAGCTCTATTCTCTGAGTCACTTGGGATTTATATCTGTTGATCACTATGAAGAATCTGAAAGATACCAAAACCAAGATTTTTCCCTTTAGGACGAGGGGAGGTAAGGAACTGCCATCTAGCTCTGCACTTGATTCACCTTCAGTTTTGAGTAAGCTTGCGACACCTACACCTGCTATTGATTCTGATATGTCGCAAGTAATTAATGATGCTACTTATGCTATGCATGATGCTTATGATGATACTACTGCTTTGCTTGATAATACTGTGCCACTGGGTGAATTTCTTGATGAACAACTTGCTAGAGCTAAAGATATTGAGAGTGTTGAAACTGATGATATTTCTGAAACTGATGAAATCATTGAAACTGAGCACTTTGAAACACCTGCTAGACCTAGCTCTCCTAGATATGAATTTCCTGTTATACCTGAGGGTTATGTTATGGATGGAGAGGTAGCTAGGGACTTTCTTGCTTGTAAGGATAGAGATGATCTTAAGAAATTACTATGCAAGTGGAAAGAAAAAATTTTGAATGCTAGAATGCAATATGATCCTAAGTTTGCTACTTCACCTATCTTTGTTACTGATAAGGATTATGAATTCTCTATCAATCCCGAGTTAATTACTTTGGTTGAATCTGATCCTTTCCATGGTTATGAATCTGAAACTGTTATGGCACATCTTACTAAATTAAATGACATAGCCACCCTGTTTGCTCATGAGGAAAAAATTCGGTATTACTATATTCTTAAGTTGTTTCCTTTCTCGTTAAAGGGTGATACTAAATTATGGTTTAATTCTCTTGCTCCTGGTTGTGTGCGTAGTCCCCAGGATATGATATATTACTTCTCTGAAAAATATTTTCCTGCTCTTAAGAAACAAGCTACTTTACAGGAAATATTTAACTTTATGCAGATTAAAGAAGAGAGTCTCCCACAAGCTTGGGGGAGGCTTCTCCAATTACTTAATGCTTTGCCTGATCATCCTCTCAAGAAAAATGAAATACTTGATATCTTTTATAATGGACTAACCGATGCTTCTAGGGACCACCTAGATAGTTGTGCTGGTTGTGTTTTCAGGGAACGAACTATTGAACAAGCTGAAGTATTATTGAATAATATATTGAGTAATGATAATGATTGGACTCTTCCCGAACCACCTCCTAAGCCAACTCCGAAGAAAGGAGGTATTCCATTTCTCAGTCCCGAAGATATGCAAGAGGCAAAGAAATCTATGAAAGAAAAAGGTATTAAAGCTGAAGATGTTAAGAATTTACCACCTATTGAAGAAATACATGGTCTTAATACTCTGACACAGATAGTAGAGGTAAATTATCTCTATAGATTTGATGAAGGTGATATTCCTTATAATAAGTCTGCTAGTCAATGCTTGGATGAATTTGATAACTTTATTGTTAAACAAGAAAACTTCAATGCATATGTTAGTAGACAATTGAAACGTAATGCTTATATGCTTGACTGCTTGGGTGACTATATGTGTAGAATTGTTAATGATCTCAAGATTATTAGTAAACATGCTTCCATGGTAAAAACTCAAGTAGAACAAGTTCTCAAGGCACAAAATGATTTGCTTAATGAAGTGAATAGTAAGAACAATGATCATGTTGTTAGAGTTATGACTAGAGGTGGTAAAATGACTCAGGAACCTTTGTATCCTGACGGCCATCCCAAGAGAATTGAACAAGATTCTCAGAGAATTAATAGAGATGCACCTAGTCCTTCTAAAAGGACAAGGAAAGATCATAGGACTTTGCATGCCTCTAGTGAACCTGTTGTAGACACACCTGAGAATCCAAATGATATTTCTATTTCCGATGCTGAGACACAATCTGGTGATGAACATGAACCTAGTAATAATAATAATGATGATGTTCATGTTGATGCTCAACCTAGTAATGATAATGATGTGGAGATAGAACCTGATGTTGATCTTGATAACCCACAACCTAAAAATAAAAGATATGATAAAAGACACTTTATTGCTAGGAAACATGGTAAAGAAAGAGAACCATGGGTTCAGAAACCCATGCCCTTTCCTCCTAAACCATCCAAGAAAAAGGATGATGAAGATTTTGAGCACTTTGTTGAAATGCTTAGACCTGTCTTTTTGCATATGCGTTTGACAGATATTCTGAAAATGTCTCCTTATGCTAAGTATATGAAAGATATTGTTACAAATAAAAGAAAGATACCGAAAGCTGAAATTTCCACCATGCTTGCTAATTACAGATTTAAAGGTGGAATACCAAAGAAACTAGGAGATTCAAGAATACCAACTATACCATGCTCCATTAAAAGAAACTATGTTAAAACTGCTTTATGTGATTTGGGAGCCGGTGTTAGTGTTATGCCTTTCTCTTTATATCATAGACTTGATTTGAATAAGTTGACACCAACTGAAATCTCTTTGCAAATGGCCAATAAATCTACTGCTATACCCATCGGTATTTGTGAGGATGTGCCTGTCGTAGTTGCAAATGTTACTATTTTAACGGACTTTGTTATTCTTGATATACCCGAGGATGACAGTATGTCGATCATCCTTGGTACACCCTTTTTGAATACTACAGGAGCTGTTATTGATTGCAACAAGGGCAATGTCACTTTTTATGTTAATGGTAATGAGCATACGGTACACTTTCCGAAGAAGCAACCTCAAGTGAATAGTATCAACTCTATTGGAAAATTTTCAACAATTACTATTGGAGGTTTTGAGTTCCCTCTCCCTACTGTCAAAAAGAAATATGATATTCTTATTGTTGGGGACATGCATATCCCCGTTGAGGTAACCTAGTGTTATACGAAGATTCTCCGGTTTCATGTCATTCGGAAGAAGTTTGTTAACGAGACTTGATCAACCTTGTTAATTGATTCCTTTTGATGGGCATGAGGAGGATGAATTTAGTAAACACAACTCTCTGTACTCACCTTTTACTTTCTGTTATTTAGAATAACTAAAGAAAAAATACTGTTATTTCTCTGTTTTCTAAATTATCCGTGCAATAAAAAATGACCAGAAAAAAAAAGTTCTCCAAATGCCCTGAAAATTTAGTATGATTTTTTTAGATTATTTAAGAATTTTTGGCACTGAAAACACCTCAGTGAGGTGCACCAGTGGGCCACATGCCCACAGGGCGCGCCCACCCCCTGGGCGTGCCTACAGGGCTTGAGGGTCCCACGTGGTTCCCCCTCATTTATGCCAGCACCCATCCACTTTGTCTTCCTCCAGAAAAAATCCCACCATTGCTCAAACCCGTGTTCTTGCTCATTTTGCTGCCATTTTTTATCTCCTTGCTCAGAACTCCGTTTCCGAAACTGTTTCGGGGGATTGTTCTTCGGTACGTGACTCCTCCAATGATCCAATTAGTTTTTGTTCTAGTGCTTTATATATTGCAAATTTTTGCTGCTGTGCTGACCATGTTCTTGAGCTTGCATGTCAAATTTATGTGGTCCAAAGTAGTTTTGTTGCATGATATAGCCTCTAGACACTTGTGGGAGTAGTTGCTATCAATCTTGTTGAGTTTTGTTCACTTTTATTTTGAGTCACTAAAAAAAATTTAGAAATTTTTCAGAAAAAGAAAATGTTGAGGAAAGTGTTCCAAGGTGGTTCCTCGAAGAAGAAATCCCCAAGGCCCACGATACGTGAGCCGAATCTCGAACCACCAAGGGAGTCTTCAGTGCAACCTAGTGAATGGCCGTAGGATCATTTCATGACCCGTGCCGGTTTCAAGGATGAATTCTATGCGTATGTGCATAACGCTGAGCTGACGAACTTCGTGTCAGATAAGTGTCCTCAGTACTACAACCTTATCGATTCCTTTGTGAGGAGATTTAAGTATTCTGTTTAGAGCAATATGCATTCTGTTTTATTTCATCTTTATGATAAATGATTTACCATGGACCTAGAAGATTTTAATAATGCATGTAAAATTCCACAATGGGGCAGTTGTACTGAACCTCGTAAATATGATTGTTCTGAGTTCCTTGCTAGCATTACTGTAGGAGAAACCAGAACCATAACACAAGCTACGATAGGGAGCATTCACTTTCCTGCTTTACATTGCTTTGCTCTCTTCATAGATAGATGCATTAATGGTAAACATGATCATAGCCACCTTTGCGCCTCTGATCTCATTGTTCTTAAGAGTGCAGTAATGAATGATAAACGATTTAATTTGGGGGCTATCATTGCACATCAATTACATAATAATGCTCAAGATGGAGACTTCTTTGGTGGAATTTATGCCACTCGATTAGCTCAGTATCTTGGGGTTCCAATTAAAGAAAATGATGTTCCTCTACCACCTGCTTACCTTGATTATGATGCTATGGAACGCTGCTAGTTTCTTGAGAGAGGAGAGTTACCTTTTCAGTACAGACTAATCGTTGACAGGCAGCATGCTGTCCATATTACCCTTCCCGCTTCTGCCTTCTTTGACTCTAAGGTAAAACGAAGATATTTCATAACCAGAGAGGAGGCGGCTGAGTACGAGAGAGCGAGGGAGACCTCTCGCCTCCATGAGGCAACTCGCCAGGCGGTGGTAGCTGCAATTGAGTACAACCCCCAACTACAACCCTGAATTTTACCCTGGCCAGCCGTGGCCCTATACCAACTTAGGCCAAAAGCCTAAGCTTGGGGGAGTACGTATTTCTCACCAACATTACATTCATGTTCACACACTCATTTCAGTTGTCAGTGTTCATACCTTTTCATTGTATTATCCATGTTAGTTTATTTTTCTTGCTTTCTTCTTGTGTGTTTGAAAAACTTTGAGAAAATCCAAAAAAAAATTAGTTCTTGCTTCTTTTTAGTTTTCTTTCTAGTATATTTAGTAGTAGTATTAAAGAAAGACCAAAAAGATTTCTCGTTCTTCTTTTGCTTGTTGGGAGCTTTCCCTTGTAAATAGTTTTTCTCGTTTTCATTTTACTTTCTTCAGAAAAACAAAAACTCCAAAATTATTTCAGTGTGTTTCTTTGAAATTCCTTTCTTTTCTTTGGGTTGTAAGGAGAAGACCATGATGAAAATGTTGAGTGGCTCTCATATGCATTATTGTTGATCTAACAAAGAGCCCATATTACCTTGTCTTCTCCTTTGAATAAATGTTTGCAGATTCCAACATAGTCCAATGCATGTGCACTCTTATTATTATTCACACCATTCGGTCGTGCAAGTGAAAGTCAATAATGATGATATATGATGAAATGATTGAGATGGAGAAAAGCTGGTACGAACTCAACCTATTTTGTTTTTGTAAATATGATTAGCTCATCATTCTTGATTCAGCCCATTATGAATGAAACATGTTTGCAATGAAAATTAGAGATTATAGTTACTCATGCCATGCTTAATTAGCTAGGAGTGGATAATGGTTTGTCTTGTGTGCCAACATGCATTTTAAAATGGTTGTGATGTAGTATGATAGGATGGTATCCTCCTTTGAATGATTTAAGTGGCTTGACTTGGCACATGCTCACGCATGTAGTTGAATCAAAAACAACATAGCCTCCAAGATATTTATGTTCATGGTGATTTATATCCTACTCATGCTTGCATTCAATGTTGATTAATCTCAATGCATGTCTATGACCGTTGTCTCTCTCTAGTTGGTCACTCCTCAATCTTTTGCTAGCCTTCACTTGTACTAAGCGGGAATACTGCTTGTGCATCCACTTCCTTAAACCCAAAGTTGTTCCATATGAGTCCACCATACCTACCTATATGCGGTATTTACCTGCCGTTCCAAGTAAATTTGCATGTGCCAAACTCTAAACCTTCAAATAATAAAGTATTTTGTATGCCCGAACAGCTCATGTAGTGACTGGGGGCTGTCAGTATCTTCCATGCTAGGTGGGTTATTCTCACGATGAGTGTTCATTCACTTGTCATTCACGAGAAAGTGGCTGGTAATCGGGATGCCCGGTTCCATGCTCAAAATCAAATCAAAATATAATAATTAAACAAAACTCCCCCAGGACTGTTGTTGGTATGGACGGTACCTGTGGATTCGGCTAGCCGTGGAGTGTGATTGTTGGTGGAGGGGGAGTAAAAACTTTACCATTCTGTTTGGGAACCGCCTATAATGTATCTAGCATGGAAGATAGTGAGATCTATTGGTTGTTATGTTGACAATGAAAGCATACTGCTCAAAATTATATTTATCTCTGTTTTAAAAGCTCCAAGCTCTGGCACCTCTGCAAATCCCTGCTTCCCTCTATGAAGGGCCTATCTATTTACTTTTATTGTTGAGTCATCATCTTCTTATAAAAAGCACTAGTTAGAGAGCACCACTGTCATTTGTATGCTTTGTTATTAATTGATGTTGAGTATGAGTGTGACTGGATTTCTTTTGCCATGAATTATAATGTCTAGTCAGTCCTTGATCTTCAAGGGTGCTTTGCATTTATGTTTTGCGGTCTCAGAAAGGGCTAGCGAGATACCATTTTGCCATATTATATCATGATTGTTTTGAAAAAAGTGTTGTCATTCAAGATTTATTGTTATTGCTCGCTAGTTGATTATGCCATTGATATGAGTAAATATGAGACCTAAATGTTATTGTGAATATGGTTAGTTCATAATCTTTGCTGAAACCTGAATATTGGCTATACATATTTGCAACGGCAAGATCAAACAGAGTTTGTAAAAGTTTTTCTTTGTCACTTTCAGTTTGTCAACTGAATTGCTTGAGGACAAGCAATGGGTTAAGCTTGGGGGGTTGCTACATATTCATCGTATCTACTTTTCCAAACTCTTTTGCCCTTGTTTTGGACTCTAATTTGCATGATTTGAATAGAACTAACACGGACTAGCACTGTTTTCAGCAGAATTGCCATGGTGTTATTTTTGTGCAGAAATCAAAGTTCCCGGATTGACCTGAAAATTTACGAAGAATTTTTGTGGAATATATAAAAAATACTGGTGCAAGAATTAACCAGAGGGGGTCCACCCAGAGACCACAAGCCTGGGGAGCGCGCCCCCTGGAGCGCGCCTAGAGGGCTTGTGGGTCCCCTGGACCTCCTCCGACCTCAACTCCAACTCTATATAACCCTATTCGGGGAGAAAAAAATCAGAGAGAAGGATTCATTGCATTTTACAATACGGAGCCGCCGCCGCCTCCTGTTCTTCATCGGGAGGGCTGATCTGGAGTCCGTTCGGGGCTCCGGAGAGGGGGATTCATCGCCATCATCACCAGCAAACTTCCTCCATCACCAATTTCATGAAGCTCACCGCCGGGAGTGAGTAATTCCATCGTAGGCTTGCTGGACGGTGATGGGTTGGATGAGATTTATCATGTAATCGAGTTAGTTTTGTTAGGGTTTGATCCCTAGTATCCACTATGTTATGAGATTGATGTTGCTATGTCTTTGCTATGCTTAACGCTTGTCACTAGGGCCTGAGTGCCATGATTTCAGATCTGAACCTATTATGTTTTCATGAATGTATGTGAGTTCCTGATCCTATCTTCCAAGTTGTAGACACCTATTACGAGTTATGATCCGCATACCCCAAGGTGACAATAATTGGGATTCTTTCCGGTGATTACCGTATTTTGAGGAGTTCATGTATTCATTAAGTGCTAATGCTTTGGTCCAGTTCCCTATTAAAAGGAGGCCTTAATATCCCTTAGTTTCCCATAGGACCCCGCTACCACGGGAGGGTAGGACAAAAGATGTCATGCAAGTTCTTTTCCATAAGCATGTATGACTATATATGGAATACATGCCTACATTATATTAATGAATTGGAGCTAGTTCTGTGTCACCCTAGGTTATAACTGCTACTTGAAGAATATTATCCAACACAATTATCATTGCCGATCCAAAGCCTACGAGCTTTTTACATATTGATCTTTGCTAAGTTACTTTGCCGTTGCTAATTTTACAATCACTACAAAACTGCTACTGTTACTGTTACTTTTGCTACCGTTACCGTTACTTCCATACTACTTTGCTACTAAATACTTTGTTGCATATATTATGTTTTTCAGGTGTGGTTGAATTGACAACTCAACTGCTAATACTCGTGAATATTTTTTGGCTCCCCTTGTGTCGAATCAATAAATTTGGGTTGAATACTATACCCTCGAAAACTGTTGTGATCCCCTATACTTGTGGGTTATCACGGTTGAAGAATCCTAAGTCATCCGCTAAATAGAGTTATAGCTACTGTTACATGTAACTGCTGTAGTAGAGGCTCATTACACTGGTAACTATCCCATTCAATGGCATTAATTACCCCGGCGGCGTGGGAGACATGGGGCTGCAGCACACTCTATATAAGCCGCTCCCCTCTCCATAGTCGGCCACATTCAACCTCTGTAACTATACCCATCAAATCAAAGCAAGCCTCAGGGCATGAGACGTAGGGCTTTTACCCCCACAGAGTGAGGGGCCTGAACTCGTTAAACACCGAGTGTTACACCTGTGCCGTACCTAGTCTCTGCCACTTATTCGTACCACTAGTACTCATTGTAAGGATCATAACCCTGACAGTTGGCGCCCACTGTGGGGCTAAGCGTCTAGCAAATATTCATGGTGTAGGTGGATTTCTTCATGATCATCATGTCAGTCGGCGACGAAATTTGCTTGAGGACGATCTCCTTCATCGCCGATGACTCAGCGTGGCTACGCGAGGTCCCGCTGGACGTGGAGGCGTTGCCTGTCTGTGGCGCGACGCACTTTCGTGCTTCCTCCTACGAGGTCCTTCTCCGACAGCCCTCAGCCCCGTACCGAGTGGTTGTCCATCCCGTCGCAAGCACTCCGGGCGTTCGCGACTGCAGCGCTGGATCAAGCATGTTGTTGCCACCCAGGCAGTGGTGGAATAAGTGGCGGCTATCGAGTTCGACTAGCCCGCCCTCCACCTCTCCAACGGATCACTCGGTGATTCCTCAGGGGAGACCGAGTCCGAAAGGGTCGAGTCAACCGCCGAGATTCTCATGGCGGATAACTCCGAACACCGCGTACCCCCAGGTTACACGGAGCCCAAAGATGGCCATGCGGATACATCCCACGTCAACACCGACGGAGGCTTCCCGGGCCACGAGCCATATGTACCTCAGGCTCTCAATCAGGAGCAGCAGGACGAGCTCCATCGCCGGAATGACCAGCTCCTGAACACTCCCATGACCAGGAAAACTCCCGAGGCGTTAGCCATGGAGTCGACTCGCCTGGCCACTCTGACTGAGTGCAATCGCCTCGAACGGCTTCAGAGGGAGCTGGACGAACACGACCGCTGTCAACCTAGTTCCAGTCGGCAAAAACACCGGTTCTACTCGAGTGGCCAACCTCGTAAGTATCAAGTCATTAGTACTCCATTGCAAAATCTAGCAACCGCTACTCGGATCGCGGATTCCATTCAACCCTTTGGCTCTTTGGCCGGGGAAGGGATTCGTCGGATCCAGGCGCTCCTCAAGACAGTGCTGCCGCAGAATGCGACAGTGTTCTAGTCCAGAGACCGGATCCATAGCGCATCTGTGCATGCGGAGACCGTCCAGTCAGCTCATAGCCCACTCGGCTCGGGCAGGTGCCGAGCCACTTCTTCGTCCAGAGATCGTCATGAAGATCGGAGGTGCGATCAAGTCACGTCGCCCTGGCGTAACGTCGACTACGATCATGCCCTGATGCCTCCACCGCGGGATGTCGCGTACGGGCGCCAGCCCTACGACGACAGACGGACGCACGACGGCGATCGCATGCCGAGTCCTACTCATCCATCGAGAGACACTTGAGACCCATTGTTCAACGCGAGATCTGTTCTCGCTCAGAACCTGCTCGACAGAGGCCGAGCCATGTGAGAGGGTGAAGATCACGACGTACCGAGTGGTTTTGTACAATCAGGTCCCGAGTGCTTCAACCGTTACATACGAGCGGCCGAGATTCCCAACAACTTCAGGTTGGCCGCGGGGATCAGCAAGTTCACCAGCGAATCCAAGCCCAAAATTTGGCTAGAAGATTACCGAGTGGCGGTCCAGATCGGCGGCGGCAATGATAATGTGGCCATGAAGCATTTGCCGCTGATGCTAGAGGGCTCCGCTCAGGCTTGGCTAACACAGCTCCCGCCGGGTAGCATTTTCTACTGGGATGATCTGGCGAAGGTGTTCATCAAGACCTTTGAAGGCACATACAAGAGAGCAGGAGGTTTAACCGAGTTGCAACACTGTGTGTAGAAACAGAATGAGACTCTCTGAGAGTATATCCAGCGGTGGACCACTCTACACAATACGGTGGAGAACGTCACCAAGCACCAGGCAATCTGCGCCTTCAAGGCCGGAGATAGGTATCGGGAGCTGAACATGAATTTCGGCCAAACTGAGACCCCGACTCTCAGTCGGGCTGTGGAGATAGCCAACTGGTACGCCAACGGTGAAGAGGAAGACCGACTGAGGAGCGGTAAGAGCCGAGGAGGCGACGCTCATCAGTCGGAGAACAAGGGCAAGAAGCACAAGCGGAAAGCAGGTGCTGAGGCCGCGGCTCTGGCCAGCCAAGGCAAAAAGAGATCCCAAAAGCAGAAAAGGGATTGCAAGGGGAAGAAGCAAGTCACCTTGAAGAGCGACATCCTCGACCAACCTTGTTAGATCCACACAAAGAAAGATGAAGAGGGCAATTTGATTTTGCCCAAACACACCACTCGGGAGTGTCGACTCCTGAAGCAAGAGATGCGGCAAGATTCCTCTGGAGACAAGGATGATGATGACGACGACAGAGGCAAGGGTACTTCCGGGTACCCCAACATTGAGAACGTCCTCATGATCTTCGCCGACATCGAAAGCAAGAGTCACCTCAAAGTCATCAACCGAGAGGTCAACATGGCAGTTCTGACTGTCACCAAATTTCTCGACTGGGCCAAGACGCAAGTAACCTTTGATCAGTCAGATCACCCGGCTCACATACCGACCCCCGGGCGGTAGGCCTTGGTGGTAGATCCAGTCGTGGGAGGGGTCCTACTGTGTAAAGTCCTAATGGACAGCGGCAGCGGGCTTAATATCATTTACGCTAACACATTGGAGGCGATGGGCATCTCGATGACCCGGCTCAGCAAGAGCAACATGTAGTTCCACGGGGTAATCCCCGGGAAGAAGGCTAAATCACTCGGCCAGATTGCCCTCGACATCGTATTCAGCGAGGAGAAGAACTTCCAAAAGGAACGACTGACTTTCGAGGTGGTGGACTTCCGAAGTGCTTATCACGCCATCCTGGGTAGGCCTGCATATGCACGGTTTATGTCCTGTCCATGTTACGTGTATCTTAATTAAGCTTAAGATGCCAGGGCCGAAAGGTGTGATCACCATCACAGGCAATCGGAAGTTGGCCGAAGAGTGCTTCCAGAAGGGCTCCCAGATTGCTGATGAGCAGATGGCGATGGCCGAGCTGGACGAATACAAGAAGGCGGTGGACGCAAGAGAGTTGTTGAAGTCCAAGAAGCCGACTGTGGAATCTACTTTCCAGTCGGCCGGGGAAATGAAGCCGGTGCACATCCATCCCGAAGACCTGAACGCTGCCTCGACCAACATCTCCACCACCCTCGACAGCAAATAGGAAGTCGAGCTCATCCAGTTCCTTCGTGAGAACTGGGACATCTTCGCATGGAAGCCTTCTGACATGCCGAGTGTTCCCAGGGAACTGGCCGAGCACAGACTCCGTGTCGATTCGATGATGAAGCCCATCAAGGAGCATCTTCAGAGATCTTCCACTGAGAGGCGCAAGGCGATTGGCGAGGAGATAGCGCGGCTCTTAGCCGTTGAGTTCATCCGAGAGGTGTACCACTCCGAGTGGCTCGCCAACATCGTCCTGGTGCCGAAGAAAGACAAGTCTCTCCGAATGTGTGTAGATTTTAGGAACATCAATCGGTCATGCCCGAAGGATCATTTCCCTCTCCCTCGCATAGATCAGGTAGTAGATTCTACTGCCAGATGTGATCCATTATCGTTTTTGGATGCGTACTCCGGGTACCACCAGATCCGACTGTACGACCCTGATGAAACAAAAACAGCGTTCATCACCCCATTCGGGTGTTTCTGTTATATCACGACACCATTTGGGTTGAAAAATGCTGGGGCCACATTCCAGCGCATGATACAGAAGTGCTTACGGAAGCAGATTAGTTGGAACGTAGAAGCTTATATGGATGACATCGTGGTTAAGTCCATGAAAGGTTCCGACCTCCTGAGCAACCTCGCTGAGACTTTTGCGAACTTACGCGCTTTCGGCATCAAGTTCAACCCAACCAAGTGTACATTTGGCGTACCAGCAGGCAAGTTACTCGGTTTCTTAGTTTCCGAATGAGGGATTGATGCCAATCCTGAGAAGATAGGAGCAATCGTCCGAATAAAACAACCGGAACGTCTACACGACATACAGCGCCTCACAGGCTGCTTAGCGGCCCTAAGTAGGTTCATCTCACGACTCAGTGAAAAGGCCCTCCTGCTTTACCGATTGATGAAGAAGTCTGGCAGGTTCGAGTGGACTCCCGAAGCGCAGGCTGCATTCCAGGAACTTAAAGCCTTGCTTTCCACCCAGTCGATGCTAGCTTCTCCGAGCAGCAAGGAGCCCTTGCTCTTATACATCGCGACCACGAGCCAAGTTGTTAGAACGGTCCTCACTGTGGAACGGGAAGAACAAGGCAAAGCCTTCAAGCTCCAACGACTGGTCTACTACATCTCTAAAGTCCTTACGCCTTCCAAGCAAAGGTATCTGCATTATCAGAAGCTAGTATACGGAATCTATCTAACTACAAAGAAGGTGGCGCATTATTTTCAAGAACACTCAGTCACAGTGATAAGTGACGCTCCTCTATCTGAGATCATGAACAATAGAGATGCCACTGGCCGAGTGGCCAAGTGGGCCATTGAGCTCCTCCCACTGGATATCAGGTTTGAACCCAAGAAGGCCATCAAGTCACAAGCCCTGGTAGATTTCCTGGCCGAATGGATTGAGCAAGAGCAGCCTGTCCCGAGTGTTCCCGAACACTGGACGATGTTCTTCGATGGCTCCAAGATGCTCCACGGCTCCGGGGCCGGAGTGGTATTGGTGTCTCCTAAAGGCGATTGACTCAGCTATGTACTTCAGATCCACTTCGAATCCTCCAACAACGAAGCTGAATACGAAGCTCTCTTGTATGGACTGCAAATGGCAATTTCTCTAGGAATTCGCCAACTGATGGTCTATGGCGATTCGAACCTAGTGGTGAATCAAGTCATGAAGGAATGGGATATCCGCAGCCCTGCGATGACCAGCTATTGCAACGCCGTCAGGAAACTGGAAAAACACTTTGAAGGGCTAGAGCTCCATCATGTGCCGCGACTCAAAAACCAAGCGGCTGGCGACCTGGCCAAGATGGGCTCCACTCGGAAGGCAGTATCCAAGAATGTGTTCCTGGAACACTTGCACTCGCCCACGATCAAGGAAGATCCTTTCATGGAAGAGCCCCCGCAACCAGTTGGACCTTCTAATCCAACTGATGTAGACATCCCCGCAGTAATTGATCTGGTCCAAGAAATGCTGATCATCACTCCCGAGTGGACTGAGCCATACCTGGCATACTTGCTCCAACAGGAGCTCCCAGAGGATGAAGATGAAGCCCGCCAGATCATCCATCGATCCAAGGCCTTCACCATCATGGGAGATCAACTATACAAGAAAAGTACGACTGGAGTCACTCAGCGGTGCATATTCCGGAGGAAGGACATCAAATACTGCAAGAGATTCACTCGGGAACATGTGGGCATCATGCGTCCTCTCAGACCTTGGTCGCCAAAGCATTCAGAGCCGGATTCTATTGGCCTCGAGCCAATGAGGCCGCTAGAGACATAGTGGATCAATGTGTTGGGTGCCAGTTCTATGCAAACCAGTCACACAAGCCAGCGTCCGCCCTGAAGACTATCCCCCTCACTTGGTTGTTCACCGTCTGGGGACTCAACGTGGTCGGCACTCTCCGGACTGGGGCGAGTGACTTCACGCACCTGTTGGTAGCAGTGAACAAGTTCACCAAGTGGATCGAGGCTAAACCCATAAAGAAGCTGGACTCAGCCACTACGATTCAATTCATCAAGGAGATTATCTTCATATTCGGAGTCCCACACAGCATCATCACCGACAACGGGTCTAACTTCGACTCGGACGAGTTCCGCAAGTTTGTTTACACCAAGGGCACTCGGGTCGATTACGCCTCTGTGGCGCACCCGCGGTCGAATGGGCAAGTTGAGAGAGCAAACGGGCTCGTACTTAAAGGATTGAAGCCTCGACTCATGCATGATATGACCCATGCAGTAGGAGCCTAGGTGACCGAGCTGCCGTCGGTCCTCTGGGGCCTGCGAATGACCCTGAATCGATCCACGAACCGCACCCCATTCTTTACGGTGTACGGGTCAAAAGCAGTCTTGCCGAGTGATCTTCTCCACAACTCTCCCCGAGTGGATCTTTACTCGGAAGCCAAAGCCGAGGAAGTAAGACAGGATGGCCTAGACCTTTTGGAGGAAGAATGTGAGCTAGCACTTATAAGATCGACGTTGTATCAACAAGACTTGCGTCGCTACCACGATAGACACGTCAGAGGACGTGCTTTCGAGGAAGGAGACCTGGTCCTCCGAGTGGATCAACAGAAACCTCACAAGCTGGCACCCCCCTGGGAGGGACCATTCACCGTATCCAAGGTCTTACACAATGGAGCATACAGGCTGTACACCTTCACTAAAGGAAGAGCCCAGAGCTTGGAACGCAGATTTGCTCCGCAAGTTTTATACTTAGAATAAAATTTCTCCCTTGTAATAGTTAGTCCGAATGAACTTAGATGAATAAAAGTCTCGCTTTTTCCCATATAACGTCTAGTTCGACCTACGGTCGTGTTTCACTTAGGTGACTAATCGCATTTAGGAACTAACACACCTCCAGTGGGTGTAGAGGTGAGAAAGCTTAGCTGCGGACCAGTTTTTGACTAAATTAAAAAACAATCTGAGTGAGGATCCGCTCCACACTCGCGGGCTTAGCTGTGAACCAGTTTTCGCCTAAGTTAGAAAACAATCCGAGTGAGGGTCCACTCCACACTCAGGGGCTTAGCTGCGAACCAGTTTTCGCCTAAGTTAAAAAACAATCCGAGTGAGGATCCGCTCCACACTCGGGGGCTTAGCTGCGAACCAGCTTTTGCCTAAGTTCAGAAATAATCCGAGTGAGATCTAATCCACACTCAGGGGCTTGGATGTGAACCAGCTTTCGCCTAAGTTAAAAAGCAGTCCGAGTAAGGACCTGGTCCACACTCGGGGCCTTAGCTGCGAACCAGCTTTCGTCTAAGTTCGAAAATAACCTGAGTGAGGATCTGCTCCACACTCGGGGGGCTTAGCCGCGAACCAGCTTTCGCCTAAAGTCAAACAAAACACAAGAAGCAAATAGAAGCACAAAAGGTTTCAAACGAAAGATTCGATCCGTCCGAATGTCTCCGAGATAAAACGAGCCCAAGGCTCGGCGAAGTATTTCATTACATCAACCACCCGGCATTTCGGGGCAAATTCAATCAAATGTTTTTAAGCCTCAGGCGGAGGGCTAGCTGGGTTGACGAAGGTCTCCAGATCAATCCCGTCGACGATACGAGTAGTAGCTTCAGTGAAGGTCTCCATGAAATCCTCAAACTTGAGGTTCTTCTTGTTCACCACTCAGAGGTTCTTCAGCTTCTCCTCGTCCACGTTCTTGCAATGAACGCGGACGAGTGACAGTGCCACATCAGCTCCACTCCGGGCGGCAGACTTCTTCCAAGCCTTCACCCGAGCGGGGACTTTGTTCAACCTCGTCATCACCGACTCCAGGTCCATCCGAGTCTCCTCGCCTGGCTGCAATTCCTTGTCGATCCGACCCAAGGCACCTCGGGTCCAAGTGATGTAGCCTAATGCGTTCCCCAAACAGTCTTCTAGCCGAAGGATAGCGAGGGCCGCCTTGTTGGTGACAAGAGACCTAGCAGGGTTTAGATCTCTCTCAAGCCACTCCAGCTCCAGCTCCTTGTTGTAGCAATGCTCTGGTCGGAAAAAGACGGTCCATGAGCGAATAATTGAAGATAATTTGGTGGCATATGGATTTCACTCGGCCGAGGAAAAACTTACCGTGAAGCTTCCCGCTGAACTCCTCGCAAACTTCCTCAATGTGCGCCTCCAAGGCATCCTTCTTTTCAGTCAACTGGGTGACCTTCTCCTCTAGTGTCTGCTTCTCCTGAGCGAAGGCACCAATAGCTGCTTTGAGGTTCTTGATCTCCTCCTCCAATCTGCCGACTGAAGCCAGCTTCTCGTCGGCGAGCTTGGTCTTGGTCCTTGCCTCCTTCTAGGCCAGCGCCAGATCCTTATCCTCGTTCTCCAGTGCCTGCTTCATGGTTTCTAAAGAAATAGAAGTCATGAGCCTCATTATGAGTTGGGCATTCTCGCTACGAACATCTATCGGAGCGAAATATTCGGATCAAAAGGGGAAAACAATATTTAGCTATTAGACGGAGGAAATAGCTTACCTCCCAGGGCTTTCTTCTCTTGCTCTAGTCGGGCGCTCTTGAGCTTTTCAGCCTCCAGATCAAGTCGAAGGGATGTCACCTCCTTCTCCATCGCAGCATAGTGAGACCCCATCTCACAAGTCCTCTGCAACATGCAAGAAACAGTCAGTCGGAAGACTCAAACGAGAAACCAAAGAAGTAACTCACAAACATCCGGACAGGCATCACTGGAAGGAACAAGTTCGACCAGTACTAGATCATGAATTACCCTCTGACTACCGAGTGGACTTCTCACTCGGTCGTACCCCCCCCCAGGAGGAACAACCTTGACCAATACCAAATTCTCATTTACGTTCTGGTTACCGAGTTGACTATGCACTACCGAGCGTAACAAGCTCGATCAATACCAGACCCTGAAGTACCCTCTGATCTATCATCACTCGGCTAACCCCTGAGTCAGCAATGAAGAAGATAGAGGACAACAACACAAGATGACCTGCTTCACTCAGCTGACTTCTGAGTCGGTAACGAGGAAAGTTCTACCTATTACCTCATCAACACACGAGTGTCGCCGGGCGTCCCGAACGCCTAATGACAGTTCTAAAGACTATCATCGATTGCCCACAATTGACGGCAGTCTCGGGGACTACACCCAGTGGGTGTAGCACTCAGCGTGCCACCACTGGAAAGTGACTCGTCGATGGAGCTAAAAAACACACAAGTTCTAAGACTACCGCCGACTATTCCAGCCAATGGTAGCCTTGGGGACTACACCCAGTGGGTGCACTCAGTGTGCCCCCACTGGATCATGTCCACTCAACTACGCTCCGGCTAGACTCCGAGTGAACACAAGGAAATTTAAAGAGACTTCAAAGACTCTTGTTGTCTGATTCCAGTCAATAGGAGCCTCGAGGACTACACCCAGTGGGTGCACTCAGCGTGCCCCCACTGGATCATGTACACCCAGTGGGTGTGCCCTGCGCAAACCCACTGGCAGAAATCCTACTACAAGAAAAGAAGAAACTTCGACTCGAAATCATACTCACAATGGTACTTACTCAAACACTGGTCTCCAGCGCTGCGCCGACGTCATAGGCCTCCTTCAGTCGGCTACACATCAAACCCACCTGGATCAGCGCCTCCTTACTCGCCCCCACCTGATCCTCTGGGACATGGTATAGGGGGAAAGAAGTAGTCGGGGCAGGCGGAGTCACAGACGTCGGCCTATGGGCCGGAATCGTCGCCGTGCCACTCGGAGGAGCTTGGGAAGATCCTGTAGCCAACACCACCGCGGTCAAAGATGCCGAGCCACCTTGAGCCAGAGGACTCGGCCTCGCGGTCTTGGCGGCGGCCTTCGCCAGGGAAATACGGGCCATCTGGTGAGGAGAGGCGTCCATCATTGGCGTGTCAGCATTCAGCGCCCCCTCCCTAGTGATGTCCGGATTCGACGGGTCAACACCCACTTCGTCGTCCAGCTGGATAATCTCAGGCGGGGCTGCATAAATCAAGGAAATTGTCAAAGTTCAATCGAAGAAGGCATAACCATATGAGTCAATCAATACAACATACCTTTGGAAGTGGCGACATCCGCCGCGTCAGCGTCACTCGGGCCTGGCTTGCGGGCATGCGGGTCTGCTGAAGTTGTCGAAGTGTCATTGCTGCAAGGACCAAACAGCACTCGGTCAGCATCCGAATGAACTCAAAAACGAACAAAGAGTTGGCAAGAACACTCACTTTGAGGCAACAAGCACTGCCACCTTGATCCTCGGCACTGCAACCTTCCGAAGCTTGGGGGATCTGCTTGGGCAGTTTGGGTTGGTTCTCCGCCGAACTCTCAGCCTCGGCGCAGGCGCGCTTGGAGCTCCGAATCGCCCGACCCGAGATAGTCGGTTGTTGAGCTCCTCCCGCCTTGCCCTTTGGGTCGTGCAGCGCCTTGGAGCAGGGTTCTTTGGGGGCCTCATAAGACGGAGAAGATTCTGCCTCGTCCCCCTCCTCCGAACTCTCATCATCATCTTCGTCGTCGTCGTCACTCTCATCATCGTCACTCTCATCATCATCGGACCTCTCCGAGTACTGCTGCTTGGTGTCACTTGTCACATCTTGAGGCGAGCGGTCCACCACTGGGATCCTGGAAATCAGGTTCTGGAGGTCCTGAGAAGCAAACGCATGTTATTGTGAGGATTGGCTGCATAAAAGACAACATGCAGTCAAGCCGACTGAACTACAAACAAATACCTCGATGGGCGGCAGGTCCTTTTGAAAGGCTGGCACCAGCCGAGCCCCCCGCGGATTGTCTCGAGCGTAGGACATGGCCTTGATCTTGGCACCCACCTCCTTCTCGGTGAGATCTTCAGGATGCACCCAAGTGGAGTCACCCGGCCCGTCGTACAGCCATGTAGGGTGAGCCCTGGCCTGGAGTAGTTGGATGCGCCGACTGATGAAAGTCTCCAGCAAGTCCATACCATTCACCCCAGCGTTCACAACTCCAATCAACGCGTTGGACAAGATGTCGACGCCCACCTTCTTCTCCTTCGCCACGGAGAGGGTCGGCGGAGCCCGCACTCGCTCAGACAAGTACAGTGGGAGGCCCGACTATTGGGGGCGTTGGGGACATCCCTGCAGTAGAACCAAGTCCCCTACCACCCCTTCACGGAGTCAGGAAAACTCATTTTGGGGAAGGATATCCCCCCGCGTACCTGGATGCCCATACCTCCACATAGCTGGGTGACATGGGGTTTCTCTCCACTCGACGAGTCTTTCTTCATGGCCATCGATCGACATGTGAAGATGTATTTGAAGAGGCCCCAGTGGGGGTGACAACCCAAGAAGTTCTCACAGAGAGACATGAAGGCCGAAAGATAGATAATGGCATTGGGGGGGAGATGATGGAGTTGAGCACCGAAATAGTCAAGGAACGCCCAGAAAAATGGGTGGGCGGCATCGAGAAGCCCCGCTCGACGTGGGTGACGAGCAGGACGCGCTCGTCCCCCCGAGGCGCCGGCTCGACCTCCCTCGCACCTGGACGACGCCATCCCTCGCCCGGAATTAGCCCTTCTTCCGCCAGCTCCTCCAACCTCTGAGCGATGACACACGACGGGATCCAGTCCCTCGTCGCGCCACCGCCGCCGCACCAGAGCCGGAGGAAGTGGCCTTCCCCGCCTTCTTCGCCTTGCCTGTAGAATTCCTCGCCATCACCGCGCACTCGGGTGGAGGAGAGAAGCGGAGGAGTCGGGAGGAGAGAAAGGGGATCTGAGACCCAGAGCTCTGCCACCGAATCTTTTATACCTCCAGACAAAATCTTCAGCCAAATCTCTCACCGCGAATCCCCGGATCGACGGCCCGCGCGGCGTGGCTTTGTACAGGACAGGCGCGACACGTGGCGGGGACCATCCGCACAAATTGAGGAGCCACGCACTCCACTTTCCCACTAACGCACGACGTTACCGCTTCAGCGCGCGAACGCATGAATTCAAATCCTGAGATTTTTGGGACAAATCAATCTGATTGATTACCAGCAATTCCTTTCCTAAAGGACGCACGTCAGTCCGGCTAACCACCCTCCACGGGGACCCGTGCACTCAGCCATGTTAAACACCCGACTGAAGTCCCCTTCAGGATCGTGATGTGATGAGCTTGACGCCCCTCTGCGGGTTCACTTGGCCCTCTCAGTAGGCTCAAAGGCACATGACTCGTAAACCTGGACTCGAAGGAGGCTTGTGCTGGCATTCCCCTAGGATAAGGAGTGGCGTCTCTCTGGAGAGTCAGACCACGCTTCGGCGTCGCCACTCGAGTTATAATGGCATGCCCTCACTCGGGCCCCTAGTCCATCGCCTCCGAGAGACAAAACGAATGCCATCGGGTTTTTCTCGACGATCAACAACACCCGGTCATCTGGGTAAACCTAAAGTCCAGAATTCATTGTGTTTTCATTCACGGAATAACAAACCATGGTTCATAAACATATTCCGAGTGCCCCTGCAGCACTCAGACTCAACCGAAGGGTCGGTTTGTGTGTCCTACGAAATCCCAACTGATTCGGGGGCTAATGATGTGGTCACCTATTACAGGAAGGGTCAAGGACCCATCATTTGGGACCCACATGGGGCCCAGCACCATCATAGGTAGGTCTCTAGACCTTGCCAACATTCGGATGCATACATCAGGAGGATCACTTCAACGGCTCTGCGGCACTCGGACGATCACACGTCACTCGGCAGACGGACCACCACTCGGACGTAGAGGACTAGAGGACGTCGTGGGAGCTACAACGGTCGAAGAATCCTAAGTCATCCACTAAATAGAGTTATAGCTACCGTTACCTATAACTATTGTAGTAGAGGCTCATTACACTAGTAACTGTCTCACTCAATGGCATTAATTGCCCCGGCGGCATGTGAGACATGGGGCTGCAGCGCACTCTATATAAGCCGCTCCCCTCTCCATAGCTAGGCATGTTCAACCTCTGTAACTATACCCATCAAATCAAAGCAAGCCTCAGGGCACGAGACGTAGGGCTTTTACCTCCACTGAGTGAGGGGCCTGAACTAGTTAAACACCAAGTGTTACACCTACGCTGTAGCTAGTCTCTGCCCCTTATTCGTACCCCTAGTACTCATTGTCAGGATCATAACCCCGACACCCGGTGCTGCCAGGATGGGATTGGTGGCGAGGAGAGCCTTGATGTCTTCCAGGGCTGCTGCGGACTCCTCGGTCCATTTAAATGTTTTTGTTTGCTTTAATAGCCTGTACAGAGGCATGGCCTTCTCTCTGAGTCATGATATGAAGCGACTCAAGGCCGCCACATAGCCTGCCAATTTTTGTACGTGTTTGAGCTCTGTTGGTACCTCCAAACGGTCCAGGGCTCGAATTTTGGCCGGATTGGCTTCGATTCCTCAGCTGGAATAGATGAAGCCGAGGAGTTTGCGAGCTGGGACCCCGAAGACACACTTCTCCGGATTGAGTTTAACTTGATATTCCCCTAAGCTGGCAAATGTATCCCGAAGGTTGTCCACTAATTGTCCAACATGTTTGGTTTTGACAACCACATCATCGACGTACGCCTCGACGGTCTTCCCGATGTGTTTTTTTCAGGCATGTTTGAATCATGTGTTGGTACGTGGCACCGGCGTTCTTTAGACCGAAGGGCATCATGTTGAAGCAGAACGGCCCGTAGGGTGTAATGAATGTTGTAGCTGCCTGGTCAGATTCCTGCATCTTTATTTGATGGTATCCCGAGTAGGCGTCCAGGAAGCACAATGCATCGTGACCCGCCGTGGCATCTACAATTTGGTCAATACGGGGTAGGGGGAAGGGGTCTTTGGGGCAGGCTTTATTGAGGTCTTTGAAATCGACACATAACTGACAGGACCTATCCTTCTTTGGTACCATGACCAAATTGGCCAGCCAATCGAGGTGTTTTATATCTCGGATTAACCCGACCTCCAGTAGTTTAGCCAGCTCCTCACCCATTGCTTGACACTTGGGCTCAGAAAAACGTCGAAGTGTTTGCTTGACAGGCTTGTAGCCCTTTAGTATATTCAAGTTGTGTTCTGCGAGCCTGATGTCTACTACACAACTTTATTCTTGTAGACTCGTGTTGGGCCTCCAAGCGCAGAGTTTTGTAGGATAGTAGCAATTTTCCCTCAAGTGGATGACCTAAGGTTTATCAATCCATGGGAGGCGTAGGATGAAGATGGTCTCTCTCAACCAACCCTGCAAGAAAATAACAAAAAGTCTCTTGTGTCCCCAACACACCAAATACAAGGTAAATTGTATAGGTGCACTAGTTCGGCGAAGAGATGGTGATACAAGTGTAGTAATGATAGTAGATATTGATTTTTGTAATAGGAACAATAAAAAACAGCAAGGTAGCAAGTAACAAAAGTGAGCACAAACGGTATTGCAATGTTTATAAACAAGGCCTAGGGTTCATACTTTCGCTAGTGCAATCTCTCAACAATGCTAATATAATTGGATAATATAACCATCCCTCAACGTGCGATGAAGAATCACTCCAAAGTTCTTATCTAGCGGCGAACATAAGACGAAATTGTTTGTAGGGTACGAAACCACCTCAAAGTTATCCTTTCCGATCGATCTATCGAGCTATCCCTATAAGTGTCACAAACAGCCCAAGAGTTCGTACTAAAATAACACCATATTGTCGGATTCAGGGCTCCGCGGACCCAAGAAGGTTTGAACTCTGGGGCGTGTGCAAAGATCTCAACCAGCTCAAGCCTCAAGCTCGCCACCCCATAGCCTAGCCTCGTCGATTTCATGCGAGGGGGGAAGGAGATGAACACATCAGTTTACCCAGGTTCGGACCACCTTGCGGTGTAAAACCCTACTCCTGCTTTGTGGTGGATTGGCCTCACGAGGAGGCTGAGGATGAACTAGTACAGTGGTTGAGCGACCTCGCGAGGGCTCAGCTGGTGAGGGTGGAATGGATCTGATCCAGGATCCCCCTCTACAGTCGTGGCTAGCCTATACTTATAGTGGCCTTGGTCCTCTTCCCTCATAACTAGCGGGAAGGGATCCCACAACGGCCAATTTAAAAGGGGACAAGAAGTACATCTAATCCTGACGAAAGGTGGTCTTCGCCTGCAAAGCTTCTGGTCGTGACGTAGAGGTGGGCTCGGCGATGACATCCGTCCTGCCGAGCTCATGGTCTTGGTCTCATTGCATCGGAATGGAAACCTTTGGGGGATTCCTTGGGAACCTGCGTCTATCCTTGCCTCCTTAGCACCAAAGAGGAAACTGCCTCCTCTGCGCCCGCTGGCGCCCGCCTGGCCTTGGTCGTCATGGCTCACATCATCGCAGCCATGTGAGGCTGGGTGCCTACATAGAAGTCTCCGCTCCTCAGGAGGCAGGCTTGGGGAGCTGCCCCTCGGGAGGTCTTGATGTCGTTCTCCTCACGAGGCTGGGGGCCCTCGCGAGGGTCTTGGCTTGGGGAGTCCTGTGGCTGGGCCGTACCAGGCCGTAGAAGGGCCCACGCGCTGGGCCACAGGCAGGCGGATCTGGGTACCCCCCCATCCCAAAACGCCGACAGTAGCCCCCAGGCCCAAGGCGCGCTCGGGCTGGATTCGAGGCGAAGCCAAGGGGCAAGGGCGGAGCGCCGTGGGCCCCAATCGCCTGCGGGCCAGGTTTGACGCATGGCACACGATGGGACGTGGACGCCTCCACTTCCCCATGCCGCCTCGGCAACCTCCCCGAATTGACAACAGCCTGATGCATGCAGCAGGGCCATCATCACTCGGGACATGGAGGGGCACCGGTTAGCCTTCACTTGCCTATAAGAGGGCGAGGGGGAGCGGAGCCCCCTAGCCCATCTTCATCCACTCGTTGCCTCTTCTCATATCTCCATTGCAGCTACCACCTTGCCGAAGCAACCATGGCACCAGTGAGGAGGTTCATTGCTGAAGAGAAGGGCAAGGATCCCCAGGAGGGGCCAGGGGCGCCGCCGCTCAAGAGGGGGCGCCGCCGCTCTCTCAAGTCCACCTCGACGCCGGCGGCGGTTCCCCGGGGGCGCGGACGCACCCCCACAAGCGTCTGCATTGCCTCCAGCGGCCGTGGGAAGGGCCCCTCCCACGGAGGCGGCAGCAGAAGCCGTGGCGGCCACGGTCGAGGTGGTGGGCTCACGGTGGCCACTCGGCCGCCGCGCCCGCGATCCCACATGGCCGACGTGGCCCGAGAGTTTGTGGTGTGGGTAGAGAGGTGGAAGGCACCTGGATCCGCCTCCCGCGCTTCTTCGCCGAGGAGTTGCCGGCTGCAGGGCCCGGTGGCTTGTGGCTGTAGGCCGACGGCTGCTGCAACAGGGCCTCGTGGGTGGAGGTCGACGTCACCCCCGCAGGCAACGTGTTCCTAAACCACGGGTGGCAGACATTCGCCCGTGCTCGTGGCCTACAGGGGAGGCGTACTCTTCACTTCAAGCATGACGGGGTGGCGACGCTCTTCGTCAAGGACTTTGGGGAAGACGGCAAGTGCTTGGGGTACTGCCCGAAGGACGACAAGAGCGACAACGACCACCTCTCCGACGACGACGGCCATCACAGCAGCGGCGCCCTCGATGGTGAACTTGCCCTTGGCGATGGCCGCGCCACCTCCAGCAGCGGCGGCTCCTCCCCCGGAGGAAGCATGAGCGACGACGACTATGATGAGCCGCCACGCTGCCGCGCCCGAATCATGGAGGAAGGTGAGGCGCCACACCGCTGAGCCTCCGTCAAGGAGGAGGAAGACTCTGACTGATCGCGTGCCGTGCCGGAGCCAGGCTTCAGGAATAGCGGCCCTTAGGAGGCCGCTCCTTTTGCTTGTTTTTCTTTTGTTTCCTGCATCAAGAGTTATGAAGATCCCCACAGGGCGTGTAATGAACTGCAGCGCTTGCGCCTTTATATCAGTGTTTCCTGCATGTATTTGAGCATTTACATAGTTAATGATCGAAAGGTTCCTGCTCGATGTGATTAGGATGACTTAGCTTTGTGCACTTGTATCCCTCGGCGGGTCCCTGTGTCGTGGGAGAGCGCCCCTCCCGCGGACCGGGTTGTTGCGGGGCCTGAAGAGGCCCGCAGCTCATGAGGTCCCTGGGGGACTCATGAAGTTTCAGGGCCTCCGGAGATGCCCCCGCCAGGTGTTGGACCTCTCGTAGGTGTAGGCAGCACTTGACATGAGATTCCTTAAAAATGAGCGAAGCCGCGGCTGCCTTTTCTCCAGCCACTCTTTCTTGGCACCCATCCTACGTCTAGAGCCCCCGAGCGAGTGTTGGTCGTCGCTGGTGTGCCGGGTTGCGATGCCCGACAGGGCCAGGAGGTGGACGCTCCTGAGGCCGGGGGCCGAGAACCACACTTGCCTATTGGCTCGCTCAGGAGCGTTACGCGGGGATCCGGACACCAAGGCCTTGGCGAGGTGTGCGTGCGAGCGGACCCGCGGCCGTTGTGGCCTGGGATTCCAACGCCGCCGGGTCTGGCCCGAGCGTAACACCGTGCCCAGCCCCCGCTCGCGGGATGCGCAGGAGGGAGCAATGGGCCACTGTTACTTCCTTAGAAAATGAGGTTCAAGAGGGAAAACACTGCAAGGAGAAAAATCCTGACCCCCCATTTGAATAAAGATGCAGAAACTTCGAACTTCATTCCAAGAAACGACAAATTTGGTTACAAGAGAAAGCAAGGAACAGCCGCGTTCGGCACCTAATCTAGTCTTCCCACCAGCGCGGAGCATGGGGCCTCCACTTGGCGTAGTCATAGTCGTTGATTGACCGTGTCGTCCGCCAGCGCGGAGCATGGGGCTTCCACTTGGGCGTGGGTGGGAACCCCCATGGTGCCAAGGGGCGGCGGACCGGGAGACTCCGGGGCGTGTACAGCCCCACTCATAATTACGTGAGAGTTTCATGGGTAGAACTTGCGGAGATGCTGGATGTTCCAAGCATTCTGGATGGAGACCCCGTCCTGCGTCTCCAGGCGTACGACGCCAGGCCTAGAGATGCGGGCGATCCTGAACGGGCCCTCCCACATGGGAGAGAGCTTGTGAAGGCCCTCCCTGGAGAGGACCTGCCTCAGGACGAGGTCTCCCACCTTGAGGGTCTGGGAGCGGATACTGCGGCAGTGGTAACACCGTAGCGCCTCCTGGTACCACGCTCCGCGGAGTTATGGCCTGGCGACGGGCCTCCTCCCCGAGCATGAGATCCGTTCCCCACGAGGCATCCTGACGTGCCTCGTCGAATGCCAGGACCCGCGGGGAGCAATGCTTGACCTCGTGCGGGAGGACCGCCTCAGCCCCATAAACGAGGAAGAACGAGGTCTCGCTGGTGGGTTTAGTCGCGGTGGTAAGGATGGACCACAACACGGACTGAAACTCACCGAGCCAACCCCTGCCGTAGGCCTCAAGCTTCTTCTTGAAGCTTCTTGCCTTGAGGCCCCTCAGGACCTCTGCGTTGGCACGCTCAGCTTGGTCGTTGCTTCATGGGTGCGCCACCGAAGCGTAGCATATCTGTGTTCCAAGGTTAGCACAATATGTCCTAAAGAGGTTGCTTGTGAATTGGGAGCCATTGTCAGTAATGATATGGTTGGGGACCCCGAAACGGCTCATGAGGCCCTTGATGAACTTGACCGCCGAGCCCGCGGGGATGGTGTGCATGGGCTCCACCTCCGCCCACTTGGTGAACTTGTCGATGGCGACGTAGAGGTAGCGGTATCCGCCAGCTGCCCGAGGAAATGGGCCCAGGATATCCAGCCCCCAGACCATGAAGGGCCATGAGAGCGGAATGGTTCAGAGACCTTGCGCGGGCTGGTGAATCTGCTTGGCGTGGAACTGGCAGGCTTCATAGGATCGCACCAGCTCGGTGGCGTCATTGAGCACCGTAGGCCAGTAGAACCCGCTGCAGAACACCTTGCCCACGAGGGTGCGCGATGAGGAGTGGTGTCCACAATCTCCATAGTGGATGTCGACCAACAGCTCGCGATCTTGCTCCTTGGATATGCACTGCAGTGAGACGTCGTTCGGGCACCTTCGGTATAGCTCACCGTCCTGTAAGCAATAAGCAGTGGCCTGATGAACCACGCATTCTGCATCTTCCACCTTCTCTGGCAGGGCGCCGCGGAGTAAGTATGCCTTGAACTCCTTGGTCCAGCAGCCTTCCTGAGGTTCCAGCGCGAGGAGTAGGCAGGCTCCTGAGGTCAGACCACAGGCCAGGGTGCCCGAGGATGGGGCCGGAGGCGGCTCTTCCGAAGTAGCGCTGGGCCTGCGGCGGGGGGCGCTACCGAAGGCTTGAAGAGCCTTTCCTCGAAGACGCAAGGCTTCTAGGGCTCACGGCGAGATGCCCTCTTGGCGATGTCGTCTGCCTCCTTGTTCGCGCCGCACGGGACGTGCTGTAATTCCAAGCCCAGGAAGCATTTTTCGATTTTACGTACCTCTTCCAGGTAAGCCTCCATGTGCTCGTCCTTTGGTTTGTACTCCTTGTTGGAGAACTTGACGAGGAGCTGGGAGTCACCCTTGATGGTGAGGCGTTTGACCCCCAGGGTGGCCGCGGCCCTGAGGCCAACAATCAAGCCCTCGTACTCTGCGATGTTGTTGAAGACCTTCTCGCCATGCTGGAAGCAAAGATGCATGGCATAGTAGAGCTTGTCCTTGGTTGGCGAGATGAGTACGACTCAGCCCCCGCGCCCTGCCGCGTGAAGGCACCGTCGAAGTGCATGGCCCATCCATCAGGCGCCTCGTCACCCGGCGTGAGGGACTGGCCCTCATCCAGCCCCCGATCAGGAGCGTCCGTCCACTCCGCCATGAAATCGGCAAGGGCCGCACCCTTGATGACCCTGGTTGTGCTGAACTCCAGCTGGAAGGCCTGTAGCTCGATGTTCCACTCTGCAACCCTCCCAGCGGCGTTGGGGCTGCGCAGCACCTTCTCCAGCAGGTATGCGGAGACGACCTTGATGGGGTGGCCCTGAAAATAGTGACGCAACTTTCTTGAGGCGGCGAGGAGCGCGAGCAGGAGCTTCTGTGGCATGGGGTAGCGTGCGCGCGTCCCGCGGCACTGTGCTGACGAAGTACACCGGATGCTCGACAAGGGGCGAGGCATCGACCGTGCCTTGCTCTGCATGGGGCGCGAGGGACTCGGGAGTCCCGCAGGCTGCTGGAGTGACGAAATCCTTAGGAGCACCGTCCTGAAATGGCGAAGACTGCACGACTCCTCGCGGGTCACCCTGCTTTGCGCCTGCACCGGCGTGCTCCTCCCAGACCACCACGAGTGTTGCGCTAGCTGAGTGGGGGTGGCCGCCAGGTAGAACACCAGGGGCTCGCGAGGATGAGGCGCCACCATGATAGGTAGGCTTGTGAGGTATCTCTTGAGGTCTTCGAAGGCCGCCTCAGCTTCTGGGGTCCACTCGAAAGGGCCCTTCCTCTTCATCTACTTGAAGAAAGGGAGGGCGTGCTCGCCAAGCTTGGAGATGAAGCACCCCAACGAGGTCACGCAGCTCGTGAGCTTCTGCATCTCTTTGAGAGTCTGAGGCGGGCTCATCCTTCCTATTGCTTTTATCTTCTCAGGGTTAGCCTCGATTCCTCTGTTTGATACCAAGAAACCCAGTAGCTTGCCGGACGGAACCCCGAACATGCACTTCTCCGGGTTGAGCCTTAGGTTGTCCTTGCACAGGTAGGCGAACATTTCCTCCAGGTCTTCAATCAGGGTCTTCGCCTCCCACGACTTGACCACGATGTCGTCGACGTATGCCTCCACATTTCTCCCCAGCTGTGGCCCCAACGCGATGTGCATCAGCCGCTGGAAGGTTGCCCCGGCGTTCCGCAGCCCGAAGGGCATGCAGGTGTAGCAGTACACGCCACACGGGGAGATGAAGGTTGTCTTCTCAATGTCCTCTGTCGCCATCTTGATTTGATGATATCCTGAAAAAGCGTCCAGGAAGCACAACAGATCACACTCGGCGGTGGAGTCCACGATCTGGTCAATGCGCGGAAGCAGGAAGGGGTCCTGAGGGCAGGCCTTGTTGAGGCTCGTGAAGTCGACGCACATGTGCTCCTTCCCCCCCCCCCCCTTCCTGGGGACAATCACTGGGTTCACTAACCAATCCGGGTGCCATACCTCCCGAATGACACCGGCCTCTTGCAGCTTGCGGGCCTCTTGGACGATGAACGCTTGCTTCTCTTGTGCTTGGCGCCGCGCCTTTTGCTTCATCGGGCGCGTACCGGGGCATACCATCAAGTGGTGCTCGATCACCTCCCTCGGGACACCAACCAAGTCGGATGCTTCCCACGCAAATACGTCTTTGTTGGCCCTCAGGAAGCCAACCAACGCCTCCTCCTAGTCCGGGGGGAGGCTGGCGCCTATGGTGAAGGTGGGGCCCAAGCCCCCGCTATCGATAGGCACCTGCTTTGTCTCGGCCCGGTCCTGAGAGAACAGCTGCTTTGTCTTCATGGGCGCGGCCTCCAGAACTTCCGGGGCATCCCTGGCATTGGGGCACGAGGCCGCCGCTGTCTTGTAGGTGAGCTTGAGGGCCCGGAGCGCGTCCTTCGTGTCTCCGACCACTGTGATGACACCGCTGCTGCCGGCATCCTGATGACGTTGTAGCCCGGATGGGTCGCCGCCATGAACTTGGTGAGAGCCGGATACCCTAGGATGGCGTTGTACGGGAGGCCAATGCGGGCGACGTCGAAGTCGATGAGCTCGGTACGGTAATTGTCGCGCTTGCCGAAGGTGACGGGGAGGCGTACCTGTTGGAAATATGCCCTAGAGGCAATAATAAAATGGTTATTATTATATTTCCTTGTTCATGATAATTGTCTGTTATTCATGCTATAATTGTGTTATCCGGAAATCGTAATACATGTGTGAATACATAGACCACAACATGTCCCTAGTAAGCCTCTAGTTGACTAGCTCGTTGATCAATAGATGGTTACGGTTTCCTGACCATGGACATTGGATGTCATTGATAACGGGATCACATCATTAGGAGAATGATGTGATGGACAAGACCCAATCCTAAGCCTAGCACTAGATCGTGTAGTTCGTTTGCTAAAGCTTTTCCAATGTCAAGTAACTTTTCCTTAGACCATGAGATTGTGCAACTCCCGGATACCGTAGGAGTGCTTTGGGTGCACCAAACGTCACAACGTAACTGGGTGGCTATAAAGGTGCACTACGGGTATCTCCGAAAGTATCTGTTGGGTTGGCACGAATCGAGACTGGGATTTGTCACTCCATGTAACGGAGAGGTACCGCTGGGCCCACTCGGTAGGACATCATCATAATGAGCTCAATGTGATCAAGGAGTTGTTCACGGGATGATGTGTTACGGAAACGAGTAAAGAGACTTGCCGGTAACGAGATTGAACAAGGTATCGAGATACCGACGATCGAATCTCGGGCAAGTATCGTACCGATAGACAAAGGGAATTGCGTACGGGATTGATTGAATCCTCGACATCGTGGTTCATCCGATGAGATCATCGAGGAGCATGTGGGAGCCAACATGGGTATCCAGATCCCGCTGTTGGTTATTGACCGGAGAGTCGTCTCGGTCATGTCTGCGTGTCTCCCGAACCCGTAGGGTCTACCCACTTAAGGTTCGGTGACGCTAGGGTTATAGAGATATTAGTATGCGGTAACCCGAAGGTTGTTCGGAGTCTCGGATGAGATCCTGGACGTCACGAGGAGTTCCGGAATGGTCCGGAGGTAAAGATTTATATATGGGAAGTCCTATTTTGGCCACCGGAAAATGTTCGGGATTTTTCGGTATTGTACCGAGAAGGTTCTAGAAGGTTCCGGAGTGGGGCCCACCTGCATGGGGGGACCCACATGAACGTGGGTGGTGGGGGCAAGGCCCCACACCCCTAGTCAAGGCGCACCAAGATTCCCCCTTAGAAGGAATAAGATCATATCCCGAAGGGATAAGATCAAGATCCCTAAAAAAGGGGGATAACAATCGGTGGGGAAGGGAAAGGATGGGATTTCTTTCCTTCCACCTTTGCCAACGCCCCAATGGACTTGGAGGGCAAGAAACCAGCCCCCTCCACCCCTATATATAGTGGGGAGGTGCATGGGAGAAACAGGGCAGCCCCTGGCGCCTCCCTCTCCCTCCCGTGACACCTCTTCCTCCTCCAGTAGCGCTTGGCGAAGCCCTGCTGAAATCCCGCTGCTTCCACCACCACACCGTCGTGCTGCTGGATCTCCATCAACCTCTCCTCCCCCCTTGCTGGATCAAGAAGGAGGAGACGTCTCTGCTCCGTACGTGTGTTGAACGCGGAGGTGCCGTCCGTTCGGCGCTCGGTCATCGGTGATTTGGATCACGACGAGTACGACTCCATCAACCCCGTTCTCTTGAACGCTTCCGCTCGCGATCTACAAGGGTATGTAGATACACTCCCCTCTCACTCGTTGCTAGATGACTCCATAGATTGATCTTGGTGATGCGTAGAAAATTTTAAAATTCTGCTACGTTCCCCAACAGTGGTATCAACACCAGTACTCTATGGGTGTTCGATTCATCACAATGTAACTAGATTATTGACTCTAGTGCAAGTGGGAGACTGTTGGAAATATGCCCTAGAGGCAATAATAAAATGGTTATTATTATATTTCCTTGTTCATGATAATTGTCTGTTATTCATGCTATAATTGTGTTATCCGGAAATCGTAATACATGTGTGAATACATAGACCACAACATGTCCCTAGTAAGCCTCTAGTTGACTAGCTCGTTGATCAATAGATGGTTACGGTTTCCTGACCATGGACATTGGATGTCATTGATAACGGGATCACATCATTAGGAGAATGATGTGATGGACAAGACCCAATCCTAAGCCTAGCACTAGATCGTGTAGTTCGTTTGCTAAAGCTTTTCCAATGTCAAGTAACTTTTCCTTAGACCATGAGATTGTGCAACTCCCGGATACCGTAGGAGTGCTTTGGGTGCACCAAACGTCAAAACGTAACTGGGTGGCTATAAAGGTGCACTACGGGTATCTCCGAAAGTATCTGTTGGGTTGGCACGAATCGAGACTGGGATTTGTCACTCCATGTAACGGAGAGGTACCTCTGGGCCCACTCGGTAGGACATCATCATAATGAGCTCAATGTGATCAAGGAGTTGTTCACGGGATGATGTGTTACGGAAACGAGTAAAGAGACTTGCCGGTAACGAGATTGAACAAGGTATCGAGATACCGACGATCGAATCTCGGGCAAGTATCGTACCGATAGACAAAGGGAATTGCGTACGGGATTGATTGAATCCTCGACATCGTGGTTCATCCGATGAGATCATCGAGGAGCATGTGGGAGCCAACATGGGTATCCAGATCCCGCTGTTGGTTATTGACCGGAGAGTCGTCTCGGTCATGTCTGCGTGTCTCCCGAACCCGTAGGGTCTACACACTTAAGGTTCGGTAACGCTAGGGTTGTAGAGATATTAGTATGCGGTAACCCGAAAGTTGTTCGGAGTCCCGGATGAGATCCCGGACGTCACGAGGAGTTCCGGAATGGTCCGGAGGTAAAGAATTGTATATAGGAAGTCCAGTTTCGGCCACCGGGAAGGTTTCAGGGGTAATCGGTATTGTACCGGGACCACCGGAAGGGTCCCGGGGGTCCACCGGGTGGGGCCACCTATCCCGGAGGGCCCCATGGGCTGAAGTGGGAAGGGAACCAGCCCCTGGTGGGCTGGTGCGCCCCCCTATGGGCCTCCCCTGCGCCTAGGGTTGGGAACCCTAGGGGTGGGGGGCGCCTCCACCTGGCTTGGGGGGCAAGCCACCCCCTTGGCCGCCGCCCCTCCCCTCAGATTGGATCTGAGGTGGCCGGCCCCCTCTCCCCTTCCCCCTATAAATAGTGGAGGGGTGGGAGGGAGGACACACCCCAGCCCCTGGCGCCTCCCTCTCCTCCCGTGACACCTCTCCCTCTCGTTGGTGCTTGGTGAAGCCCTGCCGAGATCCCGCTGCTTCCACCACCACGCCGTCGTGCTGCTGGATCCTCATCAACCTCTCCTTCCCCCTTGCTGGATCAAGAAGGAGGAGACGTCTCTCCCAACCGTACGTGTGTTGAACACGGAGGTGCCGTCCGTTCGGCGCTCGGTCATCGGTGATTTGGATCACGACGAGTACGACTCCATCAACCCCGTTCTCTTGAACGCTTCCGCTCGCGATCTACAAGGGTATGTAGATGCACTCCCCTCTCTCGTTGCTAGATGACTCCATAGATTGATCTTGGTGATGCGTAGAAAATTTTAAAATTCTGCTACGATCCCCAACAGTGGTATCAGAGCTAGGTCTATGCGTAGTATCTTGCACGAGTAGAACACAAAGTAGTTGTGGGCGTCGATTTGTCAATCTTCTTGCCGTTACTAGTCTTATCTTGATTCGGCGGCACTGTGGGATGAAGCGGCCCGGACCGACCTTACACGTACGCTTACGTGAGACAGGTTCCACCGACTGACATGCACTAGTTGCATAAGGTGGCTAGCGGGTGTCTGTCTCTCCCACTTTAGTCGGATCGGATTCGATGAACAGGGTCCTTATGAATGGTAAATAGAAATTGGCATATCACGTTGTGGTTTTGGCGTAGGTAAGAAACGTTCTTGCTAGAAACCTATAGCAGCCACGTAAAAACTTGCAACAACAATTAGAGGACGTCTAACTTGTTTTTGCAGCAAGTGCTTTGTGATGTGATATGGCCAAAGGATGTGATGAATGATATATGTGATGTATGAGATGATCATGTTCTTGTAATAGGAATCACGACTTGCATGTCGATGAGTATGACAACCGGCAGGAGCCATAGGAGTTGTCTTAATTTATTATATGACCTGCGTGTCATTGAAATTCGCCATGTAATTACTTTACTTTATTGCTAACCGTTAGCCGTAGTAGTAGAAGTAATAGTTGGCGAGACAACTTCATGAAGACACGATGATGGAGATCATGGTGTCATGCCGGTGACGATGATGATCATGGAGCCCCGAAGATGGAGATCAAAAGGAGCAAAGTGATAATGGCCATATCATGTCACTATTTTGATTGCATGAGATGTTTATCATGTTTTTGCATCTTATTTGCTTAGAATGACGGTAGCATATATAAGATGATCCCTTACTAAAATTTCAAGAAAGTGTTCCCCCTAACTGTGCACCGTTGCGAAGGTTCGTTGTTTCGAAGCACTACGTGTTGATCGGGTGTGATAGATTCTAACGTTCGAATACAACGGGTGTAAGCCAGATTTACACAGCAATACACTTAGGTTGACTTGACGAGCCTAGCATGTACAGACATGGCCTCGGAACACAAGAAACCGAAAGGTCGAGCATGAGTCGTATAGAAGATACGATCAACATGGGGATGTTCACCGTTGATGACTAGTCCGTCTCACGTGATGATCGGACACGGCCTAGTCGATTCGGATCATGTAATCACTTAGATGACGAGAGGGATGTCTATCTGAGTGGGAGTTCATTACATAATTTGATTAGATGAACTTAATTGTCATGAACTTAGTCTAAATGTTACATATCTATCTTGTAGATCAAATGGCCAACGCTAATGTTACCCTCAACTTCAACGCGTTCCTAGAGAAAAACAAGCTGAAAGACGATGGTAGCAACTATGCGGACTGGGTCCGTAACCTGAGGATTATCCTCATAGCTGCCAAGAAATCATATGTCCTTGAAGCACCGTTAGGTGACCCACCTGCTCTCCCAGCACTGCCAGACGATTTGAACGTTTGGCAGACACGCACCGATGATTACTCCTTCGTTCAGTGCGGCATGCTCTTCAGCTTAGAACCGGGGCTCCAAAAGCGTTTTGAGCATCACGGAGCATATGAGATGTTCGAAGAGCTGAAAATGGTTTTCCAAGCTCATGCCCGGATCGAGAGATATGAAGTCTTCGATAAGTTCTACAGCTGTAAGATGGAGGAAAATAGTTCTGTCAGCGAGCACATACTCAAAATGTCTGGGTTGCACAGCCGCTTGTCTCAGCTGGGAGTTAATCTCCCGGATGACGTGGTCGTTGACAGAATCCTTCAGTCGCTTCCACCTAGCTACAAGAGCTTCGTGATGAACTTCAACATGCAGGGGATGGAAAAGACCATTCCTGAGGTATATGCGATGCTGAAGTCAGCGGAGGCAGAGATCAGAAAGGAACATCAAGTGTTGATGGTGAATAAAACCACTAAGTTCAAGAAGGGCAAGGGTAAGAAGAACTTCAAGAAGGACGGCAAGGGAGTTGCCGCGCCCGGTAAGCCAGCTGCCGGGAAGAAGTCGAAGAATGGACCCAAGCCTGAGACTGAGTGCTTTTATTGCAAGGGAAACGGTCACTGGAAGCGAAACTGCCCCAAGTACTTGGCGGACAAGAAGGCCGGCAATACCAAAGGTATATATGATATACATGTAATTGATGTGTACCTTACCAGCACTCGTAGTAGTTCCTGGGTATTTGATACCGGTGCGGTTGCTCATATTTGTAACTCAAAGCAGGAACTGCGGAATCAGCGTAGACTGGCAAAGGACGAGGTGACGATGCGCGTCGGGAATGGTTCCAAGGTCGATGTGATCGCCGTCGGCACGCTACCTCTGCATCTACCTACGGGATTAGTTTTAAACCTCAATAATTGTTATTTAGTACCAGCTTTGAGCATGAACATTGTATCTGGATCTCGCTTAATGCGAGATGGCTACTCATCTGAGAATAATGGTTGTTCTATTTATATGAGAGATATGTTTTATGGTCATGCCCCGCTGGTGAATGGTTTATTTTTATTGAATCTCGAACGTGATGTTACACATGTTTATAATGTGAATGCCAAGAAATGCAAGGTTGATAACGATAGTCCCACATACTTGTGGCACTGCCGCCTTGGTCATATCGGTGTTAAACGCATGAAGAAACTCCATGCAGATGGACTTTTGGAGTCTCTTGATTATGAATCATTTGACAGATGCGAACCATGCCTCTTGGGCAAGATGACCAAGACTCCGTTCTCCGGAACAATGGAGCGAGCAACCAACTTATTGGAGATCATACATACTGATGTGTGTGGTCCAATGAGTGTTGAGGCTCGCGGTGGTTATCGTTATGTTCTCACCCTCACCGATGATTTGAGCAGATATGGGTATGTCTACTTGATGAAGCACAAGTCTGAGACCTTTGAAAAGTTCAAGGAATTTCAGAGTGAGGTTGAGAATCAACGTGACAAGAAAATAAAGTTCTTACGATCAGATCGTGGAGGAGAATATTTGAGTCATGAATTTGGCACGCACTTAAGGAAATGTGGAATTGTTTCACAACTCACGCCGCCTGGAACACCTCAGCGTAATGGTGTGTCCGAACGTCGTAATCGCACTCTATTGGATATGGTGCGATCTATGATGTCTCTTACCGATTTACCGCTATCCTTTTGGGGTTATGCTTTAGAGACTGCCGCATTCACTTTAAATAGGGCACCGTCAAAATCCGTTGAGACGACACCGTATGAATTATGGTTTGGGAAGAAACCTAAGCTGTCGTTTCTGAAAGTTTGGGGATGCGATGCTTATGTGAAGAAACTTCAACCAGAGAAGCTCGAACCCAGGTCGGAAAAATGCGTATTCATAGGATACCCTAAGGAAACTATTGGGTATACCTTCTACCTAAGATCCGAGGGCAAGATCTTTGTTGCCAGGAATGGATCCTTTCTAGAGAAAGAGTTTCTCTCGAAAGAAGTAAGTGGGAGGAAAGTGGAGCTTGATGAGATGACCCTCGAACCGGAGAGTAGCGCAGCACAGGAAAATGTTTCTGTGGAGCCTACACCGGCTAGAGAGGAAGTTATTGATAATGATCATGATCAAGCTACCACTGAACTTCGAAGGTCCACGAGGACACGTTCCGCACCAGAGTGGTATGGCAATCCTGTCCTGGAAATCATGTTGTTAGACAACAGTGAACCTTCGAACTATGAAGAAGCGATGGCGGGCCCGGATTCCGACAAATGGCTTGAAGCCATGAAATCCGAGATAGGATCCATGTATGAAAACGAAGTATGGACTTTGACTGACTTGCCCGATGATCGGCAAGCCATAGAAAATAAATGGATCTTTAAGAAGAAGACTGACGCGGATGGTAATGTGACCATCTATAAGGCTCGGCTTGTCGCTAAGGGTTATCGACAAGTTCAAGGGGTTGACTACGATGAGACTATCTCACCCGTAGCGAAGCTGAAATCCGTCAGAATCATGTTAGCAATTGCCGCATACTATGATTATGAGATATGGCAAATGGACGTCAAAACGGCATTCCTTAATGGTTTTCTTAAGGAAGAGTTGTATATGATACAACCGGAAGGTTTTGTCGACCCTGAGAATGCTGACAAGGTATGCAAGCTCCAGCGCTCAATCTATGGGCTGGTGCAAGCATCTCGGAGTTGGAACATTCGCTTTGACGAGATGATCAAAGCGTTTGGGTTCACACAGACTTATGGAGAAGCCTGTGTTTACAAGAAAGTGAGTGGGAGCTCTGTAGCATTTCTCATATTATATGTGGATGACATACTGCTGATGGGAAATGATATAGAATTCTTGGAAAGTATAAAGGCCTACTTGAATAAGTGTTTTTCAATGAAGGACCTTGGAGAAGCTGCTTATATATCAGGCATCAAGATCTATAGAGATAGATCGAGACGCCTCATAGGTCTTTCGCAAAGCACATACCTTGATAAGATATTGAAGAAGTTCAATATGGATCAGTCCAAGAAGGGGTTCTTGCCTGTATTGCAAGGTGTGAAATTGAGCTCGGCTCAATGCCCGACCACGGCAAAAGATATAGAAGAGATGAGTGTCATCCCCTATGCCTCAGCCATAGGGTCTATTATGTATGCCATGCTGTGTACCAGACCTGATGTAAACCTTGCTGTAAGTTTGGTAGGTAGGTACCAAAGTAATCCCGGCAAGGAACACTGGACAGCGGTCAAGAACATCCTGAAGTACCTGAAAAGGACTAAGGATATGTTTCTCGTATATGGAGGTGACGAAGAGCTCGTCGTAAAGGGTTACGTCGACGCTAGCTTCGACACAGATCCGGATGACTCCAAGTCACAAACCGGATACGTGTATATTTTGAATGGTGAAGCGGTAAGCTGGTGCAGTTGCAAGCAAAGCGTCGTGGCGGGTTCTACATGCGAAGCGGAGTACATAGCAGCCTCGGAGGCAGCACACGAAGCAGTATGGATGAAGGAGTTCATCACCGACCTAGGAGTCATTCCAAATGCGTCGGGTCCAATGGCTCTCTTCTGTGACAACACTGGAGCTATTGCCCTTGCCAAGGAGCCCAGGTTTCACAAAAGGACCAGGCATATCAAGCGTCGCTTCAACTCCATACGTGAACATGTTCAAGATGGAGACATAGATATTTGTAAAGTGCACACGGATTTGAATGTAGCAGATCCGTTGACTAAACCTCTTTCACGAGCAAAACATGATCAACACCAGTACTCTATGGGTGTTCGATTCATCACAATGTAACTAGATTATTGACTCTAGTGCAAGTGGGAGACTGTTGGAAATATGCCCTAGAGGCAATAATAAAATAGTTATTATTATATTTCCTTGTTCATGATAATTGTCTGTTATTCATGCTATAATTGTGTTATCCGGAAATCGTAATACATGTGTGAATACATAGACCACAACATGTCCCTAGTAAGCCTCTAGTTGACTAGCTCGTTGATCAATAGATGGTTACGGTTTCCTGACCATGGACATTGGATGTCATTGATAACGGGATCACATCATTAGGAGAATGATGTGATGGACAAGACCCAATCCTAAGCCTAGCACTAGATCGTGTAGTTCGTTTGCTAAAGCTTTTCCAATGTCAAGTAACTTTTCCTTAGACCATGAGATTGTGCAACTCCCGGATACCGTAGGAGTGCTTTGGGTGCACCAAACGTCACAACGTAACTGGGTGGCTATAAAGGTGCACTACGGGTATCTCCGAAAGTATCTGTTGGGTTGGCACGAATCGAGACTGGGATTTGTCCCTCCATGTAACGGAGAGGTACCTCTGGGCCCACTCGGTAGGACATCATCATAATGAGCTCAATGTGATCAAGGAGTTGTTCACGGGATGATGTGTTACGGAAACGAGTAAAGAGACTTGCCGGTAACGAGATTGAACAAGGTATCGAGATACCGACGATCGAATCTCGGGCAAGTATCGTACCGATAGACAAAGGGAATTGCGTACGGGATTGATTGAATCCTCGACATCGTGGTTCATCCGATGAGATCATCGAGGAGCATGTGGGAGCCAACATGGGTATCCAGATCCCGCTGTTGGTTATTGACCGGAGAGTCGTCTCGGTCATGTCTGCGTGTCTCCCGAACCCGTAGGGTCTACACACTTAAGGTTCGGTGACGCTAGGGTTATAGAGAATTTAGTATGCGGTAACCCGAAGGTTGTTCGGAGTCTCGGATGAGATCCTGGACGTCACGAGGAGTTCCGGAATGGTCCGGAGGTAAAGATTTATATATGGGAAGTCCTATTTTGGCCACCGGAAAATGTTCGGGATTTTTCGGTATTGTACCGAGAAGGTTCTAGAAGGTTCCGGAGTGGGGCCCACCTGCATGGGGGGACCCACATGAACGTGGGTAGTGGGGGCAAGGCCCCACACCCCTAGTCAAGGCGCACCAAGATTCTCCCTTAGAAGGAATAAGATCATATCCCGAAGGGATAAGATCAAGATCCCTAAAAAAGGGGGATAACAATCGGTGGGGAAGGGAAAGGATGGGATTTCTTTCCTTCCACCTTTGCCAACGCCCCAATGGACTTGGAGGGCAAGAAACCAGCCCCCTCCACCCCTATATATAGTGGGGAGGTGCATGGGAGAAACAGCTCAGCCCCTGGCGCCTCCCTCTCCCTCCCGTGACACCTCTTCCTCCTCCAGTAGCGCTTGGTGAAGCCCTGCTGAAATCCCGCTGCTTCCACCACCACACCGTCGTGCTGCTGGATCTCCATCAACCTCTCCTCCCCCCTTGCTGGATCAAGAAGGAGGAGACGTCTCTGCTCCGTACGTGTGTTGAACGCAGAGGTGCCGTCCGTTCGGCGCTCGGTCATCGGTGATTTGGATCACGACGAGTACGACTCCATCAACCCCGTTCTCTTGAACGCTTCCGCTCGCGATCTACAAGGGTATGTAGATACACTCCCCTCTCACTCGTTGCTAGATGACTCCATAGATTGATCTTGGTGATGCGTAGAAAATTTTAAAATTCTGCTACGTTCCCCAACAGTACCTGCCCCAGGGGGGTGGTTGAACCCTTGACCACCCTCGAGAAGGGCTTGGTGGGCGCAAGCTGGTCGTAGGGCACCTGGAGCAGGTCGAAGGTTTCCACGGAGAGGATGTTAAGGCCGACGCCGCCGTCGATGAGGGTCTTGGTGACCGCAACATTGCAGATGGTGGGCGTGCATAGCATGGGGAGTGCGACCGTAGCCTTCGGGTGATCCCTGAAGTCGAAAGTAATGTCGACCTCAGGCCCGACGTGCCCCGGGAAGCCTCATGCCACGGCTGGGTAGCGCTCGCCCGACGGAAGAACTGCTTGACGTTGTGGCCAAAGGTAGGCGCCTGCGACCCACCGATGATGCATGTGACTGCATGGGGCACCGGCGCCGCGAAGCACGCGACGAACTGCCCGCAGAGCTCCTCCCAGGAAGAGACCGAGGCGTCCGGGAGGCCGCGGAGCCAAGACCGAGGGGCCTCCGCAAGGGCTAGGGCAAACCAGTTTGCCATGGCCTTGTCATCGCCATTGATACGTCTCCATCATATCTACTTTTCCAAACTCTTTTGCCCTTGTTTTGGACTCTAATTTGCATGATTTGAATGAAACTAACCCGGACTGACGCTGTTTTCAGCAGAATTGCCTTGGTGTTATTTTTGTGCAGAAATAAAAGTTCTAGGAATGACCTAAAACTTTACGGAGAATATTTTTGGAATAAATAAAAATATTGGCGAAAGAATCAACCAGAGGGGACCCACCAGCTGTCCACAAGGATGGAGGGTGCCCTCCCCCCTAGGGCACGCCCCCTACCTTATGGGTGCCCTGGACCTCCACCGACCTCAACTCCAACTCTATATATTCACTTTCAGGGAGAAAAAAATAAGAGAGGAGGATTCATCATGTTTTACGATACGGAGCCACCGTCACCTCCTGTTCTTCATCGGGAGGGCAGATCTGGAGTCCGTTCGGGGCTCCGGAGAGGGGAAATCATCGCCATCATCATCACCAACCTTCCACCATCACCAATTTCATGATGCTCACCACCATGCATGAGTAATTCCATCGTAGGCTTGCTGGACAGTGATGGGTTGGATGAGATTTATCATGTAATCGAGTTAGTTTTGTTAGGGTTTGATCCCTAGTATCCACTATGTTCTGAGATTGATGTTGCTATGACTTTGCTATGCTTAATGCTTGTCACCAGGGCCCGAGTGCCATGATTCCATATCTGAACCTATTATGTTTTCATGAATATATATGTGTTCTTGATCCTATCTTGCAAATTGTAGAGACCTATTACGTGTTATGATCCGCATACCCCAAGGTGACAATAATTGGGATTCTTTCCAGTGATTACCGCAGTTTGAGGAGTTCATGTATTCACTAAGTGCTAATGCTTTGGTCCGGTTCTCTATTAAAAGGAGGCCTTAATATCCCTTAGTTTCCAATAGGACCCCGCTGCCATAGGAGGGTAGGACAAAAGATGTCATGCAAGTTCTTTTCCATAAGCACGTATGACTATATTCGGAATACATGCCTACATTATATTGATGAATTGGAGCTAGTTCTGTGTCACCCTAGGTTATAACTGTTGCATGATGAATGCCATCTGACATAATTATCCATCATTGATCCATTGCCTACGAGCTTTTCACATATTGATCTTTGCTACGTTACTTTGCCGTTGCCACTGTTACAATTGCTACAAAACTGCTACTGTTACTTTTGCCACCGTTACCGTTACTTCCATAATACTTTGCTACTAAATATTTTGCTGCAGATATTAAGTCTTTCAAGTGTGGTTGAATTGACAACTCAGCTGCCAATACTTGAGAATATTCTTTGGCTCCCCTTGTGTCGAATCAATAAATTTGGGTTGAATACTCTACCCTCGAAAACTGTTGCGATCCCCTATACTTGTGGGTTATCAAGACCTTTTTTTGGCGCCGTTGCCGGGGAGCATAGCTCTATTCTCTGAGTCACTTGGGACTTATATCTGTTGATCACTATGAGGAATTTGAAAGATACTAGAACCAAGATTTTTCCCTCTACTATGAGGGGAGGTAAGGAACTGCCATCTAGCTCTGCACTTGATTCACCTTCTATTTTGAGTAAGCTTGCGACACCTACACCTGCTATTGATTCTGATATGTCGCACGTTATTGATGATGCTACTTCTACTATGAATGATGCTTATGATGCTACTACTTGATGAACATCTTGCTAGAGTTAGAACTATTGATTATACTGAAGATGAAGATATTTCTGAAACTGATGAAATTATTGAAACTGAAAACTTTGAAACACCCGATAAGACTAGCTCTTCGAGATATGAACTTCCTGTTATGCCTGAGGGTTATGTTATGGATGGACAGGTAGCTAGGGATTTCTTGCTTGTAAAGATAGAGATGATCTTAAGAAATTATTATTCAAGTGGAAAGAAAAATCTTTGAATGCTAGAATGCAATATGATCCTAAGTTTGCTACTTCACCTATCTTTGTTACTGATAAGGATTATGAATTCTCTGTTGATCCTGGGTTAATTACTTTGGTTGAATTTGATCCTTTCCATGGTTATGAATTTGAAACTGTTGTCGCACATCTTACTAAATTGAATGATATAGCCACCCTATTTGCTCATGAGGAAAAAATTCGCTATTACTATATTCTTAAGTTGTTTCCTTTCTCATTGAAGGGTGATGCTAAGATATGGTTTAATTCTCTTGCTCCTGGTTGTGTGCGTAGTCCCCAGGATATGATTTACTACTTCTCTGAGAAATATTTCCCTGCTCACAAGAAACAAGCTGCTTTAAAGGAAATATTTAACTTTGTGCAAATTGAAGAAGAGAGTCTCCCACAAGCTTGGGGAAGGCTTCTCCAATTACTTAATGCTTTGCCTGATCACCCTCTCAAGAAAAATGAAATATTTGATATCTTTTATAATGGACTAATCGATGCTTCTAGGGACCACCTAGATAGTTGTGCTGGTTGTGTTTTCAGGGAATGAACTGTTGAGCAAGCTGAATTGCTATTGAATAATATATTGAGTAATGATAATGATTGGACACTTCCTGAACCAACCCCTAAGCCAACTCCAAAGAAAAGAGGTATTCTATTTCTCAGTCCTGAAGATATGCAAGAGGCAAATAAATCTATGAAAGAAAAAGGTATTAAAGCTGAAGATGTTAAGAATTTACCACCTATTGAAGAGATACATGGTCTTGATAAGCCGACACAGGTAGTAGAGGTAAATTCTCTCTATAGATTTGATGAAGGTGATATTCCTTATAATAAGTCTGCTAGTCAATGCTTGGATGAGTTTGATAATTTTATTGTTAAACAAGAAAAATTTAATGCTTATGTTGGTAGACAATTGAAACGTAATGCTTACATGCTTGACTGCTTGGGTGATTATATGAGTAGAACTGTTAGTGACCTTAAGATTATTAGTAAGCATGCTTCCATGGTTAAAACTCAAGTAGAACAAGTACTTAAGGCACAGGATTATTTGCTCAATGAGTTGAATAGTAAGAACAATGATAATGCTATTAGGGTTATGACTAGAGGTGGTAAAATGACTCAGGAACCTTTGTATCCTAAAGGTCATCCTAAGAGAATTGAGCAAGATTCTCAGAGAATTAATACTGATGCACCTAGTCCTAGTAATAAAAAGAAAAAGAATGATGATTGGACTTTGCATGCTTCTAGTGAACCTGTTATAGACACACCTGAGAACCCAAATGATATTTCTATTTCTGATGCTGAGACACAATCTGGTGATGAACATGAACCTAGTGCTAATGTTAATGATGATGTTCATGTTGATACTCAACCTAGTAATGATAATGATGTGGAGATTGAACCTGCTGTTGATCTTGATAACCCACGATCTAAGAATCAACGTTATGATAAGAGAGACTTCGTTGCTAAGAAGCATGGTAAAGAAAGAGAACCATGGGTTCAGAAACCCATGCCCTTTCCTCCTAAGCCATCCATGAAAAAGGATGATGAGGATTTTGAGCGCTTTGTGGAAATGCTTAGACTTGTCTTTTTGCGTATGCGTTTGACTGATATTCTGAAAATGTCTCCTTATGCCAAGTATATGAAGGATATTGTTACAAATAAAAGAAAGATACCGGAAGCTGAAATTTCCACCATGCTTGCTAATTACACTTTTAAGGGTGGAATACCAAAGAAATTAGGAGATCCCGGAATACCAACTATACCATGCTCCATTAAAAGAAACTATGTTAAAACTGCTTTATGTGATCTGGGAGCCGGTGTTAGTGTTATGCCTTTCTCTTTATATCGTAGACTTGAATTGAATAAGTTGACACCTACTAAAATCTCTTTGCAAATGGCTGATAAATCAACTACTATACCCATCGGTATTTGTGAGGATGTGCATGTTGTGGTTGCAAATGTTACTATCTTAACGGACTTTGTTATTCTTGATATTCCCGAGGACGACAGTATGTCGATTATCCTTGGTAGACCCTTTTTGAATACTGCAGGGGCTGTTATTGAATGCAACAAGTGCAATGTCACTTTTCATGTAAATGGTAATGAGCATACGGTACACTTTCCGAAGAAACAACCTCAAGTTCATAGTATCAGTTCTATTGGAAAATTTTCAACTATTACTATTGGAGGTTTTGAATTCCCTCTCCCTACTGTCAAAAAGAAATATGATATTCTTATTGTTGGGGACATGCATATCCCCGTTGAGGTAACCTAGTGTTATTCAAAAATTCTCCGGTTTCATGTTATTCGAAAGATGTTTGTTAATAAGACTTGATCAACCTTGTTAATGGATTCCTTTTGATGACCATGAGATGGATGAATTTAGAAAGCACAACTTTCTGTACCCACCTTTTACTTTCTGTTATTTGGAATAAATAAAGCAAAAAATAGTATTATCCGTCTATTTTCTAATTTATCCGTGCAATAAAAAATGTCCTGAAAATAAAAGTTCTCCAAATGCCCTAAAAATTTAGTATGATTTTTATAGAATATTTTAGAATTTCTGGCACTGAAAATGCACCTGGGGGCTGCACCAGTGGACCACAAGGGTGGAGGGCGCGCCCTACCCCCTGGGCACGCCCCCTGCCTTGTGGGTCCCACGTGGGTCCCCCTCACTTATTCCAGCACCCATCCACTTCGTCTTCCTCTAGAAAAAATCATCCCGTTGCTTAAACCCGTGTTCTTGCTCATCTTGCTGCCATTTTTTATCTCCTTGTGCATAGCTCCATTTGCAAAACTGTTTTGGGGAATTGTTATTCGGTATGTGACTCCTCCAATGGTCCAATTAGTTTTTGTTCTAGTGCTTTATATATTGCAAATTTTTGCTGCTGTGGTGACCTTGTGTCTTGAGCTTGCATGTCAAATTTATATGGTCCAAAGTAGTTTTGATGCATGATATAGCCTCTAGACACTTGTAGGAGTAGTTGCTATCAATCTTGTTGAGTTTGGTTCACTTTTATTTTGAGTCACTAAATTTTTTTGAAATTTTCAGAGGATAGAAATGATGAAAAGATGGTTGAGAGGCTCTTCAAGCCGGGGTTCAAAGGAAAATGAAAATGAAGAGAAGAAGAAGCCCAAGTACAACCTTTCTCGCACCACGGAGGTTCGGCCGTGTGAATGGCCAAGTGATGCATTCTTGGGGGCGGCCGGAATTTATGAGGATTTCTATCATTTGGCTGAGAATGCAAGCATCACCGACTTCCTCCACGATAAGTGTGATCAATATCTCCTACTCACTAATACCTTCGTGCAAAAAATTTACTGTCATGCTAGGAAATCACCATCCACGGTAGAATTTTATTTATATGATGAGCATAAGGAGATGATGCTTTATGATTTCTGTGAGGTTTGCAAATTACCTTATGAGGGCAGCGTCAATGAACCACGTCCTAGAGATGTGGAAGATTTTATTGGTGAAGTTACCGTAGGGGAAGGGAGAGGAGTGTCGGAAGCGAGAGTGGCTAGTTTCCATTTCCCTGTTTTACGCTATTACTCATTATTTGCTGGGAGATGTTTAATTGGTCGTGGAGAGAGTAGAGGCCTTAGTGCCCCTGACCTCGCTATTTTGCGCCATGCTTTACTTCGTGACAAAACTTTTAGTTTGGGCGCCATTGTGGCTCGATGGTTGAGTTTAAACCGTTCGAGAGGACCTATCTTTGGAGGTATCTTTGCCTCCCGCCTCGCTAGACGCTTCGAGATACCCATTAGGCATGATGAGGAAGAGGAGATGCTGCTACCCCCTAGATACTTAGACTATAACAGTATGGTAGCACATGATTTTATTAGTAATGATAAGGATAAGAGACTCATTTATAACCTGGTATTCAGCCAGAAAACTTGTCAGATTATTACTTTGCCTACACCTTCTTTGTTCGGTATTCATTCAGGTAGGTACCTCATTTTGCCCGAGGATATTTATGCATACTGGGAGAGGACGCTATCCCCAGTTCCTGAGCCAGAACCATCCCCTATACTTGTGGGTTATCAACCACCCGCCGCATGAATGGCCTACGCGTACAGCCGGAGGAACTCCTCGGGGTTCGCAGCGCCGTCATACCGCGGGGGCAACGCCGACCTGAACCTCTCGGGCCACCGCACCCGGCGCGGGTCGGAAGTGAAGGTTGGGCAGCCCGCGGCGCTCCCGTAGGCCTCGGGGCGGCCATACCTGCAAGGCGGCGCCCGCCATGGAGATGGCGAAGCGAGGGCGGAGCGCATTCGGAGAAAAGGCAAAACTTCGACACGCCCCTACCTGGCGCGCCAAATGTCAGATTCAGGGCTCCGCGGACCCAAGAAGGTTCGAATTCTGGGGCGTGTGCGAAGATCTCAACCATCTCAAGCCTCAAGCTCGCCACCCCACAGCCTAGCCTCCTCGAGTTCGTGCGAGCGGGGAAGGAGATGAAGACGGAAGTTTACCCAAGTTCGGGCCACCTCGTGGTGTAAAACCCTACTCCTGCTTTGTGGTGGATTGGCCTCATGAGGAGGCTGAGGATGAACTAGTACAGTGGTTGAGCGACCTCGCGAGGGCTCAGGTGGTGAGGGTGAGATGGATTTGATTCAGGATCCCCCTCTACAGTCGTGGCTAGCCTATACTTATAGTGGCCTTGGTCCTCTTCCCTCATAACTGGCGGGAAGGGACCCACAACGGCCAATTTGAAAGGGGACAAGAAGTACATCTAATCCTGATGAAATGTGGTCTTCACCTGCAAAGCTTCTAGTCGTGATGCAGAGGTGGGCTTGGCGATGACATCCGTCCTGCCGAGCTCATGGTCTTGGTCTCGTTGCACCAGAATCGAAACCTTTGGGGGATTCCTTGGGAACCCGCATCTGTCCTTGCCTCCTTAGCACCAAAGAGGAAACTGCCTCCTCTGCGCCCGCTGGTGCCCGCCTGGCCTTGGTCGTCATGGCTCACGTCATTGTAGCCTCATGAGGCTGGGTGCCTGCATAGAAGTCTTCGCTCCTTGCGAGGCAGGCTTGGGGCACTGCCCCTCGGGAGGTCTTGATGTCGTTCTCCTCACGAGGGTCTTGGCTTGGGGAGTCCTGTGGCTGGACCGTACCAGGCCGTCGAAGGGCCCACGCGCTGGGCCGCAGGCAGGCGGATCTGGGTACCCCCGATCCAAGAATGCCGACACATATGATACACATCAACCAACTCTGATGTCACCTTGATACTCCAATGTCACCACGAGTATCCGTGAGTTGATTATACGATATGCATCAAACAATTTCAGATTCATAATACTCAATCCAACACAAAGAACCTCAAAGAGTGCACCAAGATTTCTACCAGAGAAACAAGGACGAAAATGTGCATCAACCCCTATGCATAGATTACCCCAATGTCACCTCGGGAATCCATGAGTTGAGTGCCAAAACATACATTAAGTGCTCTCAAATCCATTAAAGTATTCAATCCGATAATAACGAAATCTCAAAGGGAAAACTCAATTCATCATAACAAGATAGAGAGGGAGAAACACCATATGATCCAACTACATTAACAAAGCTCGCGATACATCAAGATCGTGCCAAATCAAGAACACGAGAGAGAGAGAGAGAAAGATCAAACACATAACTACTAGTACAAACCCTCAGCCCCGAGGGTGGACTACTCCCTCCTCATCATGGTGGCCATAGGGATGATGAAGATGGCCTCCAGTGACGATTTTCCCCTCCAGCAGGGTGCCAAAACGGGCTCCTAATTGTTTTTTCGTGGCTACAGAGGCTTGCGGCGGCGGAACTTCTGATCTAGGGTTATTTCTAGGGGTTTCTGTATTTATAGGATTTTTTGGCATCGGTCTCATGCTGAGATGGGCCTCGAGGGGCCCACTACCCACCAGGGCGCGCCAGAGGTGGTGGCGCGCTCTGGTGCCTAGTAGGCAGCAGGGGGGGCCCCTCCAGTGGTTCTTTGCTCCAATATTATTCATTTGTTCCATAAAAAATCTCCAAAAGTTTCGTCCAATTCCGAGAACTTTTATTTCTGCACAAAAAACAACACCACGGTAGTTCTGCTGAAAATAGCATCAGTCCGGGTTAGTTCCATTCAAATCATACCAAAACCATATAGAATTGTTGTAAACATGGCATGGATACTTCATAAATTATAGATACGTTGGAGACGTATCGAGCATCCCCAAGCTTAATTCTTGCTCGTCCTCGAGTAGGTAAATGATAAAAGAAATAATTTATGAAGTGTGAATGCTAGCATAGTGCATAAGTTTGATCAATGATAATTTCAATCACTTTCCTAGTATTATAACAACAACTCTTTCTCATAAAACTCATCGTGATAAAGTAGCAATTGGAAACGGAATTTTTGATGTGGAATGCTACCTATCATATTCATCATATACTCTTTTCTTTTGTAGCATGGACATTTGGACTTGAATGATTCAAAGCAATAGTCTATAATTTGACATGAAGACATCAATACTCAAGCATATCAACAAGCAACCATGTCTTTCAAAATATCAACACTAAAGAAAGCCATCCCTAGCCAATTATGCTCAATATCATTGAGCCATTCATGAAACACACTCTCATATTAGCTATATCCAATGCACAAGTATGATAATAGTGTTCCCTAGTTGGTGCTTTATAAGATAAGATGGAGACTCAATAAAAATAAAAATTGCATAAAGTAAATAGATAGGCCCTTCGCAGAGGGAAGCAGAGATTTGTAGAGGTGCCAGAGCTCAAATCTTAAATTGAGAGATAAAATTATTTCAAGTGGCATGCTTTTCCTGTCAATGAAAACGACCGAGAATTTCCAATACTTTCCATCCTAGATAAATCATAGGAGGTTCCCAAACATAAAATAAAGTTTATTCCTTTTTCCACCATTCATTCACAATCCATTGCTAGCCGTATCCACGGGTGCCTTCCATACCAACACTTTCCAAGGAATTTATTATTGACAACATAAATTAATTAATTTTTATTTCAAGACTGGGCATCCCTATTACCTGTCACACTCTTATGCAATGACAAGTGAATAAACACTCGTCTTGAGAATAAAGTATCTAGCATGGAAAATATTGGCCACCCCCTGCCGCTTCATGAGCGGTACGGGCACACACAAACGAAATTCATTTTGAAAATTAGAGTTGGCACATACAAATTTACTTGGAACGGCATGGAAATACCGCATATAGGTAGGTATGGTGGACTCATTTGGCACAACTTTGGTTTTAAGGAGTTGGATGCACAAACAATATTCCCGCTTAGTACGAATGGAGGCTAGCAAATAGATTGAGAAGCAACCAACCAAGAAACGAAAACAATCATAAACGAGCATTAAACATAACTAACACCGAATAATGCACCACAAGTAGGATGTAACTTCATTGCATAACTATTGACTTCCGTGCTTGCATAGGGAATCACAAACATTAACACCAATATTCTTACTAAAGCATATTTACTCACCAACATGACTCACATATTACTATCTCCATATCTCAAAAGTATTACAAGGAATCAAGTTTATAGTATCCAATGATCTTCATGAAAGTTTTTATTATATCCCTCTTGAATATCTATCACTTTGGGGCTAAATTTATATATTACCATTGTTACTAACAAGCTCTCAAATAAATTTAAGTGAAGCACGAGAGCAAATGACAAACTGCTCCAAAAAGATATAAGCGAAGATCAAACGAGTAGTTAAGTTAATGGGTAGCTATTTAAGGACTCTCTCTCATTTAAAAAAATTTAAGATCTAAGTATTTTATTAAAACAGCAAGCAAAAGTAAATAAAATTACATTCCAAGAATAGCACAACTCATGTGAAGAAGCAAAAAACTTAGGCTCAACCGATACTAACCGATAATTGTTGATGAAGAAAGGTGGAATGCCTACCGGGGCATCCCCAAGCTTAGATGCTTGAGACTTCTTGAAATATTGATTTGTGATGCCTTGGGCATCCCCAAGCTTGAGATCTTGTGTCTCCTTAATTCCTCTCATATCACTGTTTCCCTAAATCTCAAAAACTTCATCCACACAAAACTCAACAAGAACTCGTAAGATACGTTAGTATAAATCAATGCAACACCTTATCACTCCCTATTGTAACAAATCACTAAAATTATAATTTAACATTTCATACTAAATGTCTCTGCATATTTAATACTCCTATCCTCAAATAGAATCATTAAACTAGCAAACATATGCAAACAATGCAATCATAACAACAATCTGTCTAAACAAGACTGTATGTAAAGGATTAATAAGGATCCATACTTATTTAACTAAACAAATTCTGAAAATTTACCACACTGTAGAAAATTTATCATAGCTTATTGTGCAAAAAAATTCAACATTTTATCACATTCTGACTTTTCTCAAGAATTCACGCACTAGCGTGCAACTTTCCGTTTTCAAACAGCAACATATAGACTTGCAAAATAAGCATGGCAGAGGCTATACTTGTCATTTTTTTGAAGTAAAAGATAGAAAACATTATTATAAATAACAGCAAGCAAATACAAACAAAATAAAATGATGCTCCAAGCAAAACACATATCATGTGACAAATAAAAATATAGCCCCAAGTAAGGTTGCCGATAATGTTGAAGACGAAAGAGGGGATGCCTTCCAGGGCATCCCCAAGCTTAGTTGCTTGGATATTCCTTGAATATTACCTTGGGGTTCCTTGGGCATCCCCAATCTTAGGGACTTGTCACTCCTTGTTCTCTTCATATCGATATCTCACCCAAAACTTGAAAACTTCAATCACACAAAACATAACGGAACTTCGTGAGATGCGTTAGTATAATAAAGAGCAAATCATTAACTTGGGTACTGTCAAGACAAGATTCATAATTGTTCTCACACAATTCCTACTGTACTCTATCATTTCCACAATTTATATTGACCAATATAAGCCATAGAAACCATAAAACAAGCAAACTATGCATTGAAAACAGAATCTGTCAAAAACAGAATGGTCTATAGAAACCTGAATTATTCTCATACTTATGAAACTCTAAAAATTCTAAAAAATTAGTAAAATTTGGGAACTTTTTATATCAAGCATGTGTAAAAAATTCAGGTCAAATGCACGTTCCAGTGAATTTAAACAATTCTGCTACTGGGCGCAAAAGTTTCTGTTTTTCACAGAATCAAATCAACTATCATCCACATCATCCCAAAGGCTTTACTTGGCACTTTATTGAAACAAAAGCTATAAAACATGATTAATACAGTAGCTTAATCATGTGAACACACAAAAACAGTAGGAGTAAGTATTGGGTTGTCTCCCAAAAAGAGCTTTTCTTTAATGCCTTTTTACCTAGGCATGACAATTTCAATGATGCTCACATAGAAGTAAAGAATTGAAACATAATGGGAGCATCATGAATCACATGGAAAGCACATTTAAACCTAACATACTTCCTATGCATAGGGATTTTGTGAGCAAATAATTTATGGGAACAAGAATCAACTAGCATAGGAAGGCAAAACAAGCATACAACTTTCAACACATAGGGAGGAAACTTAATACTATTGAGATATGTAAAAGCATATATTTCTCTCTCATAATAATTTTAAGTAGCATCATGAACGAATTCAATAATATAGCTATCACATAAAAGCATTCTTTTCATGATCTACAAGCATGGAATTTTTATTACTCTCCACATAAGCAATTGTATTCTTATTCATAATAGTGAGAGCATCATATGAAACTCGAATACTATAAATCGTTTCCATGTTAAAAGAGTAATGTTCAGTAAACGGATATTCAGAATTATGACAATTATTATCACTACTTTTTATAACATAAGTATCATCACAATATTTATCATAAGTAGCAACTTTGTTCTCATCATAGTCAAGTGAAACCTCTTCCGAAATAGTGGAATCATTACTAAATAAAGTCATGACCTCTCCAAATCCACTTTTATCATTATAATAAAATTCAACACCCTACAAAATAGTTGGATAATTATTATCTAAAGTTGACACTCTTCCAAACCCACTTTCATAAATATTGCAATCATCATAAATAGGAGGCATGCAATCATCATAGCAAATTTGATCATTCAAAGTAGCGGGACTAAAAATATCATCTTCATTAAGCATAGCATCCCCAAGCTTGGGATAAACATTAATTGCAGCAAATAAATTCTCAAACATGTCATTCTCATCAAACATAGCATCCCCAAGCTTGTGGCTTGGCATATCATAAGCATAATCACTCTCATCATTAATAGTATGAATAGCACCAATAGTATAATAATTATTATCATCATAATTTCCCACGTTGTTGCCAAAAATATTCTCAAGGTTATAAGAAGTGTCACTATCTTCCCAATCATAATTATCACAACTAGTAATAGGCATAACAAAACCATCATCAAGTGTATCATCTTCCACAATTATTTTTGATTCATTCTCATGAGGCACAACAATAATAGGAGAAACATCATTTGGGAGGAATACCTTTTTACCTCTACTCTTTCTTCTTTTATTCTTCTTCACCACATCATGTGTGGGTTTAATTAATTTTTTTGAGCTTCTTATTGATGAGATTGATTGAATAGGGAGCTCCTCCTCGTCACCTATTTCATCATGAGAGACAATAGGAGGGAAAGTGGAAATCTTTACTCTTTCATTAGTATTCCTTTTATATTCTATTGGTTTTCTCATCTTTCTATAGTTGGCAATATAAGCATTCTCATTGCAATTTACCATGCAAAACATATACATATCTTTTAGATTAGTTTCAATGTTTTCCATGAGAATGAATACTTCAAACCAACTATTTTTACGTGTCAATTCTTCACTCCCCCAAAATAGAGAAAGCTCATTATAAAGTTCAAGGGTGATAAAGTCATTACAATATTTGGCCATGATTCAATCATGAAAAAGTTTGCATTGGAAATTAAGATGACCAACCTTATTGCAAAGTTCACAATTAATAGGACAAAGAGAGCATAATTTTGTAGCAAATTCATCTATCACTTTGAGCAAAAAATTGGTTCTATCATGTTTATGCTTCTTATAAAATATATCATCCCTATAAGGCACGTCTTCACAAACTTAATGCACTCCACAAAAATTAACATTCTTATAAGAAACATTTTTTATCATGACTAGTGCAATCATCATTAGTATTTTGGATATTCATAGAATTCATACTAACAACATTGTAATCATGCTCATCATTTATGCCAAACATTTTATTGAATTCTTATTCTGTCAATTGAGCACAATTTTCCTTTCCATCATTTTCAAGAAAGACATGATAAAGACGAATAATATGAGGCAACCTCAATTCCATTTTTTTACTTTTCTTTTATAAACCAAACTAGTGATAAAACAAGAAACTAAAAGATTCAATTGCAAGATCTAAAGATATACCTCCAAGTACTCACCTCCCCGGCAACAGTGCTAGAAAAGAGCTTGATGTCTACTACGCAACTTTATTCTTGTAGACTCGTGTTGGGCCTTCAAGCGCAGAGTTTTGTAGGACAGTAGGAATTTTCCCTCAAGTGGATGACCTAAGGTTTACCAATCTGTGGGAGGCATAGGATGAAGATGGGCTCTCTCAAACAACCCTGCAACCAAATAACAAGAAGTCTCTTGTGTCCCCAACGCACCAAATACAATGGTAAATTACATAGGTGCACTAGTTCAGCGAAGAGATGGTGATACAAGTGTAGTAATGGTAGTAGATATTGATTTTTGTAATAGGAACAATAAAAAACAGCAAGGTAGCAAGTAACAAAAGTGAGCACAAACGGTATTGCAATGTTTAGAAACAAGGTCTAGGCTCCATACTTTCGCTAGTGCAATCTCTCAACAATGCTAATATAATTGGATCATATAACCATCCCTCAACATGCAGTGAAGAATCACTCCAAAGTTCTTATCTAGCGGTGAACATAAGACGAAATTGTTTGTAGGGTACGAAACCACCTCATAGTTATCCTTTTCGATCGATCTATCGAGTTATCCCTATAAGTGTCACGAACAGACCAAGAGTTCGTACTAAAATAACACCATATGATACACATCAACCAACTCTAATGTCACCTAGATACTCCAATGCCACCACGAGTATCAGTGAGTTGATTATACAATATGCATTAAACAATTTCAGATTCATAATACTCAATCCAACACAAAAGAACCTCAAAGAGTGCCCCAAGATTTCTACCGGAGAAACAAGGACGAAAACATGCATCAACCCCTATGCATAGATTACCCCAATGCCACCTCGGGAATCTGCGAGTTAAGTGCCAAAACATACATCAAGTGCTCTCAAATCCATAAAAGTATTCAATCCGATAATAATGAAACCTCAAAGGGAAAACTCAATTCATCACAACAAGATAGAGAGGGAGAAACACCATATGATCCAACTATATTAACAAAGCTCGCGATACATCAAGATCGTGCCAAATCAAGAACACGAGAGAGAGAGAGAGATCAAACACATATCTACTAGTACAAACCCTCAGCCCCGAGGGTGGACTACTCCCTCCTCATCATGGTGGCCATAGAGATGATGAAGATGGCCTCCGATGATGATTTCCCCCTCCGGCAGGGTGCCGGAACGGGCTCCCGATTGGTTTTTCGTGGCTACAGAGGCTTGCGGCGGCGAAACTTCTGATCTAGAGTTATTTCTGTGGGTTTCTGTATATATAGGATTTTTTGGCGTCGGCCTCACGCTGAGATGGGCCTCCAGGGGCCCACTACCCACCAGGGCGCACTAGAGGGGGTGGCGCGCCCTGGTGCCTAGTGGGCAGCAGGGGCCCCTCTCCAGTGGTTCTTTGCTCCAATATTCTTCCTTTGTTCCTTAAAAAATCTCCAAAAAGTTCCGTCCAATTCCGAACTTTTATTTCTGCACAAAAAATCAACACCACGGTAGTTCTGCTGAAAACAACGTCAGTCCGGGTTAGTTCCATTCAAATCATACCAAAACCATATAGAATTGTTATAAACATGGCATGAATACTTCATAAATTATAGATACGTTGGAGACGTAACAGAGCCTGGGGGGTATCCCTGGCATGTCGGAAGGGTGCCAGGAAAATATGTCCCAATTCTACCTAAGGAAAGCGCGCAAGGCCTCGGCAATCTCTAGATCCAGGTTCGCCCCCATGGACGCCGTTTTGGCAGGGTGCGTTGGGTGTACTTGAAATTTAACTATTTTGGCTGGTTTGAATGAAGTAGACTTCGGTCATTTGTCAAGAATGACGTCGTCCCGGTCGACTTCGGCGCCTAGCGCGGTTAGCTCCTCGGCCGCAAGGGCATCGAACAAAGTCTTGAGGGCGAGCGATGCCGTCTTGTTCTCGGCTTTAAGCGCACAGTCGGGGTCGCTCGAGATGGTGATGATTCCCTTTGGTCCTGGCATTTTAAGCTTCATGTAGCCATAGTGCGGTACCGCTTGGAATTTAGAGAAGGCGCCCCTCCCGAGAAGGGCGTGATATCCGCTCTTGAAAGGAGAAATGTGAAACGTGACCTCTTCAGAGCGGTAATTATGTAGTGTTCTAAAACCACGTCCAGGGTTATTTTTCCACTGCAGCGTGCTTCTCGTCCGGGGACTATACCTTTAAAAAGTGGTGCAGCTCTTTTCTATGCGTGATTTGTCGACACGCATCTTATCCAGAGTATCTGCGTATATTAAATTTAGGTTGCCGCCTCCATCCATAAGGACCTTCTGAAGTCGGTAGCTGAACACAATTCGGTTAAGGATCAGAGTGGCGGGCACCTGTTTGCGGTTGACTTTGGCTGATAATTGTGATCAAAGGTAATTGGCGTGTCTATCCACACACCCCAGGTCGGCACCTGTCGAACAGAATTGATTTCTCGCAGGGCCCGTTTACGCTAGTTGTTGGACGCGAAGGTCTCGTAGATCATCAAGACCTTGTCTTCGTCCGAGGTTTGTTCAACATGGTGGGAGGTACCTGCCAGGACAGCGGGTCCCCCTTTGGCCACTAGCCTCAACACCCAACAGTCGCGAAGGCTGTGAGTTGGGCAAGAGTAAATAAGAATAGTGTGGATCAGACATGGTTTATCCAGAAGGCCGTCCAGGGTTGTCCTGGGGTGACCGGAGGGTTTCTTCTTCTTCCGAGGTCGTTCACCCGAGGTGTTCCATTTTCGGGGCTCACGTCGGGGTACTGATTCATAATGTCTCAGGTAATCTTCATAGATTGAATCGCAGGCGTCTTCAATGGCGCAGAATCGGGACACTAGTTTGGATAATTCTGGGAGTATTTGAATGCAGCGATGAGCAAGGGCATTCGAGACGCCTTTATCCTTGCATCCACGCTGGAAAGCGGTAATTATGTTAGAGTCCAGGTAATCCGATATCTTGTTTTTGATAGACAAGAATCTAGCCCAGTACTGCCTGATTGGTTCATCGGGGAGTTGCTGCACGTAGGCCAGATCCCAGATGTCGGGCAGGCTGGAGTTATCGGGGTGATACTCTATGTGAGAGGTGAGCGGATGAATTCCGGACTCTAAAGATTGTGGGTTCAAAACCCTGTTATTCTCATCTGATGTCGGATCCATGGTCGTCGGGTCGGCCGAACTAATCTGGAGGTCGGCCTTCCCGGCCGCCTCTGGTAGGCCATTGTCCGACTTGCTTTCCAATAAGTATCTCAGCCCATCATCCTTGGGGGAATTCCTCGCAGGAACCAGAGAAGGGTCATTCTCTGCCTCAACCTTATGTGGAGGCATCTTTGTGACCAAAGCTTTGGGCATGCAGATAAGCCCTATAGGTTCGGGGCTGTTGACCGGTCATCCCATCGATCCTTCCGTCGATCGCACAGCGGAACTCTCAATGAAAGCACCAGAGTGTCGGTGTCAAAACCGGCAGACCTCGGGGTAGGGGGTCCCAAGTTTTGGATCTCGGATCGAGGGTAACAGGAACGAAGCAGATGATGTTTACCCAAGTTCGGGCCCTCTTGATGGAGGTAAAATCCTATGTCTTGCTCTTGTTTATATTGATGAAGATGTATCAAGTACATAGTTGATCTACCTCGAGATCATAATGTGTGGTCTAACTCTAGGGCTAGGTGAATGATTTTGTATTGATGTACCCTCTACGGGCTAAACCCCATGGCTTATATACATGCCAGGGAAGGTATCTAGGGTTACAAGGTCGGTATCTAGGAGCAAGGCAGCAGCAGAAATCTTGGAGTATACGTCAAATCTTCGGTGGAGGTAGTCTTGATCACGCCTCCTGCGTACGGCCTCCAGAGTCCATCTTGATCATGAATGAGGGCCCGTCGGCCCAACCCGAGGATTATAGGCTGACTAGGTTAGGACCCCCCAATCCAGTACACCGTCAATGACCGAGGAAACTTCTTATACCTTTAATATCTTTAGGACATGGCATTTTCTCAATTGCATCAACTTTTGCCTTATCTACTTTAATACCTTGTTCAGAAATTTTATGCCCCAAGACCATACCTTCATTCAGCATAAAAGGCACTTCTCCCAATTCAAGACAAGATTAGTTTGTTCACATCTCTGCAAAACTCGATCAAGGTTGCTTAAGCAATCATCAAAAGAAGTTCCATAAACGGAAAAATCATCCATGAAAACCTCAAAAATCTTTTCACAAAAGTCAGAGAATATAGCAGTCATACATCTTTGAAAGGTAGCAAGTGCATTGCATAAACCAAAAGGCATGCGTCTATAAGCATAAGTTCCAAAAGGGCAAGTAAAGGTGGTTTTCTCTTGGTCGGCTTGTGATATAGGTATTTGAGACAAACCAGAATATCCATCAAGAAAGCAAAAGTGTGTATGTTTGGACAATCTTTCTAACATTTCATCAATAAAAGGTAAGGGGTAGTGATCTTTTCTAGTGGCTTTGTTTATTTTTCTAAAACCAATTACCATCATATAACCAGTTATAATTCTTTGTGGAATGAGTTCATTTTTATCGGTAGGAACAACAGTAATGCCTCCTTTCTTAGGGACACAATGAACGGGACTTACCCATCTACTATCAGCTATGGGATAAATTATACCTGCTTCCAGAAGCTTTAATATTTCAGTTCTTACCACCTCCTTGATCTTAGAATTTAATCACCGTTGATGATCAACAATTGGTTTAGCATCAGGTCCCATATTAATTTTGTGCTAAAATAAAGTGGGACTAATGCCCTTAAGATCATCAAGAGTATATCCAATAGCGGCATGATGCTTCCTCAGAGTTTTTAGTAATCTTTTTTCTTCATGCTCTGAAAGGTTAGCACTAATAATAACATGATATATCTTCTTTTCATCAAGATAAGCATATTTCAATGTATCAGGCAATTGTTTCAATTCAAATACAAGGTCACCCTTAGGTGGCGGAGGACCACCAAGAGTTTCAACAGGCAAATTGTGTTTAAGGATAGGTGGTTGATCAAAGAACATATTATCTATTTCATTTCTTTCATTCATGTGCATATCATTTTCATGGTTTAGCAAATATTGTTCTAATGGATCAGTAGGAGGTATGGCAATAGAAGCAAGACCAATAATTTCATCTTTACTAGGCAATTCTTTATAATGAGGTTGTCTACGAAACTTAGAGAAATTAAACTCATGAGATATATCACCAAAGTTAGCACTGACAGTTTCTTTAGCGCAGTTAATCTTAGCATTAACAGTGTTCAAGAAAGGTCTACCAAATATAATGGGACAAAAATCATCTTGTGGAGAACCGAGGACTAGAAAATCAGTAGGGTATTTTATTTTCCCACACAAGACTTCAACATCTCTAACAATCCCAAGTGGTGAAATAGTATCTCTATTAGCAAGCTTAATAGTAACATCAATGTCCTCTATCTCAATAGGTGCAATATCATTCATAATTTATTGATACTAGGTAAACGGAATAGCACTCACGCTAGCACCCAAATCACATAAGCCATGATAACAATGATCTCCTATTTGAACAGAGACAACAGGCATGCCAATGATAGGTTTATTCTTATCTTTAGGATCGGGCTTAACAATTCTAGTAGCTTCATCGCAGAAGTAAATAGCATGCCCATTTATATTATCGACCAAGAGATCTTTAACCATAACAACATTAGGTTCAACTATAATTTGTTCAGAGGGTCTAGGTGCTCTAATATTACTTTTGTCAAACACAGTTGAAACTTTAGCATGTTCCTTAATCCTAACATGAAAAGGTGGTTTCTCAATATAAGCGATGGGCACAACTGGATCAACACTATAAATGATAGTTTCTTCTTTAATTATAACGGGTTCCTCAATATTTTCTTTAACAAGGGGATAATATTTAAACCACTTCTCCTTAGGGAGATCAACATGAGTAGCAAATGATTCACAAAAAGGAGGCTACTATCTCAGAGTCAAGTCCATATTTACTGCTAAACTTATGAAAAGCATCGGTATCCATAAAAGTTTTAACATAATCAAATTCAAGCTTTATACCTAACTTCTTATCTTTGTCGAGTTCCCAATCTTCAGAGTTGAGTTTAATTCTTTCCAGAAGATCCCATCTGAATTCAATAGTTTTCTTCATAAAGGAACCAGCCAAAGAAGAATCGAGCATGGTTTGATCATCATGAGAAAGCCGAGCATAAAACTTATGTAAGCTAATTTGTCTTGAGAGCTCATGACTGGGGCATGTGTAAATCATGTACTTAAGCCTCCCCAAGCTTGAGCGATGCTTTCTCCTTCATGAGGCCAAAAATTATATATATAATCCCAATCACGATGAACCAGATGCATAGGATAAAACTTTTAATGAAATTCCAATTTTGATCGATTCCAATCCCACATTCCAATATCATCACATAGCCTATACCATGTCAATGCCTTTCCCTTAAAAGATAAAGGGAACCTTCTTCTTAACTTCATCTCCGGGTAAACCTGCAAGCTTAAATAATCCACAAACTTCATCCACATAAATTAGGTGCATATCAGGATGTAGTGTTCCATCTCCTGCATAAGGATTAGCTAGCAGTTTCTCTATCATACCCGAAGGAATCTCATAATAAATATTTTCAGTAGGTGCAGTAGATTGAGGAGCAACTCTTTGTGCTTCCGGTTGAGGTGAAGATACCCCAAATAAACCCCTCAAAGGATTGCTTTCCGTAGTAACAAGTGACAATAAATTTCAGCACGTAATATAAATGTTTCCTTACCAAATTCCACTTACCAAAGGCGCTTCACTCCCCGGCAATGGAGCCATAAAAGATCCTTGATGACCCACAAGTATAGGGGATCAATCGTAGTCCTTTCAATAAGTAAGAGTGTCGAGCCCAACGAGGAGCAGAAGGAAATGACAAGCAGTTTTCAGCACGGTATTTTCTGTAAGCACTGAAATTATCGGTAACGAGTAGTTTGGTAGCAAGACAATTTGTAACAAATGACAAGTAGCAATAGTAACTAAGGTGAAGCAAGGTAGCCCAATCCTTTTTGTTGCAAAGGACAGGCCAGAACGGTCTCTTATAATAAGCAAACATTCTTGAGGACACACGGCAATTTCATCTAGTCACTTTCATCATGTTTGTTTGATTCGTGCTCGCTACTTTGATAATTTGATATGTGGGTGGACTGATGCTTGGGTGTTGTTATTACTTGAACAAGCCTCCCACTTATTATTAACCCCTCTCGCAAGCGTCTGCAACTACGAGAGAAGAATTAAGATAAATCTAACCATAGCATTAAACATATGGATCCAAATCAGCCCCTTACAGAATAGCGCATAAACTAGGGTTTAAGCTTCTGTCACTCTAGCAACCCATCATATAATAACTACTCCACAATGTTCCCTTAGGCCCAAATATGGTGAAGTGTCATGTAGTCGACGTTCACATGACACCACTAAGAGAATCAACAACATACATATCATCAAAATATCGAACGAATACCAAATTCACATGATTACTTATGGCAAGACTTCTCCTATGTCCTCAAGAACAAAAGTAACTACTCACACATCATATTCATGTCCAAGATCAGAGGGTTATTGAGTAGCATAATGGATCTGAACATATAATCTTCCACCAAATAAACCAACTAGCATCAACTACAAGATGTAATTGATGGGGAACGTTGCATGGAAAACAAAAAATTTCTACGCATACACAAGATCTATCCATGGAGATGCATTGCTATGAGAGGGGAAGAGCATCTTAATACCCTTGAAGATCGCTAAGAGGAAGCGTTTATCAATGCGGTTGATGTAGTCGTACACCTTCATGATCTGTCCCGATCAAGTACCGAACATACGACACCTCCGCGTTCAGCACATGTTCAGTTCGATGACGTCCTCGCCTTGTTGATCCAGCAAGAGGGGCGAAGTAGTAGATGAGTTCCGGCAGCACGACGGTGTGGTGACAGTGGTGGTGAAGAACAATCTCTGTAGGGCTTCGCCAAGCACAACAGAAACCATGACGGAGGATAAACTAGAGGGGGCGGGGTTGCCGGCACACGGCTTGGTGAATCTTGATGTGTTCCAGGTGCTAGCCCTACCCCTCTATTTATATGTTGAGCCCTGGGGTCGTTTCTTGGAGAAAGAGCCTCCTCAAAGTCGGTTTAGCCCGCAAGGCAAGAGTCCTTCTCAGACTCCAGGACCAGACGCCACAGTCCACGGTGTCTGGCCCAGACGCCATGGGCCTCGGTGTCTGGCCCAGGGCCAGACGCCAGGGTCCCTGGCGTCTGGTCCCTTACCTCCGCAAAACTTCCTTTTGTACCTACCTAAAGCCTCGTGGGCCTTACCCCTTGGCCTAACCATATCATCCTATATATCAATCTTTACCACCAGACCATTCCGGAGCTCCTCATCATGTCTGTGATCTCATCCGGGACTCCGAACAACATTTGGTCACCAACATACATAACTCATATAATACTATATCGTCAACGAACATTAAGCGTGCGGACCCTACGGGTTCCAGAATGATGTAGACATGACCGAGACGCTTCTCCGGTAAATAACCAATAGCGGGACCTGGATGCCCATATTGGTTCCTAAATATTCTATGAAGATCTTTATCGGTCGAGCCTTTATGACAACATAGGTTGTTCCCTTTGTTTGTCGATATTTTACTTGCCCAAGATTCGATCATCGGTATCTCCATACCAAGTTCAATCTCATTACTGGCAAGTCTCTTTACTCGTTCTGTAATACATCATCATGTAACTAACTCCTTAGTCACTTTGCTTGCAAGCTTCTTGTGATGTTGTATTACCGAGAGGGCCCAGAGATACCTCTTCGTCATACGGAGTGACAAATCCCAGTCTCGATCCATGCCAACTCAATAGACACCTTCGGAGATACCTGTAGAGCACCTTTATGATCACCCAATTACGTTGTGACGTTTGATGGCACACAAGGCATTCCTCCGAAGTCTGGGAGTTGCATGATCTCATGGTCGAAGAAACATGTATTTGACATTAAGAAAGCAGTAGCAATAAACTAAATGATCATCTGCTATGCTAATGGTTGGGTCTTGTCCATCGTATCATTCTCCTAATGATGTGATCCTGTTATCAAATAACAACTCATGTCTATGGTTAGGAAACCTTAACCATCTTCTAATCAACGAGCTAGTCTAGTAGAGGCTCACTAGGGACACGGTATTTGTTTATGTATCCACACATGTATTTAAGTTTCCGGTCAATACAATTCTAGCATGAATAATAAACCTTTATCATGCATAAGGAAATATAATAATAACAACTTTATTATTGCCTCTAGGGCATATTTCCATCAGTCTCCCACTTGCAATAGAGTCAATAATCTAGATTACATTGTAATGAATCTAACACCCATGGAGTCTTGGTGCTGATCATGTTTTGCTCGTGGAAGAGGCTTAGTCAACGGGTCTGCTACATTCAGATCCGTATGCACTTTACAAATTTCTATGTCTCCATCCTCAACATATTCGTGAATGGAGTTGAAGCGTCGCTTGATGTGTTTGGTTCTCTTGTGAAACCTGGATTCCTTCGCTAAGGCAATTGCTCCAGTGTTGTCACAAAAGATTGTCATTGGACCCGATGCACTGGGTATTACCCCCAGATTGGATATGAACTCTTTCATCTAGACTCCTTCATGCGATGCTTCCGAAGCAACTATGTACTCCGCTTCACACATAGATCCCGCCACCACGCTCTGCTTAGAACTGCACCAACTGACAGCTCCACCATTTAATATAAACACGTATCTGGTTTGTGACTTAGAGTCATCCGGATCTGTGTCGAAGCTAGCATCGACGTAACCCTTTACGACGAGCTCTTCGTCACCTCCATAAACGAGAAACATATCCTTGGTCCTTTTCAGATACTTCAGAATATTCTTGACCGATGTCCAGTGATCCACTCCTGGATTACTTTGGTACCTCCCTGCCAAACTTATGGCAAGGCACACATCATGTCTGGTACACAGCATGGCATACATTATAGAACCTATGGCTGAGGCATAGGGAATGACTTTCATTCTCTCTCTATCTTCTATCGTGGTCGGGCTTTGAGTCTTACTCAATTTCAAACCTTGCAACACAGGCAAGAACCCTTTCTTTGACTGGTCCATCTTGAACTTCTTCAGAACTTTGTCAAGGTATGTGCTTTGTGAAAGTCCTATTAAGCGTCTCAATCTATCCCGATAGATCTTGATGCCCAATATGTAAGCAGCTTCATCGAGGTCTTTCATTGAAAAATTATTATTCAAATATCCTTTAATGCTATCCAGAAATTCTATATCATTTCCAATCAGCAATATGTCATCCACATATAATATTAGAAATGCTACAGAGCTCCCACTCACTTTCTTGTAAATACAGGCTTCACCATAAGTCTGTATAAAACCAAATGCTTTGATCACCTCATCAAAGCATTTATTCCAACTCTGAGATGCTTGCACCAGTCCATAGATGGATCGCTAGAGCTTGCACACTTTGTTAGCACCTTTAGGATCGACAAAACCTTCTGGTTGCATCATACACAACTCTTCTTTAAGAAACCCGTTAAGGAATGCAGTTTTGACGTCCATTTGCCAAATTTCATAATCAGAAAATGCAGCAATTGCTAACATGATTCGGACAGACTTAAGCATCGCTACAGGTGAGAAAGTCTCATCGTAGCCAACCCCTTGAACTTGTCGAAAACCTTTTGCGACAAGTCAAGCTTTGTAGACAGTGATATTACCATCAGCATTCGTCTTCCTCTTGAAGATCCATCTATTCTCAATGGCTTGCCGACATTGGGCAAATCCACCAAAGTCCACACTTTGTTCTCATACATGGATCCTATCTCAGATTTCATGGCCTCAAGCCATTTGCCGGAATCTAGGTTTATCATAGCTTATTCATAGTTCGTAGGTTCACCGTTGTCCAACAACATGACTTCCAGGACAGGATTACCATACCACTCTGGTGCGGAGTGTGTTCTGGTCGACCTACGAGGTCCAGTAGTAACTTGACCTGAAGCTTCATGATGATCATCATTTGCTTCCTCTCTGGTTGATGTAGGCATCACGGGAACGGTTTTCTCTGATGTACTACTTTCCAACTCAAGAGAAGGTACAACTACCTCATCAAGTTATACTTTCCTCCCACTCACTTCTTTCGAGAGAAACTCTAGAAAGGACCCATTCTTAGCAACAAAGATTTTGCCTTCGGATCTGTGGCAGAAGGTATACCCAATAGTTTCTTTCGGGTATCCTATGAAGATGCACTTCTTCGCTTTGGGTTCGAGCTTATCAGGTTGAAGCCTTTTGTCATAAGCGTCGCATCCCCAAACTTTAAGAAATGACAGCTTAGGTTTCTTGCCAAACCACAGTTCATATGGTGTCGTCTCAACGGATTTAGACGGTGCCCTATTTAATGTGAATGCGGCTGTCTCTAATGCATAACCCCAAAATGATAGTGGTAAATCGGTAAGAGACATCATAGAACGCATCATATCTAATAAAGTACCTTTACGACATTCGGACACACCATTACACTGTGGTGTTCCAGGTGGTGTGAGTTGTGAAACTATTCCAAATTGTTTTAAATGAAGGCCAAACTCGTAACTCAAATATTTGCCTCCGCGATCAGATCATAGAGACTTTATTTTCTTGTTACGATGATTCTCCACTTTACTCTGAAATTCTTTGAACTTTTCAAATGTTTCAGACTTGTGTTTCATCAAGTAGATATACCCATACCTACTCAAATCATCTGTGAAGGTGAGAAAATAATGATACCCGCCGCGTGCTTCAACACTCATCGGACCGCATACATCGGTATATATTATATCCAATAAGTCATTAGCTCGCCCCATTGTTCCAGAGAACGGACTTTTAGTCATCTTGCCCATAAGGCATGGTTCACAAGTATCAAATGATTCATAATCAAGTGATTCCAAAAGTCCATCCGCATGGAGTTTCTTCATGCGCTTTACACCAATATGACCTAAATGGCAGTGCCATAAGTATGTTGCACTATCATTATCAATTTTGTATCTTTTGGCATCAATATTATGAATATGTGTATCACTATGATCGAGATTCAACAAGAATAGACCATTCACTAAGGGTGCATGACCATAAAAGATGTTACTCATATAAATAGAGCAACCATTATTCTCTGACTTAAATGAATAACCGTCTCGCAATAAACAAGATCCAGATATAATGTTCATGCTCAACGCTGGCACCAAATAACAATTATTGAGGTCTAAAACTAATCCCGAAGGTAGATGTAGAGGTAGCGTGCCGACGGCGATCACACCAACCTTGGAACCATTTCTGACGCGCATCGTTACCTCGTCCTTAGACAATCTTCTTTATTCCGCAGCTCCTGTTTCGAGTTACAAATATGAGCAACTGAACCAGTATCAAATACCCAGGTGCTACTACGAGCACTAGCAAGGAACACATCAATAACATGTATATCAAATATACCTTTGTTCACTTTGCCATCCTTCTTATCTGCCAAATATTTGGGGCAGTTCCGCTTCCAGTGACCATTACCCTTGCAGTAGAAGCACCCAGTCTCAGGCGGGTCCAGCTTTGGTTTCTTCACGGGAGCGACAACTTGCTTGCCATTCTTCTTGAAGTTCCCTTTCTTTTCATTGCCCTTTTTCTTGAAACTGGTGGTCTTGTTAACCATCAACACTTGATGCCCTTTCTTGATTTCTACCTCCGCCTATTTCAGCATCGTGAAGAGCTCAGAAATCATTTTTGTCATTCCTTGCATATTATAGTTCATCACGAAGCCTTTACATCTTGGTGGAAGTGATTGAAGAACTCTATCAATAACACACTCATCTGGGAGCTGAATTCCCAGCTGAGTCAAGTGGTTATGATACCCAGACATTTTGAGTATGTGTTCACTAACAGAACTGTTCTCCTTCATCTTATAGCTAAAGAACTTGTTGGAGACTTCATATCTCTCAACCCGGGCATCAGCTTGAAATATCAATTTCAGCTCTTGGAATATCGCATATGCTCCGTGGCGTTCAAAACGCTTTTGAACTCCCGGTTCCAAACCGTAAAGCATGGCACACAGAACTATCGAGTAGTCATTAGATCGAGCTTGCCAGACGTTCACAGCATCTGCAGCAGCTCTTGCAGCAGGTCTGTTACCTAGCGGTGCCTCAAGGACATAATTCTTCTGTGCAGCAATGAGGATAATCCTCAAGTTACGGACCCAGTCCATGTAATTTCTACCATCATCTTTCAACTTAGATTTCTCTAGGAACGCATTAAAATTCAACGGAACAGTAGCGCGGGCCATTTATCTACAACATAGATTTGCAAAGACTATCAGGACTAAGTTCATGATAAATTAAGTTCAATTAATCAAACTACTAATGAACTCCCACTTAAATTAATATCCCTCAAGTTATCTAAGTGATACATGATACAAATCCACTAAACCATGTCCGATCATCATGTGAGATGGAGTAGTCTTCAATGGTGAACATCTTCGTGTTGATCATATCTACTATATGACTCATGTTCGACCTTTCGGTTTGCAGTGTTCCGAGACCATGTCTGTACATGCAAGGCTCGTCAAGTTTAACCCAATTATTCTGCTTGTGCAAAATTGGCTTACACCCGTTGTATGTGAATGTAGAGTCTATCACACCCGATCATCATGAGGTGCTTCGAAACGACGAACTTTAGCAACGGTGCATACTCGGGGAGAACACTTTTATCTTGAAATTAAGTGAAGGGGTCGTCTTATAATGCTACCGTCATTATAAGCAAAATAAGATGCATAAAGGATAAATATCACATGCAATCAAAATATGTGACATGATATGGCCATCATCATCTTGTGCTTTTGATCTCCATCTCCAAAGCAACATCATGATCTCCATCGTCACCGGCGTGACACCTTGATCTCCATCGTTGCGTCGGGGTCGTCTCACCAACTATTGCTTCTACAACTATTGCTAACGCATAGCGATAAAGTAAAGCAATTACATGGCGCTTAATGATTGACACACATGCCATACAATAATTAAAAGACAACCCTAAGGCTCCTGCCGGTTGTCAATATTACAAAACATGATCATCTCATACAACAACGTATATCACATCACGTCTTGACCATATCACATCACAACATACCCTGCAAAAACAAGTTAGACGTCTTCTACTTTGTTGTTGCAAGTTTTACGTGGCTGCTATGGGTAACTAGCAAGAACCATTCTTACCTACGCAAAACCACAATAGTGATTATCAAGTTTGTTGTTTTAACCTTCTACAAGGACCGGACGTAGTCAAATTCGATTCAACTAAAGTGAGAGAAACAGACACCCGCCAGCCACCTTATGCAAAACAAGTTGCATCAGTCGGTGGAACCGGTCTCATGTACATGGACATGTAAGGTTGGTCTGGGCCGCTTCATCCCACAGTACCGTCGAATCAAAATAAGACATTGGTGGTAAGCAGTATGAACATCACCGCCCACAACTCCTTTGTGTTCTACTCGTGCATATCATCTACGCATAGACCTAGCTCGTGATGCCTCTAATGGGGAATTTTGCATGGAAAACAAAAAAATTCTACGCACACGCAAGATCTATCCATGGAGATGCATAGCTACGAGAGGGGGAGAGCATCTTCATACCCTTGAAGATCGCTAAGCAGAAGCGTTTATCAACGCGGTTGATGTAGTCGTACACCTTCACGATCCGTCCCGATCAAGTCCCAAACGTACGGCACCTCCGCGTTCAGCACACGTTCAGTTCGATGACGTCCTTGCCTTCTTGATCCAGCAAGAGGGGCGAAGTAGTAGATGAGTTCCAGTAGCACGACGGCGTGGTGACGGTGGTCGTGAAGAACAATCTCCGCAGGGCTTCGCCAAGCACAATGGAAAATATGACAGAGGATAAACTAGAGGGGGCAGGGTTGCCAGCACATGGCTTCGTGAATCTTGATGTGTTTCGAGTGCTAGCCCTGCCCCTCTATTTATATGTTGAGCCCTGGGGCCGTTTCTTGGAGAAAGAGCCTCCTCAAAGTCGGTTTAGCCCGCAAGGCAAGAGTCCTTCTCAGACTCCAGGACCAGAAGCCACATTCCTCGGTGTCTGGCCCAGATGCCATGGGCCTCGGTGTCTGGCCCAGGGCCAGACGCCAGGGTCCCTGGCGTCTGGTCCCTGACCTCCGCAAAACTTCCTTATGCACCGAACTAAAGCCCCGTGGGCCTTACCCCTTGGCCTAACCATATCATCATATATATCAATCTTTACCTCTAGACCATTCTGGAGCTCCTCGTCATGTCCGTGATCTCATCCGGGACTCCGAACAACATTCGGTCACCAACATACATAACTCATATAATACTATATCGTCAACGAACATTAAGCGTGCGGTCCCTACGGGTTCGAGAATGATGTAGACATGACCGAGATGCTTCTACGGTCAATAACCAATAGCGGGACCTGGATGCCCATATTGGTTCCTACATATTCTACAAAGATCTTTATCGGTCGAACCTTTATGACAACATACATAGTTCCCTTTGTCTGTCGGTATGTTACTTGCCCGAGATTCGATCGTCGGTATCTCCATACCTAGTTCAATCTCGTTACTGGCAAGTCTCTTTACTCGTTCCGTAATACATCATCTTATAACTAACTCCTTAGTCACTTTGCTTGCAAGCTTCTTGTGATGCTGTATTACCGAGAGGGCCCAGAGATACCTCTCCGTCATACGGAGACAAATCCCAGTCTCGATCCATGCCAACTCAATAGACACCTTCGGAGATACCTGTAGAGCACCTTTATGATCACCCAGTTACGTTGTGACGTTTGATGGCACACAAGGCATTCCTCCAGAGTCCGGGAGTTGCATGATCTCATGGTCGAAGAAACATGTATTTGACATTAAGAAAGCAGTAGTAATAAATCGAACGATCTTGGGTCTTGTCCATCACATCATTCTCCTAATGATGTGATCCCGTTATCAAATGACAACTCATGTCTATGGTTAGGAAACCTTAACCATCTTTTGATCAACAAGCTAGTCTAGTAGAGGCTCATTAGGGACACGGTATTTGTTTATGTATCCACACATGTATTTAAGTTTCCAGTCAATACAATTCTAGCATGAATAATAATCCTTTATCATGAATAAGGAAATATAATAATAACAACTTTACTATTGCCTCTAGGGCATATTTCCATCAGTAATCAACACTACTAGCAACCCACAGGTACCAATCTGAGATTTTGATACAAAGATTGAATACAAGAGATGAACTAGGGTTTGAGATGAGATGGTGTTGGTGAAGATGTTGATGAAGATTGGTCCTCCCACGATGAGAGGGTTGTTGGTGATGACGATGGCTTTGATTTCCCCCCTCTCGGAGGGAAGTATCCTCGGCGGAATCGCTCCGCCGGAGAGCAAAAGTACTCCTACCCAAGTTCTGCCTCAAGACGGCGGCGCTCCGTCCCGAAAGTCTTCTCCTTATTTTTTTCTAGGGAAAATGGGCTTATATACCAGAAGATGGGCACCGGAGGCAGGCTAGGGGCCCCACAAGCCACCAGGGCGCGCCCGGCGGGGTGGGCACGCCCTAGTGCATCGTGGGCACCTATGTGGCCCCCTCTGGTATTTATTTTCTCCAATATTTTTTATTTACTCCAAAATAAATCTCTGTGAAATTTCAACTCATTTGGAGATGTGGGGAATAGGTATCTCTGACATAGCTTTTTCGGGTCCAGAATTCCAGTTGCCAACAATCTCCCTCCTCATGTAAACCTTGCATATTAAGAGAGAAAAGGCATTAGAATTTCTCCACAAAGTGTTATATTGATTAAAAACACTATAAAAAATAGTAGGGAAACATGATGGAAAATGGACGTATCAGGGGCGCGGGAGGATGCGGCTACAGAGGCGCCTGCACGGCCTCTTCCCGTGGAAGGGACAAAGACCGGGCCTCACCTTGCATGTGCTCCGGCGTGCACGACACCATCTCCGTCCAGGACCACTTCTGGCCGACCAGTGCCGGGTTCCACGCCATGGGCTCCTCCTCCTCCTGCTTCACGTCCTCCATGGCCTCCTCCTTCACCATGATGACGAACTCCGGGGTGGCGACGTCGCCGGCCGCAGAGAGGGCTATCATATGTTCAAGGCCCTGCCACTGGGCCTTGTCGTGGGTGTGGATGGAGTCCTCCATGACCCGCCTCACCAGCTCCCCCTCCTCCTCCTCGGCTGCCATCAGAGGGGTGGTGGCGGGGACGGCGACGGGGATGGTGTTGGCGTCAGGCCGCAGACCAGTCTACGACCGCGTGGCTGGGGAGGGCTGACGATGCGCGCACGGCTGGGCAGGCTCAGAGCACGACCGGTAAAGAAAGATTGTCGGCATAGATCATGCTCATTGTGCATCCACATGTCCCGTAGTGGGGAGTCCATGGCATACCTCCGGCCGTTGAGGAGGTCCGGCGGCGAGCGGGCATGGCGGCGGGCAATCTCCTCACGCCGGGCGCAGCTGCTCACCGGGATCAGTGGAATGGGCACCGTGGAGAGATGCCAGTTATTGGGGAGGTGCACGTCGCGCCATGGCAACAGCGTGCCAGTCTCCTAGTAATGTTTGCATATCTCCGCCTTGATGTACGACCTCATGCGAGGTCCGGCCGTCGGCAGCGCGATGTGGAATGCGGGTGCCGGAGGTGGAGGTGGGGGTGGAGCGGCGACGACAGTCAGAGGACGACCCAGCCTCGTGGTCGTGCCTGCCCTTGCGGCCGTCGATCCAATGCCATCCCATGGTGGCCGGCGGCGAGGTGGAGCTAGGGTTTTGAGAAGGCAAGTGTGTCAGGTTTCGAGGAGGCACGCGTCACCAGGAGCGGAAGTGTGGACTCCCACCAGTCCATGGCTTCAACATTAAAAAGGACGGCAACCGCTCGACCGGGTGGCTGCCAGGCGGGGCCACCCGCGCGTGCGCCATAGATATGGACGGTGGGAGGTAAGTGAGCGGCTGCCACGCGGGCCCAAGGCAGACATGGAGCGGGCACATGGGCGTCCGTTCGCCGTCCGCGTGGACACAAATCGGGCACCAGTTTGCGCCGGAAATGGGGCAGGTAGGATGCCAAACGAACAAAATGTGGATGCGGTACCGCGTTGGGCTGTGGCATCTCTCCGTTTGGGCCCAAACGGACAAACACGGACCAAATGGGGTCGCGCGTTCGAGTTGGCCTTAGCACCAGGCAATCCTAAGGAGCTCCCGACGTCGACGGTCTAGGAGAAGAAGACAACAAACTCTGAAAAAATTGCCTTCAAAATTTTGGGATTTTGGTTCTGCGTAGATAAACTCACCCAGTTTAGGGATGCGTTTGGTTACCTGCATCGTTTTTTGCCACTTTGCATACTTGTCCCAGTTGGGCCTGGCTGAGCATATGCAGGCAAAAAACACCATCTACATGTTGATTGGTTGCTTGCATCCCCTCTTCCTGTATCGTAGCAACGTCTCTACGCACTGTGTTTGGTTGTTCGCATTGGTTGTGCTCATACTAGTGCATGTTGTTTGGTTGCCTGCACAGGATATGATTAAGACTTAACAGCTACCCATAACACACAGTGCCATGGCGATTGCGATGAAGGATGACGAGGACACAAGCAACTAGTTCTTCACACCACCGTCGGACTCGGCACCAAGGCCACCGTCCGCTGAGTGGGCTCGCCCGTGCGGAATGTCGAACCCTTCGGGTCGATGAGCAAGCCTCCTACCACCATGGCGAGCAGAGACTCTGGAGCTCATCAATGGTTAAAAGATACCGAGCAGTGGAGGGGAACAACCAACAGCAGAAGAGGGCGGTGGACTGGCCACCGTCGGCATGTACTATGCCATCGCATTCTTCTGCAGGTCGAATACACCCTGGTGCGGCTCGCCTCAACGTGCTCCTGCCAGCAGTCATGCTCTTCTGCAGGTCGTTGAGCATGGCGCAGTGGAGGACATTAAACACGTGGCTCAGGAGCGGTAGGTCAGCGCGGTTGTAGCCGTGGTCCACGCACACGACAATGGCTGGCCGGAGCTGCTTCACGACACGAAGGGACGCCGATGTCGGCCTGTAGGTTCCTATGTCGACCGTGATGTGCACGGCGACGGTCTCATCGGGGACCGCCGACAGGCTCGGGGACGGCGAGAGGCTGAATGGGTCGAAGGCGATGGTGGTTAACTCGAACAGGATTCCCAACTCAGCGGCGAAGCACGTCAGGCTCTCCTGCATGAGCTCGGCCTTGTCGCGCTGCTGCAGGAGCTCGGCCTCATCGTGCTGCTGCTGGTGCGGGAGCTGCTCAGGCACTCCACCTCCACCGCTGAGGCACCTATGGCAGCACCAAGCTACATCTGTCCAAGGCCAGGACATTGGTACCTGCATACCAAATAGGGTAGTGTAGCACTTTCGTAGAAGTATCCTAATGAGTAATCGTCCCAACAAAGAGCGGAGGAGAATATTTATGTAGGAGTTTCTGTCACACACAAGGTGTCACAGATCTTGTGTGAAGTACTGCTTGAGCTTCTACAAATACTATTACCGTCCTGGGTAAACGAAGAACTAAATATACTAGTAAAAAGAGGATTTAAAGGTGTCTAATAAATAACTAATACAAGTAAATAACAAGAGCTTAAAATGTAAATGGTGTTTCCTGCAACAGAGAGATTAGGTGCGGAGAGATTTTAGTTCATGGTAAGAATATATGAATTGTGCCAGTGCGATGGTAATACCAGTTACCTTGTATTGTACTCATAGTATTTGATATAAACTTTCTGTAGGATGTTCTCCCTAGAGTCATGAAACTCCTCCACTAGGGGTTACATTTCATTCTATGGTCCTGCTTCTCCGTTGCCACAGAGTGGTCGTCTCCACAATTAGGGTCATAAGATCGGAACCAAGCATTAAGTTCAATGGATCACCGTTGTCTCATATTGTCTTCGGTTCTCATAGATATCTCCACCTGTCACGTTAGAGGTCACAGAGTTCCTAAACAATATGTGTTACCTGTGTAGGTCTTGAGATCATGTTGCCTGGGCCCTTAAATTGGAAAACACACATAGAGTTCACCACAATATAACAACATACTAAATAGATCATACTACTACGAATTCAAATGACGACATATAGGATAGGCACATATCAATCTTACCACTCACCTACATCTCCCACACCTAGGGGAGTTACTCACACATCATAAGAGGGGAATCAATCACAACAGAGAGAAAACCCATGAAAACCATATTGATAATATTGAGGGAATCCATAATGAGATGAAATGATGCTCAAATAGTCTTGATCTCAGATGAGATGGAGTAGAGATTACAAGTTCCAATCCCTCTTACAATAGTGAAGGAGGTGATGATGATGATGGAGATGAAAGGACCAAAAACTACGATGGTCTACTTGAGTTCTTCAGATCCTCTCTTCTCCTGTTCTGGATGGTGTGGCAGCGGCTAGGGTTCTCTTCTCCTCGTGGTCCCTTCACAGAAGTTGCTTGTATAGACGAGAAGGGGTTGTGGGCATTCCAAACAACCTCTCGAACGAGCGTGTGCGGTTAGGTGGAACGTCGTCTTTCACTCTGTTGTGCCTGTTGACAATGCTCTCTTCAGGAAAGTTGCTCCAATTGGCTTGATTTGCAGCAATCTCCTTTGGTTTCCTTCCATATATGATATTTCCTGCCATCCAAAGGACAAGGTAGATTTTCCTCTCTTTTGTTGGATTAGCATTAGAAGTATCCGGAGAATAACAAAAATCCAATGAAACCAAATGGAAATCACTATAAAAAACATCGCAAATGCTCGAGCCATGAACTCCCTCAAGCTTAAGATTTGCTCGTCCCCGAGCAAACAAGAAATCAAGAGAGTGAAAAGGAGCTTGGTTGAATGGAAATAACTTTACCAGCTCGATAAAATACATCATATCCATCCTCTCTTATCCTGCAAGAACATTCAAGAAAGTATTTGCAATTGAATAGCTGCACCTAAACTCGTTGCCTAACCACGTACAGTCTTATACCACTAGTTATAATTTCTCAAAACAAATTTTCTTCGCTAACCAAGTGTTTAGGCAAATGAAGGTGTTCATCTATTAGATGGATATTCAACTTAAGCTCAATCATCAAAATGCATTTAGAAGGTTTGGAGATCAAAGATAGCAGAGTACTCAAGTTTTTCATTAACACCCACTAATGCCTCCTAGTCATGGCTCTCAAACACTTCTCTCAGTTATTGTTCTTCGGGATTTTAACTCTCGGTGATGGGGTTATGCCAAAATTTACTATATGCAATTAGGTTACGCCATGGCTTAATTTCATGCACTATGGATCAAGAATGGTTGTCTCTTTCGAGCTCAACAATCAGTGCTTTTATTTATCACTTACACACTCCCATGGGGAAGGTCGGTCGTTTACTACACAATCCCCAAGTTCGTGACGGAGTTGTAGTTACGTGAATTATCTCAACATAGAGACGTAAAGCCAGCCTAGGGCTGGAGCTCCACGATTTAAGTATTGCGAATAAATTTTGGCATAACCTCAACCATTTCAAATATTCACCCCTCTAAACAACTCCATAAAATAGGTGGCATCAAGTCAATCAAAATCAGCATGTGGAGTTGAATTGCCTAAGTACTCGTTCTCTTCGAAAGTTCATGTCCTCTAAATTTTTCAGATTTTCATTAAAACAAAAACATGCTTTCCCACAAAGTTTGACTAGAAAAATCTAGAATTGGGAGTTATGACTAGATGATATTCAACTAACGCGGAGAACTAATTCAAGTGCAGCGAGCCAACTGAAAATTCTTCCTCAAATAATATTACCAGTCAAGGGATTATGTATACGGTATATCTTCTCGCGCTGACTCATTCTTCCCCTTCATCAAGTCCCAATCATTTTCATCATTTCCTGTTGCTAGCTGAGAAAAAACATGTAGGCTCAAAGAAAACAAGCAAACGGAACTACAACAAGGCAAGACCAAAGTGTGCTCCTCATTTTGTTATGCAAAATGAAAATAAACATGCAAAATGCCAACAAATAAAAGAAAAATAAATATGCATGCATGGATAACTAGGGCATGAGCTCCCCCAAGCTTAGGCTCTTGGCCTACTCTCTAGTCCATGTCCTCGTCATCGTTGGCCCCCAGGCCAAAGTGTGGCCACTGCATCTGAGAGGGGCCGCTAGAGGATTGGCCTCCTGTGCCAGGGTGTGGTTGCCAAAAAGAAAAGAGGGATTCACTACAAAAAAAAGACACATCCATGACATTTTGGGCCGAACGAATTTTTTTTCCTGTCATGCTTATGACACTTCTATGACGATAATTGTGACAAAACACAGTATCATCATAGATGTGATGGGCTCCTACTTCTATGACAAAAAATCATGAAAAAAAATGGGCTTTTCGTCCTGGGCGGGCCGGAGACGCAGCTGCATGACATTCTTTGGGCCGTCCATGGCAGAAAAAATGGTGGTAGAAGCAAGGGCGAGGAAAATATCGGGGAGTTGCCGGTTACGGTGGGTGGTCGGGGCCGAGCGATGCACGGAGGTTTGCGCGTTTCTCTCGTGTACGCGCGTGTGTGCGAGGCGTTGGCTAACTGAACCATAGCGATCGCACATTACTGAACCCGAGCGATCGATCCTTGGCTGTTAACTGAACCCGAGCGATTCATTCGCTACTGACTGAACCCGAGCGATTCATTCGCTGCAGCTACTGACTGAACCCGAGCGATTCCTTCGCTGCAGCTGCTAACTGAACCGAGCGATCGATCACTGCTGCTGCTTACACTGAAGCTGATCGAGCCCCCGTGCGAGACGTAGCTAGCTAGCCGGTGTTGGTTGCCTCTCGATGAACAGTGAATGTTGCTACCATGCGCGCGGTACGTAGAACGAGTCGAGATGTGGTGAGTCGAGCCGGTTGGTTGGGTGTGGATGAACAGTTCCCGGTGGGGGTTGGATGAACAGGACCCCGTGGTAGTAGGCCATTGCCGCTGGATGAACAGGACCCCGAGGAGGCCGCCGCACCCCAGCCGGTTGGGGGTGGATGAACAGGACGCCGTGGAGGCTCTATGAACAGCAGCCGGTGGAGGCTGGATGAACAGTAGGCATGGATGAACAGTAGCCCGTGGAGGCTGGAGGAGGTCGACGGTGGATGAACAGTAGCCCATGGAGGCTGGAGCGAGGCAGTAGACGGTGGATGAACAGGACCCCGTTTCGACCGTAGGCGCTCCAACACGAGTCCGTTTCCTCCGTTTTGCGGTACGCCACACCCCTCCCAATCAACAGGACCCCGTTTCGACCGTAGGCACTCCAACACAAGTCCGTTTCCTCCGTTTTGCGGTACGCCAGACCCTTCTCGATGAACAGGACCCCGTTTCAACCATACGCGGTCGAACAGAAGGCCCGTTTCCTCCGTTCTGCGGTATGCCAGACCTCGTTTCGGCTGTTCCGTCCAAGCCGGTTGGCTCCCGATGAACACGATGTATTCCATTGCCTCCCGATGAACATGACGCATTCCTTTGCCTCCCGATGAACACGACACAGTTTCTCCGCTCCAACCCAGCCGGTTGGCTTCCGATGAACAGGACGCCGTTGCTGTCATCCGTTGCCTCTCCATGTACACGAGCCCTAGCCGTACGTATGCGTGGGTACGTGTTTGAGACCCCGCCCGTATGTACGCACGTGGCCGTATTTTTTGGCATCTGGCTGTACATACATGTACACGGTTTTGACTGGACTGCCTGAACTGCTACCGCTCCTTACTCGGCCACGGTTCATCGTGGCAGACAGACCGATCGACTGGTATGTACACAGACAACGCTACGTACGCTTCGACCGGGTGGGTCCCAGCTGTCAGGGAGGGCAAGGAGGCACTTCCTTGCATGCGAATATATAGCTGGCGGGTCCCAGCGGTCAGGGGCGAAATCATATATTTTTTGCCCGTAATAAGGAGGCACTTCCTTGCGTGCAAAGATGTTGTTGGTGGGTCCCAGCTGTCAGGGGCAGGCATAAGGAGGCACTTCCTTCCTTGCGAAGATATACGTGGTGGGTCCCAACTTTCAGGGGGAGGAATAATTTTATTTTCGCGCAATAAGGAGGCGGTTGCATGCATGCGTCCATGGACCTTGTGCGTCCCCACTGTCAGCCTCTCCACGTACAGTCCTCTTCCGATGAATCTTGTTTGTTGACCACGTTGACCACGTACAGTCGGCGGAGAATAACAGGAGGTGTGGAGGGGTGGAGGGATGGCTTGGCCGGCGGTGGGGTAGCGCTTCGCAGCGAAGCAGAGCTGCTAGCAGCCGGAGGCGGGAGCAGGTGGTCCCGGCGGCGCTGAAGGAAGAAGACGAGAGATTGAAGATGAATGCCGGCCGTTGGATGTAAATCCAACGGCTATCGATGTCAGAATCATTTGTTACTAAGTTGACAACGCCTTGCGTTGGCTTCGACCTATTGGCCCACATTCCAGTCTCCAAAAATGTCGCACATATTCAACCCATTTTTTTAGAATTTACAGTCCATTCGCTGCGCTGGGTGAACAAATAATGTAGCGTCCATGCGGCCCATTTATTTTTTTTTTTGTAAAAAAACTACAGCCCATTTGCACTTTCTAGAAATACACGAATTTGCTGACCTGGGTGAACAAATAATGTAGCGTCCATGCGGCCCATTTAGTTTTTCCTAAAAAATTACAGCCCATTCGCACTTTCTCGAAATACACGATTTTGCTGGGCTGGTTCTAATTATAATGTTGGGTTGGGCGCAGCAATGTTATCAAAAAATAAACAGGCGCTGAGCATTTTGTTATAAATATATTTAAATAATAAGTGCTTTATTTACATTGGTCCTTAAATCTTACCAAGCTTTTGTACACAATCACCTATATTTTCGTTGACCTTAAGTAAAAAAAAACCAGGATTTTATTGTTAAACATTTATTTTTATAAGTTCATAATACATGGGATATTTTTTTCTTATATATATAAGTATATGTTAAATATATGATGATAATAACAATAATATATAATAACATATAAAATAATATAAATATATATAATATAGTTAGAAGAGAAACATAAGTTGGACCTGGTGTTCCTATTCTTATATAGAAAAATAGAACAGACCTCTGCGTTTTCTTCAAAAAAATACATAAGTTGGGTTGCGGATGTTTAAGAACAAATAAAACCTAGGATGGGAGGGCCATAGGCCGGTCGATACATGACGCCCCTCAAACAAATACAAACCGGCATGTCGTGGGCTGCACATGTTAAAAAAGAAAGCCTAGACTGGGCAGCCCACAATCCAGCTGATACTTGTTGGCCCACTGATAGTCAATGATACATGCCAGCTCCCTGATGACTAGCTTCGTTGTAAATTTATCTCCTTTAGTAACTACGTTGACAAACCCGTGGCCCCCAATGTCAGTATAGCATTAGGAGGAAGTATTTTTTCAATGAGGCACTTGCTTGCGTACGGCCATGGACCTGGTAGGGCCATAGACGTGCTACAGTAGTGATAGATGTTATGCCTAATTTCTAGCGAAAGTACTGGAGTAGCCCAGTGGTCAAGTTTCACTCCCCAACCGCTACTCCGCCCGGGTTCGATTCCACCTGATGCAGTGAAAATATCCACAAATTTTTGCCTCTGCCTCTGACATGTGGGTGCCCATTGTCATCTACGCACACCACCTCCAACACACTCAACATTGTGTGGGCATTTTGAAAATAGCATATCTTATTGACTGTGCAACATATGAAGATGTGCTATGCATGAATGTTGATCAACATGATGTTAACTGGCTGGTAGTTCCATTTTCGACCATGAATAAAACTTCCAACATGATGTTATCCCTATTTGAAAAGGGCGTGTTAATATAAATGCTCTGCCTCAGAAACTTGCAGTTTCTTATCTGAAACTGAAACTTGCAGTTTCTTCTCTGAGAATCACATTGTCTGCACTTTTATATTAAACTACATTTTTTAAAGTGCTAAAAAAGAGTACTAAGGAGATATTTCTCGATTATGGAGGTAATAAAGAGCTCGTCGTAAAGGGTTACGTCGATGTAAGCTTTGACGCCGATTCGGATGACTCCGAGTCTCAATCTGGATACATGTTGAAAGTGGGAGCAATTAGCTAGAGTAGCTCCATACAGAGCTTTGTAGACATAGAAATTTGCAAAATACATACGGATCTGAATGTGACAGACCCGTTGACTAAACTTCTCTCACAAGCAAAACATGATCACTCCTTAGTACTCTTTGGGTGTTAATCACATGGCGATGTGAACTAGATTATTGACCCTAGTAAACTCTTTGAGTGTTGGTCACATGGCGATGTGAACTATGGGTTTTAAATCACATGGTGATGTGAACTAGATTATTGACTCTAGTGCAAGTGGGAGACTGAAGAAAATATGCCCTAGAGGCAATTATAAAGTTGTTATTTTATATTTCCTTATTCATGATAAAGGTTTATTATTCATGCTAGAATTGTATTGATCGGAAACTTAAATACATGTGTGAATACATAAACAAATACCGTGTCCCTAGTAAGCCTCTACTAGACTAGCTCGTTGATCAAAGATGGTTAAGGTTTCCTAACCATAGACATGTGTTGTCATTTGATAACGGGATCACATCATTAGAAGAATTATGTGATGGACAAGACCCATCCGTTAGCTTAGCATAATGATCGTTCAGTTTATTGCTATTGCTTTCTTCATGTCAAATACATATTCCTTCGACTATGAGATAATGCAACTCCCGGATACCGGAGGAATACCTTGTGTGCTATCATACGTCACAACATAACTGGGTGATCATAAAGATGCTCTACAGGTATCTCCGAAGGTGTTTGTTGAGTTGGCATAGATCGAGATTAGGATTTGTCACTCTGAGTATCAGAGAGGTATCTCTGGGCCCTCTCGATAATACACATCATAAGCTTTCAAGCAAATGACTAAGGAGTTAGTCATGAGGTGATGTATTACGGAACGAGTAAAGAGACTTGCCGGTAACGAGATTGAACTAGGTATAGAGATACCGATGATCGAATCTCGGGCAAGTAACATACTGATGGACAAAGGGAATTACATATGTTGTCATAACGGTTCGACCGATAAAGATCTTCGTAGAATATGTAGGAGCCAATATGGGCATCCAGGTTCCGCTATTGGTTATTGACTGGAGAGGTGTCTCGGTCATGTCTACATACTTCTCAAACCCGTAGGGTCCGCACGCTTAACATTCGTTGACGATATAGTGTTATATGAGTTATATGTTTTGGTGACCGAATGTTGTTCGGAGTCTCGGATGAGATCACGGACATGACGAGGAGTCTCGAAATGGTCAAGAGGTAAAGATTGATATATAGGACGATGGTATTTGGACACCGGAAGTGTTTCGGGACGTACCGGGAAGGAATCGGGTCACCGAAAGGGGTTCCGAGCACCCCCCCGGCAAGTTATGGGCCTTATGGGCCAAAGGAGGGGACAGACCAGCCCACAAGGAGGCTGGTGCGCCTCCTCCCTTGGTTGGCCAGCCCTAGGGAAGGAAAAGGGGGAGGGCTAGCCCCTCCTGCCTTTCCCTCTCATGAGAGAAAGGAAAGAGGGGGGGGGCGCCACCCGCCCCTGCCTTTCCCCGCGCTCCAAATAAGGAAAGGGGGGCGGCTTGGGAGAGACCCCAAGTAGGATTCACCCTACTTGGGCGCCCCCTTGGCTGCTCCTCCCTCCCACCTATATATATGTGGGAGGGGGGCGCCTAGCACACAATAGACAATTGCCTAGCCGTGTGCGGCGCGCCCCTCCACCGTTTACACCCCCGGTCATATTTTCGTAGTGCTTAGGAGACGCCCTGCGGAGATCACTTCACCATCACCGTCACCACGCCGTCGTGCTGCCGGAACTCATCTACTACCTCGCCGTCTTGCTGGATCAAGAAGACGGAGGACGTCACCGAGCTGAACGTGTGCTAAACGCGGAGATGCCGTACATTCGGTACTCGATCGGTTGGATCGCGAAGAAAGTTCGACTACATCAACCGCGTTGTGAAACGCTTCCGCTTACGGTCTACGAGGGTACGTAGACACACTCCTCCCCTCGTTGCTATGCATCTCCATGGATAGATCATTGCGTGTGCGTAAATTTTTTTTGTTTTCCATGCAACGTTTCCCAACAGATGCTACACCCAGAAAAGAAAAAGTGAACAGTTTTCACAAATCTCGGCATGGCAATGTGAATTTAAATTCAATATAATAAAAAATGAGTAACCCAAAAGTGGATTTAAAAAGATTCGCATGGAAATGTCACGAGGATTGCTTCCCAATCTTCAGAAACTGAAGCATGTATCATCGTCAATTCACTTACACAATTCAATTTTATATTTCAGGGTCATTTGGACACATCAATGGAACACCAATTACTTATATAAGGTTCATGTTTGCATAAATAAACCACAACTCCTAGAAGTGCAAGGCATCAGAAATTCATCTGCAGAACACTGAAACCCAAAATTAAGTTGCTAAATATTGAAAAATATCCATAGCTGAATTATCTAACTTTCTGACACATTATCCACTGAATTCCCTTACAATTCTAACAACTGCATCCAGCAGCAGCAGCAGACGCAACCATCCAAAATTCTCTTGAATACAACCTTGTGCAATCGCTAGTGCGTAGCTCAGATCAACACTAAACTACACGAGGCTCCAATTTCAACCAGAGAAATCTAATCAAAGGTAGCAAATTAATGGGGAAGGGAGGGGATGTAGCTTACGTGTGAGGAAGAGAGGAATTAGGACATGGCGAAGATGCAGACAACCCAGGAGATCAGGGAAAGAATCGTTAGATAGAAGGCCGAGGGGATAAGGCACGCGAGGGGAATGGACGAAGGCCGATGAAGGCGACGACCGAACGTCGCTCACTTGCTCGACCCCGAGTGCCTCCAACCGCGAGGGAGGAGAGCTCCCTCGATCCCCGACGCCTCCGCGCACCCGAGTCCCACCTCAGCCGATGGCCGACGAACCACCGGCAAGCAACAGCAGCAGCAGCAGGACCGCTGTCGCGCCTCACCGCTCTCTTCTCTCTCCCTCCGGCCTTCCATCTGCTTCCTCCCGTTCTCCCTTTTCTTTCTGCTCGCCTCTCTTCTCTCGCAGTTACCCGATGCCATGGCGCGCCGGCCAGCCGTCGTGCTCCAAGCTTCGGCTGCATTCCTTCCAGATTCGCCACCGGATCCGTCGAGATCCGGTAGTTCCTCGTCGTCGGCGATGGAAGGCCGCGGGTCGCCGGCAGTGGAAGGCTGCGGGTGTGGGGGCACTTGGGGTAGGGGTAGGCGCACCGGCAGGGTGGGCGGCGGCGGCCAGCGGCGCGCGGTGAGGCGGGGTGGGGCGTGGCAGGAGGCGGCGGCGCGCTGGAGGTGTCGGGGGAGGAAGGATCGTGCGGTTGGCTGTATTTTTTCTTTTATCTCACACGCAACGGTTCGGATTTGCTAACATGAGGATTGCAGGTTGAATTCTTAAAAATGAAGGGGCTTTTTTGCAAAACTGCCATGACGGACGACCAGCAGCGATGGCTGCTTTATTATTACTGGCACATATGCCCGTGCGTTGCAACGGGAGAGTTAATTGATGTGTTCACCAAAGTAACCATTAGCATGGCCCAACAACATTCGATGCCAGCTGAAATTCATATAAGTAGTACTACATTAAGAAGCATGCGACATCTACAATACTTTCGGTGTGGTTTTTGTACGACGATTCTGCTCTTAAGAGCCTGATTTTCAAATCTTTCGTACCAAGGCATTATTTCTAAGCTGAAGCAATGCTTGAAATTTGCTCCAAGTCGTAAAAAAAATCTTAATAAAAGGGTTCTGTTAAACGAGTTTTGGGCCATCTCTTCGTACGCTTGAAGATCAATAAAAGAATGTCTACGTCTGAGCTAAACGACCCTAGTTCGTTGCATGCAACTCGACGCTTACATAGCGCCTCTCACCTTCCTGGTAGCATTATTTTTGTTGAACATTACGGTCCCACACTGAGCATTCATTTTTTTATTAATACATAGCCCAACTCATTTGGCTGCAACCTTCTAAACGTTATTTAAGGTTCGGGTTCAAGACCAATGAAATTAATTAATTTTTTTCCTATGGCAGAATTCTTTGTCGTATAATTACCATGGGCGGCACATGCAGAAAAAAAATACTCAACGGCACTGGGCAGAGGGTCGGGCCCATTGCCTATGCACGAGACGTGCGACCGATGGGCCAAAAAAATTGAAGCCGAATGATGGATGTTTTTTTTTTCTGTTTTTATTCTTTACGTATGAAAAAACGGAAGTAAGAAACATGCGTTAGGTATAGAGAAATGCTAATTAAATGTGCACCATAAACAGAATTTTAAAAATTACTAACATATAAGATAATATCATATTTAGAATAAACACATTTTTTGAGCAATTTAACTATATAAAATGCTAGATTTGGAGTCAGCGTTTGAAAGATAGGAATATTTCAAAAAAATACTTGAATCAATGGAAAAAAGTTTAAAAAGTAGCTGGGCCAAGACAATATCATATTTAGAATCTACACATTTTTCTGATAGATTTTCATATATAACATGCTAAATTTGAAGTTAGCATGTAAAAGATATGAATATTTTAAATAATACTTGAATCTGCGGAAAAAACGTTGAAAAAAAAGAGCTGGGCCACTGAGAGAGCATGGCAGAAAAATGGGGCCCAAAATCGGCGAGAATTGCAGAAAAATTGGGGGCGCTGGGGATCGAACCCAGGTCTCCTAGCTAGGAGAGTAGCGCCCTTGCCAACCGGCCACTTCCGTGGTGTTTGGCAATATGAGGGTCTAGATTTACATAAACGCAACAGAAGGCCACCTAATAAAAACGAATCATTTTTTGTCACTTACGGGTGGCATTGGTGGGTAAATATCTGCCAACTTTGAGGGCAATTTCAATGACGGACGATCAGAAACCCAATTTGCTTTATTATTAGATAAAGATGGAAATATGGAAAGATACGCAATAATGAGAAGAAGAACAGAAGCAGAAAATATAAAAGAAAGAAAATGAATGGAACCAAAACAGAAAAATAAAAAAACCGTAACAAAACAACTGGAAACCGGCCAAAACAGTGAAAAAACTGGAAGCAAAAAACCATAGAAAAAACGAAAAAAAAAACCCGCAAGAAGAAAGGAAACAGCAGCGAACCAAATACATATGTGGGCCGGCCCAAGTGGCGACTTGCTTCAGCGAAGGCTCTCGTCCTTTTGACGCCTGCGAACGTCAAATAGGATCTGCCTAGAGATTGTTCTCGAGCCTAATCTGGTTCTGAAAAAGTTTTAGGATGGGTGCTCTAAAGTGTGCCTGGACTAGGACCAACATGGCCCGTGTGGCCCAATCTGGCACGAGCCGGCGGCAACACCTCGACGGTCGACGTTTCCTCCTCTTGGCGCCGCCGCTCCCGCCTCCTCTTCCCCAAAGACTGCAACTCAAACCATCTCGAGCCAAAGCCCCGCTCCCCGCCATTGCGGTCGTCACCATCCCACGAGCCAAAGCTCGGCGCCATGTTTCCCACAGCCGCTCGCGGGAGATGCGTTTGCGCGAGCTCCTGAGTGGCACCTCCTTATGATACGGGCCGGTCGCGCACCTCCCCTCCGAGTAGCCCGACTGTTCTGGCCTTCGCGCCGCCTATGCGGCGACGATTCAAGAACCGGTGTCGAGGTGCCCGGCACTGGGCAGAAGGATGATGGCTGCATTCAGGAGAGAAAGGGCCAGGCGGGCCTAGATCCGGCGGCCGTTCCGCCCGAAGTGCTCCTCCGAATGCCGCCGCCCCCGCCCCTGCCCGGCCAGCCGGAGAGCGGCGACGATGACGCCGAAAATTTGTCCTCTGGTTCCGGTTCCAGGCGGAGGCCCCGTGAGGAATTGAGGCTGGCGGATAGGATTCTCAAGGTACTGCTGCAGGATGGCCCGGGGTTCAGCGCCCGCAAGGCGCTCGACGAAATGAACCTGAAGGTGACCAACGAGCTGGTCAGACAGGTGATGTTCAAGTTTGTTGTGTCTGTTGATAGTGTCAACCGCGAGAGGTACCCGAGGCTGGCATACAAGTTCTTCGTGTGGGCAGGGCAGCAGGAGGGGTACCGCCATAGCACGAGCATGTACAACCTCGTTATGAAGGTCTTTGCCGAGTGCGGGGAGGTTAAGGCGATGTGGAGGCTGCTTGAGGAGATGACGGAGATTGGGCTGCCTGTCTCTGCTCGTACATTCCACATTTTGATATGCACATGTGGGCAAGCTGGGCTGAGGCGGAGGCTGGTGGAAAGGTTCATCAAGTCAAGTAGTTTCAACTACCGCCCGTTCAGGAGTTCGTTCAATGCGATATTGCACACGCTCCTGACGATCAAACAGTACTCTTTGATCGAATGGGTTCACCAGAAAATGGTAACGGAGGGGCACACTCCTGATGTATTGACATACAACGTGGTCATGCGTGCAAAGTATTTGCTCGGAAAATTGGATCAGTTCCATAGATTGCTTGATGAGATGGGAAAGAATGGACTTACGCCTGACCTTCATACTTACAATCTCTTGCTTCATGTGCTTGGTAAAGGAGACAAACCGCTTGCAGCTCTCAATTTACTGAACTATATGAGTGATGTTGGTTGTGTGCCAAGTGTGCTCCATTTCACAAACTTGATAGATGGTCTTAGCCGTGCTGGTAACCTAGAAGCTTGCAGGTATTTCTTTGACGAGATGGTGAAGAAAGGGTGTGAACCGGATGCTGTCTGCTACACTGTTATGATTACAGGCTATGTGGCAGCCGCAGAATTTGAGGAAGCCCAGAAGTTGTTTGATGATATGTTGGTGAGAGGGAAGCTTCCGAATGTGTACACATACAATTCAATTATACGCGGGCTTTGCATAGTAGGTGAGTTTGATAAAGCTTGCTCTATGCTGAAGGATATGGACTTGCACGGATGCACACCAAACTTCTCAGTGTATAGTACTTTAGTGTGTAGATTGCGAAATGCTGGAAAGGATTCTGAAGCTAATCATGTTATTAAGTACATGACAAAGAAGGGCCAATATCTTCATTTGTTGTCAAGGTTTGGGGGATATAGAAGATGCTGAGGTGAGAGGGCCTATAGTAAAATGCAGAGTTGCTTGTAATTTGGTTGTTTCCTGTTCAGAAAGAGAGGTCATAAGGGAGTATCCCGTGTAGCCAATTGCACTATAATCGTTATATACTTTGTGTGTCACATTTTGTGTGGGGATACTTATTTAGCGAAGTGCACAAATGTATGTTGTATACCATAACTGTTTTATGCAAGAATAAAATTGGACAGGATGGTGGGCACTAGTCATGACTTGTGAGTAATGAACTAGCACTGCTTCGATAGTCCTAATTCCTACACACAAAAAAACGTTTTCCTTTTGTTGAAGCTGTATTCACAGTAGTTCTGCTCCTAATTTTAGTGCTGAACCAGATGATGGGCACTAGTCATCAATATTGTTTGTAGTGTCAGATATTCATCCACAGTACAAGATGGAGCATATGGTTTTACTCAATGACGACAGAACATATAAATGTTAAACGGTAAGAACATGCCTTCAAATTTATTTGTCCTTCAATTGGCTAGCACAGAAAGCACTCAAAACTCCCTAGTTTCATTTCTGCCAACCCTAGTAATAGGGTTAGTGGATTACATGTCACAAATCAGAAAAAAAACTTAGATGAATTGTGCATTATCTGTTAGCACCAAGACCTTAAAGCCTAAGCATTGTTTTGCTTGGTGGGTCTCTTTTAGCCTATTATATCATGTTTTTAAGGGTTAATAATAGGTGCAGCATGGTAGTTTAATTTTTAATATTATCGTTCTAGTCAATGTCAACCTTCTGTGCGTCTGGTCCTCTGTTTCTTATAATAAAATAATATTCCAAAATTAATCTGGTAGTAGGTGCATGCCTTCAATGATTCATCACAATATTCATAGGTTTTATTTATGAGTTGCCAATTTGATGTTGGTATCCCAAAGCTGAGCATTTTAGGCATGGATGAAGAACTGAAGATAATTCGATGAGGTAGGCGTGTATAGATGCTAAGAAATGGAAGAACAAAGTGTATTCTCTTCTGTAAAGAAATATCACTAATATGTACTTTAGATATAATGGTACAAAGTCATATCTCTTAGAAACATAGATCCGTAGACAAAGCTATTACAAGTGCACACAGGAGAAAGGCCATGGGATGGTGTGGTATGCTTTATTATTTTTTCTCTTCTTTCTTCTCCTCTTTCTTCTCTTCTTTCTTTTCCTCTTTTTTCTCCTCTTTCTTTTCTTCTTTCTTCTCTTCTTTCTTTTCTTCCTTTGCAGGTCCAACGGACACAATGTCAATCTTCCCAACCTTCTTTAATTTCTTTGCGATTGCCACAGTGTCCATCTCGCCTATGATGATCATCTTATTGTCCTTCAGATCCGCAACTATGGAATCAATACCTGCACGCAAAATGAGGTGTGTATTGCATCATTTTCTTGCTGATATAATAGTACTATTAGTTAATACGTCACAGCTCTTCCCATCAGTATATTCATTCATCTTTCCTTATATGAGTTAAGATATGGTGCTCATAGAACTAGAAAGGAAAAATGCCTCTTTGAAGATTATAACTGCTATATGACCGAAAACAAACTTTTCCTCATGGCATTAGCAATGAACATTGATAGTGTAAGACTGTAAGTTAAATGACATTTCGCATGTGTAGCTATATGATGTGGCTCTGTTGAACGGTGCTTCATGTTAATATATGCATGACAAGATGATTCCACCTAACATGATTTTTCCTCTCAAGCTTCCACCTAAAGCCGATGGCAATGATTTGAGATATGCGATGCTCTATTGAACTGTCACCATCTTTATGTCAATGTGTGCGAGAGAATAATTCCACCTAACATGGTTTCTGCTCTCAAGCTTCCACCTAAAATCTGTGCAAATGCTTTCAGATACATGAACCACAGATTGAATGGAAAACAAATGATGCAAGAATTCCTATGCCAGCTTCTGCAACTATCATACATACTGTCTTCTTTGACGAAAATAACAAATTGAAATTTCCAAGTCCAATGGCCAAGCAAGCAGCAGAGGCGGGAGGCGCAGACTGTTACCGTAGATATCCGCGACCGCTTCGATGGCCTTCTGCTTGGCCTTGTCGTCGGTCATGGTCGGGACCCTGAGCACCACCTTCTGCTGAGAATCGGCCGAACATACATACAAGCCGAGGATCAGGCGCGATCGATCGAAGGAATTAACCAAAGAAAGAGCCCGAGCCAACGTCTGCGTACCTGGGCCGCCATCCAAGCTTCTGGAGCTCCGAGTGGATTGGGCGGAGGAAGGAGAGGAGAGGGAAGGGAAGGCTGAGATGGGAGTTGAGAATCCTCTCTGCCGAGGTATGTGAGCAATGGGAAGAGAAGAGACCAAAGCTGGTGACGGCGTCGGGTTTTGCTTTGCATAAAGGTGCAAGTGTGCGTGCTCTCGCTGAACGGTAGGTTAGCACTGACGTTGAGCGATGAGTCGGATGTCTGCGTTGCGGAAGAGGTACGCGGATGTGTTTACTTTCCCTTGTACTATCGTCTCTGACGTCTGAGTCTGCCCGCATCAGCTGCTGTGTGCGTATGTGCGGGATGGCGGCAGGGTCGGTCCGCTGACGGGCGAGTGCGTGCCAACCGACCGGCGGCCGCCCCACCCACACCGTGCGCATGGAGACGGGATTTTATTCCCGGAAGAGGAGGGATGGATTGGGTCGGTCGTGGCCGGAGGCGCCGGTGCTGCCGAGTTGTGGCGCTGCAGACGCCGGGTGACCTGTTGCTTTGCTGGATTCCTTTGAGTGACTGACGAGTGAAGGCGACGGGGAAACCTCAGGCGCTCGATTTGGCTTTCTTTTTAGAGCAACTCGATGCTGTCACACCTGCTGCCCACCTCTTTGTTTCGTGGTGGCTCAACTGCTTACGTCTATAGGAACGAACTGTGCGGCTGCTCGGCTGAGGACGAACGGGGGCACCTGCTCCTCCAGTTCTGCTTTGAGCCGCCCCGTTGTCACATCCCAGATTTTCCCCAAATTTAGTATGTTAAAAACTTCACAGGGAATAAAAAATTTCTAAGAAAACCCCCTGATTGCCTAGGATTGTTTGCGATTGACCTTGATTTGCTTGACTGTTGCTTGATTGTTTGCCTAGAAGGGTTAAAAGCCCAATGCCACTAGTGGAAACCTAGCTAACCTTTGGTAGAAACCAAATCTTTTTGAAATATTATTTGGGCATAAGGCTATCCCTAATAAGACCCACGAAATATTCAAGCCAAAATAATTCTCCCAAGAATTGAATTGGATCTGTTTTGGAATCAATTCAAAAATTAAAGGGAAATTACTTTAATTTGGCTTTGCATTTATTTGGCAAGAAAGTGAATTTCATAAGTCCAAATAATATGTTTGACCTTTTGCCAATTTTCCAAATTGGATTTGAAACACATTTGGTTTTGAAACCAAACTCAAATTCAAAAGAAAAATGTAAGTTGTAGAAATTATTTGTCCAAAAGGCCCAAATAAAATGTCTACACCGTCACAAATATTCCCTTTTGAATTCAGGGCAAGTTTGTTTTTTAGAGAAAAATCAAATTCAAAATGAAATAAAAATAACAGAAGCGAACAGAAAAGAAAAAGAGAAAGAAATAGAAGAAAAAATAACTAAACCTTCCCCCTGCAGCCAGCCAGACTAGAAGGCCCGGCTAGCGCGCGCGAGCACAACACAGCAACCGCCGCACCCCCTTTCTCTCCCCCTCCCCCACTGACATGCGGGACCCGCATGTCAGGGCCTTCTCCCACCTCCCGCACGACGCTCCCCACGCCTCCCGCAGCCGCGGGCCGCCAGGCCACGTCCCCACGTCGCTTGGCCACGCCCGAGCTCTCGAGCCCTCTTATAAAACCCCCGGGCGCTCCTCTCTCCATTCCCCCTCTCTCCCGTGTCGTTCCGCCGCCAGACTGCCCGCCCTCGAGGTCGCATCGCCTCCGCTCTGCTCCTTCGAGCAATTGCGCCGCCGCCGGTGAGCCCCCGCCGCCATTTTTGCCTCTGTCTGGTGCGTCTCGACCTCCTCTCTCTCCCTCATCCCTTCCCTCTTGCTAGGACACGCCAACGCGAGCAGGACAACGACGCTCGAAGCAAACCGAGCATCGTCGCTGCTCCGTTCGTCCACCACCGGCGCCAGAGGGCGCGCTCGACGACTCCGCGTGCACCATCCTCACCACCGTGACGCGCTGAGTCCCGTGGACCACCCCACCGTCGCCAATGACCACCGGAGTCCCGTAGATCACTTAAATTCCCGAAGGGGTATGCATCCATAGACGTTCATCTCAGATTTGATGATCCACAACCACTCACTTACCGAACCGGTACCGGCCAATCACAAGTTGCTACGTGTCCACCTTATCCACAACCTTATCCGTAGCAATTTCTGTTAATTAAATTAAAATGCAAATTTTGCAGAAAAGCCCCTTAACTTAAAACCATAATAACTATTTATCTGTAAATCCAAATTGAATGGTTCTTTTTGCAAAATGACCCTTAGGAAATGCACTTTCACCTGGACTAATAAATTTTTAAATTTGAATAGTTTAAAATTTGAATTCAAACATAATGAATTTGAATTTAAATTGGGCATAACTTGCAATTTAGGAATCCAAATTAATTGATTCTTCTTGCATTTTGAACCAAGTGAATTGTAGTACATCTTAGCTATTGTAATCCAATTTAATATAAATTTAACTTGAATTTGAATATAGTTTGGATAGTAGCTATAATTCAAATAGTAATTAAACCTAAATTGGTTTAATTTGAATTAAAAATGTTTAATTAGGACAACAATGTTGCAACTTGTTAAAAACTTAGAAAGAACTATAGTAACTATTTTTGGATTATTATTTGACTTTAGGAAATTAGAATGATATTTGAATTTAATTCAAACATAGTTTGGCTATAACTTTGAAACCCTGGGTTATATTAAAAGAAACTAATGCAGTATGGTTTGGTGAATTAAATTGAGCCTAGTGATTATTTTTGGAGTTAATAGTTGACTTTAGGGAAAGATGAACTCAAATTAAAATTCAAATAAAGTTTGAAAACAACTAGCACATAATAAATCATTTTGGGATTTGTATTTGACTTTGTTCAAATCAAAGAAATAAACTTAGTCATGTTATTATTGGATTTATATTTGACCTGAGTTGAACTAAAATCAAATAAATAAACTATAGTATCATATTGGATTGTAATTGACTTTACTTAATTCAAATAAATAAACTTTAGTCGTTATATTGGATTTGTATTTGACTTTAGGGGAAATCATTAATTATTTTTGAATTGAATTGAACTGACTTAGTTAATTATGAAATAATTCATAATTCAATTTAATTTAGTGGAACCAAATCAAATTGTGAACTCAATTCAATCTGAATTCAATCAAGATGAACCCTAATTCAAATCCAAGTTGAACTCGAAGTCAGACCAAATTATCATTTTCAGACACTTAGTGTATTCAAGCTCATAAAATATCAACAAGTTTGAATTTGTCATTCAAACTTGAACATGAACTTGGCCATCCAAGATTCATAGACCATGACTTCTGTTGTCAAGATTCCTTTTGCAAAATCTAACAACCACAACTTGACGTCACATACTCCTTATGTGATGAACCCTTTTATTGAAACTACATGTGAACCCTTATGTCACACGTATTCCAATTAACAACCACTATGTTGTTTTCCAAACTCTTATGAGTTAACTCTGACACATGATCTCACAACACACTGACACTGACACCATACACGACACTCGTTGTATGTTTGATTGCATTGTATGGTTGTTTATGATTGCTCTTTACTTACGTTAGATTGTACAAAGAGTAACGTGATAAAGATTATGAGACTGAAGAATCTTCACTACCAGGCAAGTTCCATTTTGACCATGTTACCCAGTATTTTATTTGCATTGTAGTTTGCCATGTTAGGTGTGTGAGTTTAGGATGCTAAATTCTGTGCAACCTAGTAGTTGACAACTCAATCCAAGCTTACCCTGACCTTGTAACCATTGAGTAGTTGCTTAGCTGCTATGACGAGGATTGCTATACATCAGTTATTGTTCCACCATACAACCGTATGGTTGACTATTAATTACAACTTAATTAATGAACCATCTGGGCAGTGCTTCGGTATTACTTGGTGGTCGACAGTTTTTGGGTGACCGCCCAGGCTCAAAGGGATTGTACGAGTTCAAAGTTGAGTAGCTTTCGTTTGTAACCGTGATACAATATGGGCTCTTTTTGGACCAAGTAGGTTGTGGGAACCCTCCTTGGTAGACCAGCTGATGTAGGTTGGATTGGGTCTGCTGTTTCTGAGAGGGCTACTGTTTCCCAAAAGTCTCGTCTTGATCTACCTACCTACTTCATAAGTGGAGTTTAGTAGTAGGATGGTGTGATCGAGAATCATGGGTAAAGTACACAACCTCTGCAGAGTGTATAAAACTGATCATGATTAGCTGTGTCCTCGGTTATGGACAACTTGGGCAACTCATCTGAGAATTGTCAGCTTGATCTCATCACCTCTTCTCTAATAAAATCAATGGGTTGAACCAAAGGGGAGTGTGGATGTTGTAGGATGGAACCCTAAGTGGAGATCTTTTCACACTTGGAGGGGGAAAAGGGATGAACACAAGACCACAAAGAGGGAATTCACTCAAACAAAACCCAATCACACATCCACTAGAATAGCATAGTTGAGATCCACAAGAATACAAGAACAATCCAAGGAAACAAGCACAAAGGTAAGGTTCTTCCCACTCCTAAGGAGGTGAGATCTTGATGGTAGTCTTCTCCAAAAGAAGGTCTTGATATCCACTTGGTATCCTCTCCTAAGAGGTCTTGATCTCCAAGAGGAGTGGTAGAAGGAGCAAAGCTCTATCAATGTCTCACATATACTTTGCTAACCCTAACAAATGACTTAGACACGGAATATATAGCTAGAAGGAGGAAGGGGACGACTTGGGAGGCAAGAAAGAACATCCACGGTTGATTCCTGGGAGGGCCGTGCGCATGGGGTAAGTTGGGCCCGTGCACACGGGGGTGGGTACGGTACACGCCCGTGCGCACGGGGTGCTACAACGGCGAGGGCCCGTGCGCACGGGGGTGCGCATCTCGGTTACAGAAGGATTCTGGGAGGCCCGTGGGCACGGTGTCGGGGAGGCCCGTGCGCACGGGGGTGCACGTCTCGGTTACAGAAGGTTTGTGGGAGGCCCGTGGGCACGGTGTCGGGGAGGCCTGTGCGCACAGGGTTGCCTAGGACCTGTTGTCTTCATCTTAATGGACTCCTTCTCCTTCCTTGAGGCCTTGGGGTCCTTCCCCTATGCCCATGGGATGCTCCTTAGATGCTAGGTGGTGTTCGTCCTCGTACCTAATGACACATAGCATGTTTTGGTGAGGTAGCATCCAAGTTCCATTCATATCCATATCTATCTCAAGTAAGAGTGAGTTCACCTCGGTTTCAATGGCTTGTGCTGGAGCTCTTGTCATAGGTCCACGTGGTGCTTGATGAGTTGTAGTAGAGTCCATGGGGATGATGGAAGGATGCTCCGCATCATCTCCCCCCCCCCCTGGGAGAGATCCGTCCTCGGATCATGATCTTCATCGCCATGGTATGGGGTCAAGTCCTTGACGTTGAAGATGTCGCTTACGTTGTACTTGTCGCGTGGGATGTCGATCTTGTAGGCGTTGTCATTGTAACGTACGAGCGTTTTGAAAGGTCCATCGGCTCATGGTAGTAGCTTGGACTTGCGCTCGTTGGGGAAGAGATTCTTGAGGAGGTGTAGCCATACTAGATCGCCCGGTTTGAACACCATGGGGGTCTTGTTGATGTTGAGCTTGGTGGCGAGGCGGTGTACTTGACGCTCGATCATGGACCTTGTATCTTCATGCATCTTCTTGAGATAACTTGCTCTTGCACTTGCGTCCATGTTCGCTCGTTCTTGGAGTGGTAGAGGAAGGATGTCTAAGGGTGATAACGGGTTGAAGCCATAGACGACCTCGAAGGGGGACTTGCCGGTAGTAGAGTGTCTTGCGCGGTTGTAGGCGTACTCAGCGATGGGTAAGCACTCCTCCCACTCCTTGATGTTCTTCTTGATCAACACGCGTAGGAGAGTAGATAGCGTCCGGTTGGTGTCGGGGACGAATCCGCGATCACCTATGGGACCCAGAGAAGGACCCCTTTACGTTCGGCAGGGAGAGACGGTTGCGCGAAGAGCAAATCTAGCGAAGAACACGACAGTGCACGAGAGAGATTTACCCAGGTTCGGGCCGCACGGATGCGTAAAACCCTACTCCTGCTTTTTGGTTATTATCTGTATGATTGTTCTAGCTCCAGGAGCGCTACAGTACCGAGTAGCTGCGTACAATACTGGAGTTCTCCCTTTTTTTGTTCCTCCCCTTTCACGTTGCCCATGGGCCTCCTTTTATATGCACAAAGGGGTCTCCAACAGGTGGCAAACAGTAAAGGTAGAGGTGGAAAGTTGCTACAGTAAGGCCACTATTACCAGGATGACATGTCCTACCTACCACTGACGGCAGGGGACAAGGGCATTAAATGCCCATGCCTTTGCTGTCCAGATACATGTACCCGGACGTCGTGGGCATGGGAAAAGCCTATCCCACCTGCTGCTGCACCGCTATCTACAGTGCACCGCCGTCTACACAGTGCCCTGCCACGCACGCTTGGAAGGACCCAGAGCGCCACGCTGGCAGAGGCACCGGAGCAGCACAGTAGCACAGTGGTACAGTAACGCTTGCCGCGGCAAGACCTTGCCGCACCTGACAGCTTGGCGCAGCCCATAGTTTGCCGTGCAAGGTAACTTGCCGGGGCAAGTACCTTGCCGCAGCCGCTATCTTGCCGCAGCCAATACCTTGCCGCAGCCAATGACTTGCCGGGGCAAGTACCTTGCCGCGGCAAGTACTCTGCTTCAGCAATGCCCAGGCTGGGCCTCAGCTGTCCCTCCCGGCAAGCTCCTCTTGCCGGGGCCTTAACTCTTGCTTTGTATACTTTGTTCTTGAATGGCTTAATAATCTTGAGCTTCTCTCTGGCTGTCCTCCCGCAAGCCTGGCCGTGGGATGCTACTACTGCCCGTGCACAAGTACGGGGTACTAGGGTACCCCTATTCTAGTACACCGACAGGAGCCCCCGGGCCTGGGCCACACACGGTGCCGGGCGTTGTTGGGCCAGGCCCAAACAGTGCACGGGCACGCGTGGCTGGGATAAGCCGAAACGTCTCTATGCTGTTTAATTGCACGCTCTCCCACGCGTCGCGCGTTGAATGCGGAGCGTGGGAAGCGTGCGCAGTTATCTCGAATGACGAAGGGGCGGATGGTTCCGCATCTTTCCCCATAAAAGGAGGGACCTGCAGGAGCACTCACACACCCCTCTCACCATTCTCGATCTTCAAATCTCCGCCTTCTTCTTCCTCCGCTCTAAAACAAAGGCGGTTTCCCAATCCTCCGCCACCGCGCGCGTCCGCATCTCCCTCGGTCCTCAGCTCCGCCTTTGCCATGCCTCCCAAAGGAGAAAAGGGGAAGACGGGGAAGTCCTCAAGGACGGAGACCCAGGCGCAGATGAAGAGGCAGAAGTACGCGCTCTTCGCTCCGACGCTCACGGGGGCGGATCTGAAGGCCAAGTTCCAAGGCATGTGGGCCGTGAGGACCAAGGCGCATCCGGCCACCCGCGTCCGCCCAGCCACCGACGAGAGCGAAGTGAGCAAGTACCCCTTCTTCGCTTGCTACTTTTGGTGCGGGCTCTGCCCACCGTATTCGGATTTCTTCAGTGACGTCATGTACACCTTCAACCTCCGTCTGCTGGATCTCACACCGAATGCCGTATCCACCATGGCAATATTTGCGCATCTGTGCGAGAACTTCGTTGGCGTCGCACCCAACACCGCGCTATTCAGGCATTACTTCACTCCCCGTGCTGAAAAGGGGGAGCCTCTCACTGTTGGCGTCTCGTTCGTTTCAAGATTGGGCGCCAAGGAGCATTATCTGAAGGGGGATCTCCGCCCAAGATGGGGAGAAATCCGGTCTGAATGGTGTTGGATCATTGACGACGATCCGCCACCATACTGTGAGCTTCGCAAGACCCCAGCGGCGCGTGGCACAGACTGGAGCGATCTGGATCCCCAGGACAAAAAGCTGGAGATTGCCGCTGCCAGGATCATACGGCTCAGGGAGGCCGGGCTCACCATAGGGATGGTTGGCGCAGACTTCCTCCGCCGCCGCATTGCTCCTCTGCAGCAGAGAGGAAGGCCGGCCTCTGATTGGAAGAACCCAGCCGATATCATGCGGTTGCGCCCTGGACTGATCAACAACTTCACAGTTCTGCAGCACGACTTTTTCATGCGAGAACTGTTCAAGCAAGAGACAGATCCAGAAAAGCGCGACAAGGCGTTCACGCTGCCGAAGCACATCGTGCCTCTTTGCAACAACTCCGCATTGAGTGCAATCATCGCTATGATGCCGCTCTGCAATGCGCACAGCGTTGAAGCAACTTGGGACGTGCCGCTCGAAGAAGACGTGCGGCGATTCTTTGACTCCACGGTCGAAAAGCAGGTCCGGGTGGAAGAGTGGCTCGTCCGCAACACCACTGAGCAAGAAATAGAATTCATTGCTCGAAGAGTGGAGGAGGACAGGCTCGCCAGGGAAGCTGGCGATTTTGGTTATACTTTGGCGGAGCTCGACGAGGCACAAAAGGAGAGCCTTGCCGAGCAGGGGATGCTTGCCGGGAAGGGCGAGCTCGCCGCACCCGGCAAGGATGTCGGGCCAAGCCAGCCTGCCGACGAGTCAGGCAGCTTGGAGGATGAGGGCTCCTTTTCCGAGGAGGGCACCGAAAGCCCACCACAGTCAGAGTCCCCAGCCCCTCTGAGGAGGAAACGCCTTCGCAGGCTTGGCAAAGTGGCTGAGCGGCAAGAAGTTCAACAACCGCCGGAGCGCCGTTCGACGCGCTCGACCGCGGCAAGGGCTGGTGCTGCGGGAGTGTCTCACGCGGCCCCGGCAACTGGAGCAGGGTCATCGAAGACCGCTGCTACTACCCCCGCCAAGCGGCCAAGGAGCCCAGCTCCCCCTCCTCCCCCTCCTCACACGGAGGCGGACTTTGATTTTTCCGCCCTCAGCGAAGAGGACGACGAGGAAGAGTAAGTTCCCTTGCCGCGACCCTCAATCTTTGTAAGGTTTTGTTTCTGTCCTCACTTGTCGCGCTCCGGCCTTGCTTCCGCAGGGAGGAAACTTTGGCGGAGAGGACAAGGAAGAGAGCTAAGGTCTCGACGAGCAAGACCGTGGTGGTCGTCGAAGATGAGCCCACGGCAACCACCGGGAGAGCGTTTGAGACCGTCCCGGCCCGCTCGGAGCCCAGCCCTCATTGCAGCCCCCAGCGTAAGTATTTCAACTACCTTTCGCTGGCGGTCGCTGAGGAACAAGCATTTTGTTACTGACATCTTTGGGCGTGTAGGAGAGGAGCAGCAAGTGGAGCCATCTGAAGGTGCTCCAGAAGTACCACCCCCCTCGACCACTCCGCCAAGGAGAAGATCTCCGGTAAGGGCTCCCACTAGCGAGCCGAGCCACGAAGAGGAGCCGGCAAGCGCCGAAGCGCTAAGCACCAGCGCTGGCGACCCCACCCCAGCGACAAACGTTGACGGGGGAGGGGAGCCCACCGCTCCTGAGCTCAACACGGGTAAACCCACTTGCCGCAAAACTCTTTCTGCTTTCTTTCTTTTGGCTTCTTGAATTTCTTCCTGAAGCTCTTTTTGCTTTACTTCTCGGGTTGGCAGAGCCCTCCTCGGTGGAGCCAATGAACATTGACTCTTCTGCCGAGGAGAACACCGCAGGGGCCGTCGACGACGAGGCCGCCAAGGCCGCCGCTGCCAAGGCCGACAAGCTGGCAGCCGACAAGCTTGCCGACGAAGAGGCTGCCAGGGCTGCCGAAGAGGCCGGCAAGGCCGCCGAGGATAATACCGCCAAGGCGCCCACCGATGAAGCCGCCAAGGCTGCTGAAGCTGAGGCCGCCCAGAAGGCTGCTGAGGAGGCCGGCGAGGGAGCCGGTGGTCGTACTGACGGCCCTGAGGCCACAGGAGCGCCAGGCGCTACTCCGACCACGGGTCCCTCAACCACTGACGAGGCAGCAGGACCCAACTCGCCTCCGCCAAGCAAATACATCCGGGTCGGCGAGAACGTCTACGTCAGCCTCCCCTGGACGGTGGGCTCCAGAACGTCAACCGAGGAGGATGTTGTGGACGAGGAGATCCTTGCCGCTGCCGGGCTCCAGCTTGTGGATGCGCCAGGCGCCAGTAGCAGCAGCACGTCTGAAGAGGAGCAACTGCTCCAAAAGCTGCTGAATCTTCATCGCGCCCGACGGGAGAAGCTAGCTTCCAGGGAGGCGCTCATCGAGAAGGCCGAAGCTGACATGTTGAGGCGCGCGGAGATCTTGGCGGATGTCCGCGCGCGATCTCTTAATGCGTTAGAGGCCAAGCGGGCACAGCTGGCCGAAGAACGGCAGGCCCTCCTCCTGATGAAGCAAGACATTGAACAAAAACAGGAGGAGACCGCCAAGGAGTTGTCTGCTCGGGCCGGTGATCTGAACCAGCGGAAGGTGGACCTTGATGCCCACGAAGAAGAACTTGCTGAGCGCAAGAGGAAACTTGCCGAAACCCTCCGACAGAAAGACGAGGAGGTGGCAAGACTTGTCGCAGAGCGGACCCAGGGGCAGGCACAAAAACACCAGAAGGAAATCGAAGCCTTGGCCCAAGAGTACGCCAGCAAGTTGGTGGAGGCCACCAACGCTGTCGCTGCTGCAGAAGTGAACAGGAAGGAAACGGAGGAGAAAGTGGCAAGACTAGAGGCCGCCCTTATGGCAAACGGTGACAAGCTCTCAACGCTCGAAAGTGAGAGGGCAAAGGTGACCCACACTTTGGCGGAGATGCAAGTTACCATAGCCAAGAAGAACAATCTGCTTGCCGCCGCCAATGACTCCAGAGCAGACCTGAAGCTGAAACTGACCACGCTGAAGGAGACGCTCGACACCACCAGAAAGTGCGAAGGGCTTCTAATGGCAGAGCTCCAGAAGGAGAAGGGTCTGCTTCAAGACGCTATTGCAACCCACAAGAAGTTCAGGGATAACGTGGGGATCTTCACAGACAGGCTTGCCAGCACAGCCGAGGACATCGACAAGGAGCTGACTGCCCTGAAGGTTCCGGACTTCGGGTACTCCACCGACAAGAACACGCAAACTAGCGTCAAGCTAGCCGAGTTCTTCGACGGAGTAGTAGAAGCACTCCAACAGCTCCAAGTCAATCACAAGGCTCAACTGGCCGACGAGTCACGCAGGCTTTGCCGGGGAGTTCTCCGGAGGTTGCTGGTGAAGATAGCATACAGAAACCCGGGCGTCGACTTCAGCAACATCTTCAAAAGCTTGCCGAAGGGATACGACCCCGCACCACTAGAGGCCCTTGTCGCGCCCATCGTGGAGAGGGTGGACCAAATCCAAAGAGTCGAAGGCGAGCACCGCAATTAGAGAGCCCATTCTTCTCCCTCCTTGCCGCCGCTAGACATGTTAAAGAACAATCTGTTTAAGCCGCGGCAACTTATCTTGTAATATAACATGCAATATTTTGAAGTTAATGCATGTCATCTCCCTTGAGCAATTTCTTTCTTTATGTGTACTTGCCCTACGCTTATAGGAAACTTGCCGGTGCGCGCACCATCGCTGCGAGCGCTGGGTACGGGACTCCAGCAGCCTGCTGGCGGTGCTGCTGCCGGCAAGCAACCTTGTCGCGCTCAGTGCGGCCACTTAGGTTGCTGAGCGGACTCGAAACAAGGTAAGGGCGCGACCGATTACGCTTAGGTTCCGTCGCGCACAGGTTTTCCATACAAAGAGTAGTATCGTTCAAGGAAAATAACCTTGAGAATAAAAAAGAATTTGGTTATTCAAACTTTGGCACTTAGCTTTGTCGCTGATCTCTCCACGGCAAGGTCTTGTCACTGCTTGCCGCTGCCTTCTACCCGGCAAGGCAAAGTTTCTTTGAACGACGCCTGGTCCATATCATTATCCCATCCCCCCCGGCAAACTTGTGCGCGAGGGAAGCTTCTGTCTTTTTGAGAAAAAAGAAAGAAGAGAAAATAAAGATATAGGAGCTTGGCGGCTCGTTAATGCTTACCGGGGAGGCTGTACTGCACAGTATGTCAGATAATCATGCAAAATAAAAGTAAACATGAAATCGTCAAAAACTGTGAAATACAAAAGCTTTATGTATGCACAGGGTCTGCGCCTGGCTTTGTACAAAGGATTACATGCAACAGCGGCAAGACTTGTACAAAAGGTGGTTGCCGGGGAAGGGCCCGGCAACCGCGCCTTATGGAAAAAACTTACGGAGATGCTCAATGTTCCAGGAATTGATCACTGGAATGCCATCCCCGGTCTCCAGGCGGACAGCGCCGGGCCTGGTGACCCGTTTCACCCGATAAGGGCCTTCCCACTTCGGCGTCAACTTGTTTGAATTCTTGGCCGACTGAACGCGCCGAAGAACAAGGTCGCCTTCCTCGAGACTTCTGGCATTAACTTTGCGGCTATGGTAGCGACGCAAAGCTTGCTGGTAGCGAGCAGCTCTCACAGCAGCCTGAAGACGATCCTCCTCGAGGAGCACAGCGTCATCTTGCCGCAGTTGCTCTTGCTCAAGCTCATCATAAGCGAGCACTCGAGGTGACCCGTATACGAGTTCCGTGGGGAGAACTGCCTCTGCTCCATAAACTAGAGCAAAAGGCGTCTGGCCAGTAGCTCGATTTGGCGTCGTCCTGATCGACCAAAGAACCACTGGCAGCTCCTCGATCCAGTTTTTGCCGCACTTGCACAGCCTGTCGAAAGTTCTCGTCTTGAGCCCACGCAGCACTTCAGCATTTGCCCTTTCAGCTTGACCGTTGCTTCGGGGGTGAGCAATAGAAGCGAAACAGACCTTGGCGCCAAGGTCTTCGACATACTGCATGAAGGCGTGGCTCGTGAACTGGGTACCGTTGTCGGTGATGATCCTGTTAGGAACACCAAAGCGACAAACAATTCCCTTGAAGAACTTGATGGCTGATTGTGCTGTCACCTTCCTCACTGCTTCCACTTCTGGCCACTTCGTAAACTTGTCGATGGCCACATACAAGTACTCGAAGCCCCCGGTGGCACGGGGAAAGGGGCCGAGGATGTCGAGCACCCAGGCCGAAAATGGCCAGGAGAGAGGGATTGTCTGGAGAGCTTGAGCTGGCTGATGAATCTGCTTGGAATGAAACTGGCACGCTTCACACTTGGTTACTAGTGCAGTTGCATCCTGGAGGGCGGTGGGCCAAAAGAAACCTTGCCGGAAAGCCTTTCCAACAAGGGCTCTTGACCCTATGTGGTGACCACATATGCCTCCATGAATCTCCGCCAACAGCTCCTGTCCTTCTTCCCGGGGAATACACTTCAATTTCACACCGTTTGGTCTTTTTCTGCACAGCATGTCATCGACAAATTGATACATATTGGACCGTCGGGCTACTTTCTCCGCTTCTTCCTGCTCTTCGGGAAGTTCTCCTGTCTGAAGGAAACGGACGATCTGCTGCGCCCACGCTGGAGCCTGTGGCTCGACAACGAGGACTAAAGGCATTTCTTCTGCTGTGGGAACATCAGGCCCTACGGGAAGAGCTCGTCGCTCTACCAGAGCCTGCCGTTCCCCGACGAGCTTGGCGGGAACAGCCGCCTCAACGACAAGAGCCTGGGGCCCTGCTGGAGCGTGCTGTCCTTCAACAAGCTTGTCGGGAGCAGTTGCTTCAACGACGGAAGCCCAAGGCCTCGTCGGAGCATCTTGCTCCTCAGCGCTTCGATCAGGAGCGCCTGCTTCAACGACAAGGACCTGAAGTCTTGTCGGAGCAAGTTGCCCCTTTGCCTCTAGCCTAGGAGCACCCGCTTCAACGACAAGAGCGCGAGGCCTTGTCGGAGCAAGTTGCCCCTCTGAATCTTTGGCGCTGGCTTTGGCAGCCTTCTTGCCGGCGGCTTCGGGGAGCTCTGTCGGGAAGTAGTCGCCAGAAGCCAACTTCCTCTTCCTGCCTTGCCCTACTGATGGCGTCACGGATGGCTGAGTTAGTTGGAGCACAAAAGTGCCTGGCTCCACAGGCAATTTGAGTGCGGCGCGCTTTGACAAACCATCGGCAATGTCATTCTCAGCACGTGGGACGTGCTCCATTTGTAGGCCGTCAAAGCGTTCTTCCAACTTCCTCACCTCATCTACATAAGCTTCCATCAATGGGCATTGGTAGTTCTTGTTCACTTGCCTGACGACAAGCTGCGAATCTCCCCTGACAATAAGCTTCTTGATCCCAAGGTCTGCCGCGATCCTGAGACCGGCAAGCAACCCCTCATATTCTGCAGTATTATTCGTCGCCTGTTCCTTGGGAAAGTGCATTTGGACCACGTACTTGAGGTGCTCTCCGGTGGGTGCGACAAGCAGTACGCCAGCACCGGCGCCTTGCAGCGAAAAGGCACCATCAAAGTACATAAGCCACTCTTTGCTTGTCTCCTTGCCGGGGAGAGTCATCTCTGGGATTCCTTCGTCTGGCGTTGGTGTCCATTCTGCGACAAACTCTGCCAAAACTCGGCTCTGTATGGTTGATGTACTCTCAAACTTGAGGCCAAAGCTCGACAACTCCAACGCCCACTCGACAATCCTGCCCGTCGCTTCTGGATTTTGCAAAATCCTTTTCAGCGGGAAGCGAGTGATGACGGTAACTTCATGTGCTTGAAAATAATGGCGCAGCTTTCTCGAGGCCATGAGAAGGCCGAAAAGCAGCTTCTGCACACCAGAATACCTTGACCTAGCTCCCTGCAGAAGAGAGCTCACAAAGTAGACCGGGCGCTGCACCATTTTCTTCTTTTGTATCACTTCACCTGACTGCGCAGACGAATCCTTGTTGGCAGCAAAACTTGTTGCCCCCAGCTTGTCGCTGGTCGTGCTTGCCGCAGTTACTGCCTCCTCATCCACCTCTCTCTCCGCTACCAGCGCAGCACTAACCACTTGATTGGTTGCCGCTAGATACAGCAACAACTTCTCTTGTGGTTTAGGCGCGACAAGTATTGGAGGAGAGGAGAGGTATCTCTTCAAGTCTTGCAGCGCCGCCTCCGCCTCCGGAGTCCATTTCAATGGACCTGCCTTTTTTAAGATTTTGAAAAATGGTAGGGCGCGCTCAGCTGACTTGGAGATAAACCTACTGAGGGCAGCAACACAGCCGGCAAGTCGTCGAACATCCTTGACGCGCTTCGGTGCTTCAATTTGCTAAATGGCTTTGATCTTGTCAGGATTGGCTTCAATTCCACGTTGAGACACAAAGAACCCGAGAAGCTTGCCGGAGGGAACTCCAAACATGCACTTCTCGGGGTTGAGCTTCAGGTTGATCTTGCGCAGATTTACAAAAGTTTCTTCTAGATCTTGAACCAAAGTAGCCCTGTCTTTGCTTTTGACCACTATATCATCCATATAGGCTTCCACATTTCTGTGCAGCTGAGGCTCAAAAGCAATCTGGACGGCTCTTGCAAATGTCGAACCAGCATTTTTCAAACCAAACGGCATACATACGAAACAGTATGTGCCACAGGGTGTGATAAATGCGGTCTTTTCCTCATCTTCCTCAGCCATGAAGATTTGATGATACCCTGAATATGCGTCAAGAAATGAAAGCAAATCACATCCTGCCGTGGAGTCAACAATCTGGTCTATGCGGGGCAAAGGAAATGGGTCTTTGGGACAAGCTTTATTGACATCAGTGAAATCAATACAAAGCCTCCATTTTCCATTCGCTTTGCGCACGACAACCGGATTGGCCAACCACGTAGGATGGAGCACTCCTCTAACGAGGCCTGCTGCTTCCAACTTCTTGATTTCTTCCGCAATAAACTCTTGCCGCTCCATAGCTTGCTTTCTGGCTTTCTGTTTGACGGGCCTCGCGTGGGGACAAACGGCAAGGTGGTGCTCAATTACTTTCCTGGGAACACCAGGGATGTCGGACGGTTGCCATGCAAATACGTCGACATTCGCCCGCAGGAAAGCAACGAGCGCGTTTTCCTATTTGTTGTCAAGTGTGGCACTGATGGTGAAGGAACCACCAGTGCCATCCTTCTTGGCGGCCACCTTCTTTGTCGCCAGCGGAGCGGCTTTGTTCTTCTTACACTTGCCGGTGGAGCTCTCTGGTGCGTCCTCGACGGTAGCGCAGCACTCCGAAGAGGTGCGCTTGCCGGAGTGGGCACAGGAGCTCTTGCCGGACTTCCTCTTGTTCTCCCGCCCGAGAGCTTCAGCGGCAAGTGCCTTGGCGGCAGTTGCGGCAGCTGCCTCCCGGTAGATCTTGTCGGCACAAATAAGCGCATCCTTCTTGTCGCAGGGAACTGTGATAACACCTACTGGACCTGGCATCTTCAACACGTTGTAGGCATAATGAGAGGCTGCCATGAACTTGGCGAGCGCTGGACGGCCAAGTATCCCATTATAAGGTAATGGAATATCGGCAACATCGAAGGTGACCTTCTCGGTCCGGTAGTTCAGCTCGCCGCCAAATGTTACTGGCAGCGTGATCTTCCCTTTCGGCTTACTCCTTCCTGGATTGACTCCTTGGAAAGTACCAGTTTCCTCAAGCTCGCCGTCAGAGATTTGAAGTTTCCGGAGCACAGCGGGTGAAATCAGATTCAAGCCGGCCCCACCGTCAACTAACATCTTCGTGACCTTGAGGTTGCGGATCGTTGGTGAAACCAACATTGGCAAGCACCCGACCGCCGTTGTGCGGTTAGGGTGGTCCTCAATGTCAAAGACGATAGGCGTGTCGGACCACTTCAGAAGCTTTCTGGCGTCAACAGATGGTTCCGCCGCATTGATCTCTCGCGCCCACTGTTTAAGTTGGCGGTGAGAAGAATGCAACGAAGCACCACCGTCAACACACAAGACTTCTGCGGCTTTCTGAAATTCGTGCTCACTGGATTCTTCATCATCTAGATCATCATCATCATCATCTTTGTCGCGGCCACGAGGAGGCCTGTCTCTCTGCTGCTGCTTGGCCTTGCCGCGACGCCCTCCTCGGGCAGTGCGCTTCTTGCCGGACCCGCCAGCACCTTCTGGGGCCTTTTCCTTGTCACGCCTCTCATACTCAGCTTTTTGCTGTTCGACAAGCTGCTCGATTCGTCGACAGTTCTGGAGATCGTGCCCCTTGGTGCGGTGGATCTTGCAATATTGCTTGTCGGAGCCGTCCAGCTTGTCGGCAGCCGCCAAGGCCTGACAGTTGGCGCACGCAGCAATCTCCTTGCCGGAGCCCTCGACTTTGGCCTTGTCGGCGCTGCCGTTGCCGCTGGACTGGTCGACGGCAAGCACAGCTTTGCCCTTTTTCTTCCTGTTGTTCCGCCGCCAGCCCTTTTTTGCCGGGGCGGTACCTTCGCTGTCAGAGCTCCCCCCTGCGCCAACACCTTCACCGGGAAGTTTCCTTCCCTCTTCAGCGCGCGCACACTTGTCGGCGAGAGCATATAGCTGGCCAATGTCTCTGACCTTGGTCATTGCCATTTCCTCCCGCATCTTGCGGTTACGCACGTTCTGATGGAACGCGCTAATAACCGCAGCGGGGTGAACATCTGGGATGTTGTACTGTACGCGGCTGAACCTTTGAATGTATTTGCGCAGGGGCTCTCCTTCCTTCTGGGGGATGAGGTGAAGATCACTCTCCTGGCCATGAGGTTGATGACCGCCAGTAAAGGCACCAACAAACTGATGGCACAGGTCCGCCCATGAAGAAATGGAGTTCTCCGGCAAGTGCATGAGCCATGAGACGACGTTGCGCTTTAACACGAGCGGGAAGTAGTTAGCAAGAATCTTGTCGTCTCGTCCCCCGGCAGCTTGCACCGCAATGGTGTAAATGCTGAGGAACTCCGACGGGTGTGTCTTGCCATCATACTTCTCCGGCACGTCAGGCTTGAAAGCCTTGCGATTGGGCCACTGGACCTGCCGCAGCTCACGGGTGAACGCTGGACAACTTACCGCGTACGGCAAGTCGCCAGGATCCCCTGGCGCATGCATGTCAACAGCGGGCCCTGCGCGTCTGTCGGACTGACGATGCACTTCTCTCCTTCGCTCGATAGTGGTACGAGCGTCTTCTCCTCTGCGTTCCTGAAGAACGAGGCGCTGGTCGCGACGAGCTCGCGGGTCAGACGACGCCGTGGAATCATCGCCACGGGCGTCGTTTCGACGTGTCGGCGATCGAGGCCGTCTAGGTGGGGAGTGTACGGTTGTTGCCCCCTCGCCGTTCTTGTTGGTGACAGCATCGTCACCAGTTCTCTTGTCGGCCGCGCGCACTGGGTCGGCATCAGCGAAGCTGAGAAGGCTCTGAATGGTTGCCCTCCACTCGTCAAGCTTATCTGCTGGTGGAGGGAAGTTCAGGAGCAGCTGCGCACGCGCCAACGCTTCTGCTGGTGAGGGAGGTATCGAGTGGCGTGAGGACTGTGGGATGCTCTTACTCCTAACGGTGTTAGAAGGAGCATCTCCACGCCCAGGCGACCGCGCCTCGACCCCGCCAACGTGTTGTTGCGTATGGTGACCCCGCGCATCTCGAGATTGATGTGCAAGTTCATTATCCAGGGAGCGCCTGGCACCTGGGGCGTCAGGACGCTGCCTGTCACGGGCTTCTTGCGAAGGCCGCGGCGTCTGAACCGGCGCAGGCGTTCCAGAACGCGCAGCACCGTTTCTGGAGCTTGCAGGGCCAGCAGCAGCGAGCAGCGCTGCGTTCCCAGACCCAGCAGCGCCAAGATTAGCGTTGCTGGCCCGGTTTTGGACAGGTGGAGGTAATAGGAGCTCTCGCTCTCCAGTCCCCCCAGCAGCCGCAATCACGTCGGCACCCTCCTGCACGGGAGCAGGCGGGTTGGATGTGGACGCACCGATGGCTGAAGTCTTCTTTTTTGGAGCCATAAGACGGAGAATGGCCCAAAAACTAGCGCGCAAATCGCTAGATTAGGTTCACACAACCTCCTTCCCCCTACCTGGCGCGCCAAAGATGTCGGGGACGAATCCGCGATCACCTATGGGACCCAGAGAAGGACCCCTTTACGTTCGGCAGGGAGAGACGGTCGCGCGAAGAGCAAATCTAGCGAAGAACACGACAGTGCACGAGAGAGATTTACCCAGGTTCGGGCCGCACGGATGTGTAAAACCCTACTCCTGCTTTCTGGTTATTATCTGTATGATTGTTCTAGCTCCAGGAGCGCTACAGTACCGAGTAGCTGCGTACAATACTGGAGTTCTCCCTTTTTCTGTTCCTCCCCTTTCACGTTGCCCATGGGCCTCCTTTTATACGCACAAAGGGGTCTCCAACAGGTGGCAAACAGTAAAGGTAGAGGTGGAAAGTTGCTACAGTAAGGCCACTATTACCAGGATGACATGTCCTACCTACCACTGACGGCAGGGGACAAGGGCATTAAATGCCCATGCCTTTGCTGTCCAGATACATGTACCCGGACGTCGTGGGCGTGGGAAAAGCCTATCCCACCTGCTGCTACACCGCTATCTACAGTGCACCGCCGTCTACACAGTGCCCTGCCACGCACGCTTGGAAGGACCCAGAGCGCCACGCTGGCAGAGGCACCGGAGCAGCACAGTAGCACAGTGGTACAGTAACGCTTGCCGCGGCAAGACCTTGCCGCACCTGACAGCTTGGCGCAGCCCATAGTTTGCCGTGCAAGGTAACTTGCCGGGGCAAGTACCTTGCCGCAGCCGCTATCTTGCCGCAGCCAATGACTTGCCGGGGCAAGTACCTTGCCGCGGCAAGTACTCTGCTTCAGCAATGCCCAGGCTGGGCCTCAGCTGTCCCTCCCGGCAAGCTCCTCTTGCCGGGGCCTTAACTCTTGCTTTGTATACTTTGTTCTTGAATGGCTTAATAATCTTGAGCTTCTCTCTGGCTGTCCTCCCGCAAGCCTGGCCGCGGGATGCTACTACTGCCCGTGCACAAGTACGGGGTACTAGGGTACCCCTATTCTAGTACACCGACAGTTGGTGACTTCCGTTTGGCCATCGGTTTGGGGGTGATAGGCCGTCGAGAATAGAAGCTTGATGCCGAGCTTTGCGCATAGTGTCTTCCAAAAGTAGCTTAGAAACTTGACGCCGCGGTCCGACACAATTGTCCTTGGCACTCCGTGTAACCTCAAGATTTTCCTACAAAAGAGATTGGTAACATGTGAAGCATCGTCTATGTTATTGCATGGGATGAAATGTGCCATTTTAGATAATCGGTCCACAACAACAAATACCGAATCCTTTCCATTTTGAGTCCTAGGTAACCCAAGCACAAAATCCATGCTAATATCTTCCCATGGTTGATATGGAATAGGAAGTGGCATATGTAAACCATGAGATTGAGCTTGTGACTTAGCTTTGCAGCATGTAGAGCACCGCTTGGTGGCCATCGGTTTGGGGGTGATAGGCCGTCGAGAATAGAAGCTTGACGCCTAGCTTTGCGCATAGTGTCTTCTAAAAGTAGCTTAGGAACTTGACGTCGCGGTCCGACACAATTGTCCTTGGCACTCCGTGTAACCTCAAGATTTTCCTACAAAAGAGATTGGTAACATGTGAAGCATCGTCTATGTTATTGCATGGGATGAAATGTGCCATTTTAGATAATCGGTCCACAACAAAAAATACCGAATCCTTTCCATTTTGAGTCCTAGGTAATCCAAGCACAAAATCCATGCTAATATCTTTCCATGATTGATATGGAATAGGAAGTGGCATATGTAAACCATGAGATTGAGCTTGTGACTTAGATTTGCAGCATGTAGAGCACCGCTTGGTGAAACGTGCAATGTCGCGAAACATCTTGGGCCAAAAGTACTTGAGGGAAAGTGTGGTAAAGGTCTTGTCGCGCCCGAAATGTCCCATAAGTCCTCCGCCGTGAGCCTCTTGCAAAAGTAACAAACGAAGAGAAGACTCGGGTATACAAAGTTTGTTAGTGCGAATAAGATAACCATTCTTGAGGTAATAGTTCTCCCAACAAGTGTTAGCAAGACATTTGGCATAAGGAATCGCAAACGAAGGATCATGTGCATATAAATCTTTAACATGATCAAAGCTAATAACATTCAATTCAAGTTGAGTAACTAACATGCACTTGCAGGAAAGGGCATCCGCCACAACATTTTCTTTACCCTTAATGTACTTGATCACATAAGGAAAAGATTCAATAAATTCACTCCACTTAGCATGCCGTTTATTCAACTTTGTTTGACCTTTAAGGTATTTAAGCGTCTCATGATCGGTATGTATGACAAATTCATGTGGGCGAAGATAATCCTCCCAAACATGCAATACTCGCACTAAAGCATATAATTCTTTGTCATAGATGGGATAGTTGAGTTGAGCTTCAGAAAGTTTTTCGCTAAAATATGCAATGGGTCGCTTTTCTTGCATCAAAACTCCACCAATACAATTACCACTAGCATCACAATGGACCTCAAAAGTTGTGTCAAAATTAGGCAATGCAAGAATTGGAGCATGTGTAAGCAAAGATTTGAGCTCATCAAATGTGGTAGATTGAGAGGGTCCCCAAACAAAGGGTGCATTTTTCTTACTCAAGGCATGCAAAGGTGATGCAATAGTGCTAAAGTCCTTAACGAATCGATGGTAGAAGCCGGCTAGACCAAGGAAACTACGCACTTGTTGCAAATTAGTGGGTTGCTGCCAAGTTTTAAACTTTTAATTGCTTCAATTTTAGACTCATCAACAAGAACACCCTCAGAGGACACAACAAAGCCCAAGAAAACAAGCTTATTAACACCAAAAGTGCATTTCTCCATGTTAGCATAAAGACGCTCGTTTCTAAGAACTTGCAAAACGTCCCTAAGATGGGTGACATGATCTTCTAGAGATTCTCTAAACACAAGTATATCGTCAAAGTAGACCACAACACATATGCAAATGTATTTGCGAAGAACATAGTGCATCACACACATGAAAGTGCCGGGTGCCTCCGATAAGCCCATAGGCATAACTAACCACTCGTACAAGCCAAATTTAGTTTTAAAAACGGGTTTCCATTCATCACCTTGTTGGATACGAATTTGGTAATAGCCACTTTTAAGATCAATTTTGAGAAAATGGTGGCGCCGCTAAGCTCATCTAGCATAGCGTCAAGGCGTGGAATGGGATGCCTATAGCGAACGGTGATAGCGTTTATGGGACGGCAATCAGAACACATGCAAGAACTACCATCTTTTTGTTGGGGAACGTTGCATGGGAAACAAAAATTGTCCTACGCTCACCAAGATCCAATCTAGGAGATGGCCATCTACGAGAGGAGAGATTGCGTCTACATACCCTTGTAGATCACTAAGAGGAAGCGTTAAAAAATGCGGTTGATGTAGTCGAACATCTTCGCGATCCAATCACGATCCGTCCCGCGAACTCCCGATCCAAGTGCCGAACGGACGGCACCTCCGCGTTCAACACACGTACGTCTTGATGACGCCTTCACCTCCTCGATCCAGCAAGCGATGGTGAAGTATTAGCTCGAGTTCTCCGGCAGCACGACGGCGTGGTGGCGGTGGTGGTGGCGGAATCTCAGCAGAGCTTCGCTAAGCACTACGGAGAGGAAGAGGGATGCGAGGGAGAGGAGAGGCAGCGCTGTGGCGTAGAAGGGTGCGGCTGCCCTCTCTCTACCTCTCTATATATAGGGGGAAGGGGGAGAAGGGGGCGCCCCTAGGGGATCCCATCTAGGGCCGGCGGCCACAAGAGGGAAACCCTAGATGGGTTTTCCCCGTAGGAGACTTGGCCCCCAAGCCAAAGTGGTGGGAAGCCCTAGGGGGCGCCCCCAACCCTCCTGGTTACGTGAGATGGGGTGAGGGGGGGCGCTCAGCCCCTTAGTGGGCTGGTTTGCCCCCTCCCCTTGGCCCATGAGGCCCCCAACACTTGCCGGGACCCCCCGAAACCCCTTTCGGTCATGCTGGTCATCACCCGGTACCCCCGGAACACTTTCGGACTCCAATACCCTTCGTCCAATATATCAATCTTCACCTCCAGACCATTCTGGAGTTCCTCGTCATGTCCGGGATGTCATCCGGGACTCCGAACAACCTTCGGTAACCACCATAATGACTCAACTATACTTATATCGTCACCAAACATTAAGTGTGTAGACCCTGAGGGGTTCGAGAACTATGCAGACATGACCGAGACACCTCTATGGTCAATAACCAATAGCAGGACCTGGATGCCCATAATGGTTCCCACATATTCTACGAAGATCTTATCGGTCGAACCTCAATGTCAAGGATTCAACTAATCCCGTATGTAGTTTCCTTTGTCTATCGGTATGTTACTTGCCCGAGATTCGATCGTCGGTATCTCCATACCTAGTTCAATCTCATTACCGGCAAGTCTCTTTACTCGTTCTGTAGTACAAGATCCCGTGGCTAACTCATTAGTCACATTGCTTGCAAGCTCATTGTGATGATGTATTACCGAGTGGGCCCTGAGATACCTCCCCGTCACACGGAGTGACAAATCCCAGTCTTGATCCATGCCAACTGAACAGACACCCTCGGAGATACCTGTAGAGCACATTTATAGTCACCCAGTTACGTTGCGACGTTTGGTACACACAAGGTACTCCTCCAATGTCAGTGAGTTGCATGATCTCATGGTCATAGGAACATATACTTGACATACAGAAAACGATAGCAATAAACTTGATACGATCATATGCTACGTTCATAGTTTGGGTCTTGTCCATCACATCATTCTCCTAATGATGTGACCCCATTATCAAATGACAACTCATGTCTATGACTAGGAAACCATAGCCATCTTTTGATCAACGAGCTAGTCTAGTAGAGGCTCACTAGGGACACGTTGTTGTCTATGTATCCACACATGTACTTGAGTTTCCAATCAACACAATTCTAGCATGGATAATAAACGATTATCATGAACAAGGAAATATGATAATAACCAATTTATTATTGCCTCTAGGGCATATTTCCAACAGTCTCCCACTTGCACTAGAGTCAATAATCTAGTTCACATCGCCATGTGATTAACACTCATAGTTCACATCGCCATGTGACTAACACCCAAAGAGTTTACTAGAGTCAATAATCTAGTTCACATCACCATGTGATTAACACTCAATGAGTTCTGGGGTTTGATCATGTTATGCTTGTGAGAGAGGTTTTAGTCAACGGGTCTACAACATTCAGATCTGCATGTACTTCGCAAATCTCTATGTCATATTGTAGATGCTCCTACCACGCTCCACTTGGAGCTATTCCAAATGGTTGCTCCACTATACGTATCTAGTTTGCTACTCAGAGTCATCCAGATAGGTGTTAAAGCTTGCATCGACGTAACCCTTTACGCCGAACTCTTTATCACCTCCATAACCGAGAAACATTTCCTTATTCCTCTAAGGATAATTTTGACCGTTGTCCAGTGATCCACTCCTGGATCACTCTTGTACCCCCTTGCCAGACACGTGGCAAGGCATAGATCAGGTGCGGTACATAGCATGGCATATCGTATAGAGCCTATGGCTAAGGCATAGGGGACGACCTTCGTCCTTTCTCTTTCTTCTGCCGTGGTTGAGCTCTGAGTCTTACTCAACTTCACACCTTACAACTCAGGCAAGAACTCCTTCTTTGACTGAACCATTTTGAACTCCTTCAAAATCATGTCAAGGTATGTGCTCTGTGAAAGTCTTATCAGGCGTCTTGATCTATCTTTATAGATCTTGTTGCCCAATATGTAAGCAGCTTTACCCAGGTCTTCCTTTGAAAAACTCCTTTCAAATAACCCTTTATGCTTTCCAGAAATTCTACATTATTTTCGATCAACAATATGTCATCCACATATACTTATCAAAAATGTTGTAGTGCTCCCACTCACTTTCTTGTAAATACAAGTTTCTTGCAAACTATGTATAAACTCAAAAGCTTTGATCACCTCATCAAACGTATGTTCCAACTCCGAGATGCTTGCTCCAGTCCATAGAAGGATTGCTGGAGCTTGCATACCTTTTAGCATCCTTAGGATCGACAAAACCTTCTGGTTGTATCACATACAACCTTCCATCACGGAAACCGTCAAGGAAACTTTGTTTTGACATCCATCTGCCAGATTTCGTGATTGAAAATGCAGCAACTGCTAACATAATTCCAACAGACTTTAGCATCGCTATGAGTGAGAAAGTCTCATCATAGTCAACTCCTTGAACTTGTCGGAAACTTCTTTGCGACAAGTCGAGCTTCATAAATGCTGACATTACCATCAACGTCTGTCTTCTTCTTAAAGATCCATTTATTCTCAATGGCTGGCCGATCATCGGGCAAGTCCACCAAAGTCCATACTTTGTTCTCATACATGGATCCTATCTCGGATTTCATGGCTCCTAGCCATTTGTTGGAATCCGGGCCCACCATCGCTTCTCCATAGCTCGTAGGTTCACCGTTGTCCAACAACATGACCTCTAAGACAGGGTTACCGTACCACTCAGAAGTTTTACGTACCCTTGTCGACCTACGAGGTTCGACGGTAACTTGATCTGAAGCTTCATGATCATCATCATTAGCTTCCTCTTCAACTGACGTAGGTGCCACAGAAACATCTTTCTGTGCTGCGCTACTCTCTGGTTGAAGTAAAGGTTCAACAACCTCATCAAGTTCTATCTTCCTCCCACTCAATTCTTTCGAGAGAAAATCTTTCTCGAGAAAGGACCCGTTCTTAGCGACAAACACTTTTCCCTTGGATCTGAGATAGAAGGTATACCCAACCATCTCTTTTGGGTATCCTATGAATACGCATTTGTCCGCTTTGGGTTCGAGCTTTTCCGGCTGAAGCCTTTTGACATAAGCATCGCAGCCCCAAACCTTAAGAAACGACAACTTAGGTTTCTTGCCAAACCACAGTTCATACGGTGTCGTTTCCACGGACTTAGATGGTGCCCTATTTAAAGTGAATGTAGCTGTCTCTAATGCATAACCCCAAAACGATAGTGGTAGACCGGCAAGAGACATCATAGAACGCACCATATCCAATAAGGTACGATTACGACGTTCGGACACACCATTACGCTGTGATGTTCCAGGTGGCGTCAACCGTGAAATGATTCCACATTGTCTTAAGTGATTGCCAAACTCATAACTCAGATATTATCCCCTTCGATCGGATCGTAGGAATTTAATCTTCTTGTTACGATGATTCTCAACTTCACTCTGAAATTGCTTGAACTTTTCAAACGTTTCAGACTTATGCTTCATTAAGTAGACATACCCATATCTACTCAAATCATCAGTGAAGGTGAGAAAGTAACGATATCCACCGCGCGTGTCAACGCTCATCGGACCGCACACATCAGTATGTATGATTTCCAACAAGTCACTTGCCCGTTCCATTGTTCCGGAAAACGGGGTTTTAGTCATCTTGTCCATGAGGCATGGTTCGCATGTGTTAAGTGATTCAAAATCAAGTGACTCCAAAAGTCCATCAGCATGGAGTTTCTTCATGCGCTTTACACCAATATGACCTAAGCGGCAATGCCATAGGAAAGTGGTACTATCATTATCAACTCTACATCTTTTGGCCTCAATGTTATGAACATGTGTATCACTACGATCGAGATTCAATAAACCATTCACATTGGGTGCATGACCATAGAAGGTATTATTCATGTAAATAGAATAACCATTATTCTCTGACTTAAATGAACAACCGTATTGCAATAAACACGATCTAATCATGTTCATGCTCAACGCAGACACCAAATAACATTTATCTAGGTTCAACACTAATCCCGAAGGTAGAGGGTGAAGGAAATATGCCCTAGAGGCAATAATAAAGTTGTTATTTATATTTCCTTATATCATGATAAATGTTTATTATTCATGCTAGAATTGTATTAACCGAAAACTTGATACATGTGTGAATACATAGACAAAACACAGTGTCCCTAGTATGCCTCTACTAGACTAGCTCGTTAATCAAAGATGGTTAAGTTTCCTAACCATAGACATGTGTTGTAATTTGATGAACGGGATCACATCATTAGGAGAATGATGTGATGGACAAGACCCATCCGTTATCTTAGCATAATGATCGTTAAGTTCTATTGCTATTGCTTTCTTCATGGCTTATACATATTCCTCTGACTATGAGATTATGCAACTCCCGAATACCGGAGGAACACCTTGTGTGCTATCAAACGTCACAACGTAACTGGGTGATTATAAAGATGCTCTACAGGTGTCTCCAAAGGTGTTTGTTGGGTTGGCATAGATCAAGATTAGGATTTGTCACTCCGAGTATCGGAGAGGTATCTCTGGGCCCTCTCGGTAATGCACATCATATGAAGCCTTGCAAGCAATGTGACTAATGAGTTAGTTGCGGGATGATGCATTACGGAACGAGTAAAGAGACTTGCCGGTAATGAGATTGAACTAGGTATAATGATACCGACGATCGAATCTCGGGCAAGTAACATACCGATGACAAAGGGAATGACGTATGTTGTTGTGCGGTTTGACCGATAAAGATCTTCGTAGAATATGTAGGATCCAATATGAGCATCTAGGTTCCGCTATTGGTTATTGACCGGAGATATGTCTCGGTCATGTCTACATAGTTCTCGAACCCGTAGGGTCCGCACGCTTAACGTTCGATGACGATTTATATTATGAGTTATGTGATTTGATGACCGAAGTTTGTTCGGAGTCCCGGATGAGAACACGGACATGACGAGGAGTCTCGAAATGGTCGAGACATAAAGAATGATATATTGGACGATATTATTCGGACACCGGATGAGTTTCGAGAGGTACCGAGTAATTATCGGAGTGCCGGAAGGGTTACCAGAACCCCCCGGGGAAGTAATGGGCCAACATGGGCCTTAGGGGAGAGAGAGGGCAGGCCACGAGGAGGTGGCACCCCCCCCCTTGGGGAGTCCGAATAGGACTAGGGGAGGGGGCACGGCCCCCTTTCCCTCTCCCTCTCCCTCTCCCTTCCTTCTTCCCCCTTCCACCAAGTGGAATCCTACTAGGACTTGGAGTCCTAGTAGGACTCCTCCCTCTTGGCGCGCCCTACAGGGGCCGGCCGGCCTCCCCCTCTCCTCCTTTATATACGGAGGCAGGGGGCACCCTAGAACACAACAAGATTGTCTTAGCCGTGGGCGGTGCCCCCTCCACAGTTTAACACCTCGGTCATATCGTCGTAGTGCTTAGGTGAAGCCCTGCGCCGGTAACTTCATTATCACCGTCGCCACGCCGTCGTGCTGACGGAACTCACCCTCATCCTCAACTGGATCAAGAGCTCGAGGGACGTCATCGAGCTGAACGTGTGCAGAACTCGGAGGTGCCGTACGTTCGGTGCTTGATCGGTTGGATCGTGAAGACGTTTGACTACATCAACCGCGTTAAGCTAACGCTTCCGCTTTCGGTCTACGAGGGTATGTGGACACACTCTCCCCCTCTCGTTGCTATGCATCTCCTAGATAGATCTTGCATGAGCGTAGGAAATTTTTTGAAATTGCTTGCTACGTTCCCCAACAGTGGCATCAGAGCCAGGTCTATGCGTAGATGATATGCACGAGTAGAACACAAAGAGTTGTGGGCGATAATAGTCATACTGCTTACCACCAACGTCTTATTTTGATTCGGCGGTATTGTTGGATGAAGCGGCCCGGACCGACATTACATGACCGCGTTCATGAGACTGGTTCTACCGACGTGCTTTGCACAAAGGTGGCTGGCGGGTGTCTGTTTCTCCAACTTTAGTTGAATCGAGTTTGACTACGGCCGGTCCTTGTTGAAGGTTAAAACAACACACTTGATGAAAAATCGTTATGGTTTTGATGCGTAGGTAAGAACGGTTCTTGCTAGAAGCCCGTAGCAGCCACGTAAAACTTGCAACAACAAAGTAGAGGACGTCTAACTTGTTTTTGCAGGGCATGTTGTGATGTGATATGGTCAAGACATGATGTGATATACGTTATTGTATGAGATGATCATGTTTTGTAAAAGTTATCGGCAACTGGCAGGAGCCTTATGGTTGTCGCTTTATTGTATGAAATGCAATCGCCATGTAATTGCTTTACTTTATCACTATGCGGTAGCGATAGTCATAGAAGCAATAGTTGGCGAGACGACAACGACGCTACGATGGAGATCAAGGTGTCAAGCCGGTGACGATGGAGATCATGACGGTGCTTTGGAGATGAAGATCAAAGGCACAAGATGATGATGGCCATATCATGTCACATATTTTGATTACATGTGATGTTTATCTTTTATGCATCTTATTTTGCTTAGTACGGCGGTAGCATTATAAGATGATCCCTCACAAAATTTCAAGGTATAAGTGTTCTCCCTGAGTATGCACCGTTGCGACAGTTCGTCGTGCCGAGACACCACGTGATGATCGGGTGTGATAAGCTCTACGTTCAAATACAACGGGTGCAAGACAGTTTTGCACATGCAGAATACTCGGGTTAAACTTGACGAGCCTAGCATGTACAGACATGGCCTCGGAACACTGGAGACCGAAAGGTAGAACGTGAATCATATAGTAGATATGATCAACATAGAGATGTTCACCATTGAAAACTACTCCATCTCACGTGATGATCGGACATGGTTTAGTTGATTTGGATCATGTGATCATTTAGATGACTTGAGGGATGTCTATCTAAGTGGGAGTTCTTAAGTAATATGATTAATTGAACTTAATTTATCATGAACTTAGTCCTGGTAGTATTTGCAAATTATATGTTGTAGATCAATAGCTCGTGTATAGCTCCCTTGTTTTATTTTTGATATGTTCCTAGAGAAAACTAAGTTGAAAGATGATAGTAGCAATGATGCGGACTGGGTCCATGATCTGAGGAGTATCCTCGTTGCTGCACAGAAGAATTATGTCCTTGATGCACCGCTAGGTGACAGACCTATTGCAGGAGTAGATGCAGATGTTATGAATGTTTGGCAAGCTCGATATGATGACTACTTGATAGTTTAGTGCACCATGCTTTACGGCTTAGAACCGGGACTTCAAAAATGTTTTGGACGCCACGGAGCATATGAGATGTTCCAAAGAGATGAAATTGGTATTTCAGACTCATGCCCGTGTCGAGAGGTATGAGACCTCTGACAAGTACTTTGCCTACAAGATGGAGGAGAATAGCTCAGCTAGTGAGCATGTGCTCAGAATGTCTGGGTACTACAATAGCTTGAATCAAGTGGGAGTTAATCTTCCAGATAAGATAGTGATTGACAGATTTCTCTAGTCACTATCACCAAGTTACTAGAACTTCGTGATGAACTATAATATGCAAGGGATGACGAAAATGATTCCCAAGCTCTTCGCGATGCTGAAATCAGCGAAGGTAGAAATCAAGAAATAGCATCAAGTGTTGATGGTTGACAAGATCACTAGTTTCAAGAAAAAGGGCGAGGGCAAGAAAGGGAACTTCAAGAAGAATAGCAAGCAAGTTGCTACTCCCGGGAAGAAACCCAAGTCTAGACCTAAGCCTGAAACTGAGTGCTTCTACTGCAAAGGAAATGGTCACTGGAAGCGGAACTGCCCCAAATACTTGGCGGATAAGAAGGATGGCAAAGTGAACAAAGGTATATTTGATATACATGTTATTGATGTGTATTTTACTAGTGTTCATAGTAGCCCCTGGGTATTTGATACCGGTTCAGTTGCTAACATTAGTAACTCAAAACAGGAGTTGCAAAAAAACAGAGACTAGTTAATGACGAGGTGAAGATGTGTGTTGGAAGTGATTCCAAGGTGGATAAGATCACCATCGCACACTCCCTCTACCTTTGGGATTAGTGTTGGACCTAAATAAATGTTATTTGGTGTTTGCGTTGAGCATGAATATGATTGGATCATGTTTATTGCGATACGATTATTCATTTAAGTCAGAGAATAATTGTTGTTCTGTTTACATGAATAAAACCTTCTATGGTCATACACTCAATATAAATGGTTTATTGAATCTCGATCATAGTGATACACATACTCATAATATTGATGCCAAAAGATGCAAAGTTAATAATGATAGTGCAACATATTTGTGGCACTGTCGTTTAGGTCATATTGGTGTAAAACGCATGAAGAAACTCCATGCAGATGGACTTTTGGAATCACTTGATTATGAATCATTTGATACTTGCGAACCATGCCTCATGGGCAAGATGACTAAAGCTCCGTTCTCCGGAATAATGGAGCGAGCAAATGACTTATTGGAAATAATACATACCGATGTATGCGGTCCGATGAGTGTTGAGGCTCGCGGCGGGTATCGTTATTTTCTGACCTTCACAGATGATTTGAGCAGATATGGGTATATCTACTTAACGAAACACAAGTCTGAAACATTTGAAAAGTTCAAAGAATTTCAGAGTGAAGTGGAAAATCATCGTAACAAGAAAATAAAGTTTCTACGATCTGATCGCAGAGGCGAATATTTGAGTTACGAGTTTGGTCTTCATTTAAACAATGTGGAATAGTTTCGCAACTCACGCCACCTGGAACACCACAGTGTAACGGTGTGCCCGAACATCGTAACCGTACTTTATTAGATATGGTGCGATCTATGATGTCTCTTACTGATTTACCACTATCGTTTTGGGGTTATGCATTAGAGACAACTGCATTCATGTTAAATAGGGCACCGTCTAAATCCGTTGAGACGACACCGTATGAACTGTAGTTTGGCAAGAAACCTAAGCTGTCGTTTCTTAAAGTTTGGGGTTGCGATGCTTATGTGAAAAAGCTTCAGCCTGATAAGCTCGAACCCAAATCGGAAAAGTGCGTCTTCATAGGATACCCAAAAGAAACTGTTGGGTACACCTTCTATCACAGATCTGAAGGCAAGATATTTGTTGCTAAGAATGGATCCTTTCTAGAGAAGGAGTTTCTCTCGAAAGAAGTGAGTGGGAGGAAAGTAGAACTTGATGAGGTAATTGTACCTTCTCCCGAATTGGAAAGTAATTCATCACAGAAATCAGTTCCAGTGATGCCTACACCAATTAGTGAGGAAGTTAATGATGATGATCATGAAACTTCGGATCAAGTTACTACCGAACCTCATAAGTCAACCAGAGTACGTTCCGCACCAGAGTGGTACGGTAATCCTGTTCTGGAAGTCATGTTACTAGACCATGACGAACCTACGAACTATGAGGAAGCAATGATGAGCCCAGATTCCGCGAAATGGCTTGAGGCCATGAAATCTGAGATAGGATCCATGTATGAGAACAAAGTGTGGACTGTGGTGGATTTGCTAGATGATCGGCAAGCCATTAAGAATAAATGGATCTTCAAGAGGAAGACGGATGCTGATGGTAGTGTTACTATCTACAAAGCTCGACTTGTCACAAAAGGTTTTTGACAAGTTCAAAGTGTTGACTACGATGAGATTTTCTCACTCGCAGCGATGCTTAAAGTCTGTCCGAATCATGTTAGCAATTGCCGCATTTTATGAAATCTGGCAAATGGATGTCAAAACTGCACTCCTTAATGGATTTCTTAAAGAAGAATTGTATATGATGCAACCAGAAGGTTTTGTCGATCCTAAAGGTGCTAACAAAGTGTGCAAGCTCCAGCGATCCATTTATGGACTGGTGCAAGCATCTCGGAGTTGGAATATACGCTTTGATAGTGTGATCAAAGCATATGGTTTTATACAGACTTTTGGAGAAGCCTGTATTTACAAGAAAGTGAGTGGGAGCTCTGTAGCATTTCTGATATTATATGTGGATGACATATTGCTGATTGGAAATGATATAGAATTTCTGGATAGCATAAAAGGATACTTGAATAAGAATTTTTCAATAAAAAGACCTCGGTGAAGCTGCTTAAGTATTGAGCATCAAGATCTATAGGGATAGATCGAGACGCTTAATAGGACTTTCACAAAGCACATACCTTGACAAAATTTTGAAGGAGTTCAAAAAAAGGGATCAGTCAAAGAATGAGTTCTTGCCTGTATTCAAGGTATAAAGTTGAGTAAGACTCAAAGCCCGACCACGGCAGAAGATAGAGAGAGAATGAAAGTCATTCCCTATGCCTTAGTCATAGGTTCTATAAAGTATGCCATGCTGTATACCAGACCTATTGTGTACCTTGCCATGAGTTTGGCAAGGGGGTACGATAGTGATTCAGGAATGGATCACTGGACAGCGGTCAAAATTATCCTTAGTTACCTAAGAGGACTAAGGAAATGTTTCTCGGTTATGGAGGTGGCAAAGAGTTCGTCGTAAAGGGTTACGTCGATGCAAGCTTTGACACTAATCCAGATGACTCTAAGTCTCAATCTGGATACATATTGAATATGGGAGCAAATTGGCTAGAGTAGCTCCATGCAGAGCATTGTAGACATAGAAATTTGCAAATATACATACGGATCTGAATGTGACAGACCCATGGACTAAACTTCTCTCACAAGCAAAACATGATCACACCTTAATACTCTTTGGGTATTAATCACATGGCGATGTGAACTAGACTATTGACTCTAGTAAACCCTTTGGGTGTTGGTCACATGGCGATGTGAACTATGGGTGTTAATCACATAAAGATGTGAACTACTGGTGTTAAATCACATAGCGATGTGAACTAGATTATTGACTCTAGTGCAAGTGGGAGACTGAAGGAAATATGCCCTAGAGGCAATAATAAAGTTGTTATTTATATTTCCTTATATCATGATAAATGTTTATTATTCATGCTAGAATTGTATTAACCGGAAACTTGATACATGTGTGAATACATAGACAAAACATAGTGTCCCTAGTATGCCTCTACTAGACTAGCTCATTAATCAAAGATGGTTAAGTTTCCTAACCATAGACATGTGTTGTCATTTGATGAACGGGATCACATCATTAGGAGAATGATGTGATGGACAAGACCCATCCGTTAGCTTAGCATAATGATCGTTAAGTTTTATTGCTATTGCTTTCTTCATGACTTATACATATTCCTCTGACTATGAGATTATGCAACTCCCGAATACTGGAGGAACACCTTGTGTGCTATCAAACATCACAACGTAACTGGGTGATTATAAAGATGCTCTACAGGTGTCTCCAAAGGTGTTTGTTGGGTTGGCATAGATCAAGATTAGGATTTGTCACTCCGAGTATCGGAGAGGTATCTCTGGGCCCTCTCGGTAATGCACATCATATGAAGCCTTGCAAGCAATGTGACTAATGAGTTAGTTGCAGGATGATGCATTACGGAACGAGTAAAGAGACTTGTCGGTAACGAGATTGAACTAGGTATAATGATACCGACGATCGAATCTCGGGCAAGTAACATACCGATGACAAAGGGAATGACGTATGTTGTTGTGCGGTTTGACCGATAAAGATCTTCGTAGAATATGTAGGATCCAATATGAGCATCCAGGTTCCGCTATTGGTTATTGACTGGAGATATGTCTCGGTCATGTCTACATAGTTCTCGAACCCGTAGGGTCCGCACGCTTAACATTCGATGACGATTTGTATTATGAGTTATGTGATTTGATGACCAAAGTTTGTTCGGAGTCCCGGATGAGATCACGGACATGACGAGGAGTCTCAAAATGGTCGAGACATAAAGAATGATATATTGGACGATATTATTCGGACACCGGATGAGTTCCGAGAGGTACCGAGTAATTATCAGAGTGCCGGAAGGGTTACCAGAACCCCCCGGGGAAGTAATGGGCCAACATGGGCCTTAGGGGAGAGAGAGGGCAGGCCACGAGGAGGTGGCATGCGCCTCCCCCCCCTTGGGGAGTCTGAATAGGACTAGGGGAGGGGGCGCGGTCCCCTTTCCCTCTCCCTCTCCCTCTCCCTCTCCCTTCCTTCTTCCCCCTTCCACCAAATGGAATCCTACTAGGACTTGGAGTCCTAGTAGGACACCTCCCTCTTGGCGCGCCCTACAGGGGCCGGCCGGCCTCCCCCTCTCCTCCTTTATATACAGAGGCAGGGGGGCACCCTAGAACACAACAAGATTGTCTTAGCCATGTGCGGTGCCCCCCTCCACAGTTTAACACCTCGGTCATATCGTCATAGTGCCTAGGTGAAGCCCTGCGCCAGTAACTTCATCATCACCGTCGCCACGCCATCGTGCTGATGGAACTCTCCCTCGTCCTCAACTGGATCAAGAGCTCGATGGACGTCATCGAGCTGAACGTGTGCAGAACTCGGAGGCGCCGTACGTTCGGTGCTTGATTGGTTGGATCGCGAAGACGTTCGACTACATCAACCGCGTTAAGCTAACGCTTCCGCTTTTGGTCTACGAGGGTACGTGGACACACTCTCCCCCTCTCATTGCTATGCATCTCCTAGATAGATCTTGTGTGAGCGTAGGATTTTTTTTGAAATTGCTTGCTACGTTCCCCAACAGAGGAAGCGTGCGATGGTGATCACATCAACCTTGGAAACACTTCCAACACACATCGTCACCTCGCCCTTAGCTAGTCCCCGTTTATTCCATAGCTTTTGTTTCGAGTTACCAATATTATCAACTGAACCGGTATCTAATACCCAGGTGCTACTAGGAGTACTACTAAGGTACACATCAATAACACGTATATCAAATATACTTTTGTTGAAGTTGCCAGCCTTCTCATCTACCAAGTATTTGGGGCAGTTCCGCTACCAGTGACCGTTCCCCTTACAATAGAAGCACTTAGTCTCCGGTTTGGGTTCAACCTTGGGTTTCTTCACTAGAGCGGCAACTAGCTTACCATTCATGAAGTTTTCCTTCTTGCCCTTGCCCTTCTTGAAACTAGTGGTTTTGTTAACCATCAACACTTGATGCTCCTTCTTGATTTCTACCTCCGCGGCCTACCGCGAACAGCTCCGGGATCATCTCCATCCCTTGCATGTTATAGTTCATCACGTGGCTCTAGTAGCTTGGTGATGGTGACTAGAGAACCCTGTCAATCACTATCTTATCTGGAAGATTAACTCCCACTTCATTCAAGCGATTGTAGCACCCAGACATTCTGAGCACATGCTCACTGGCTGAGCTATTCTCCTCCATCTTGTAGGCAAAGAACTTGTCAGAGGTCTCATACCTCTCAACACGGGCATGAGCCTAAAATACCAATTTCAGCTCTTGGAACATCTCATATGTTCCATGGCGTTCAAAACGTCTTTCAAGCCCCGATTCTGAGCCGTAAAGCATGGTGCACTAAACTATGAAGTAGTCATCCAAACGTGTTTGCTAGATGTTCACAACATCCAAAGACGACGCTAGAGGGGTTGGTACACCGAGCGGTGCATCAAGGACATAAGCCTTTTGTGTAGCAGTGAGGACAATCCTCAGACTACGGACCTAGTCCGCATTATTGCTCACAATATCTTTCAACTTAGTCTTTCTCTAGGAACGTATTAAAACAGGGAGCTACAGCGCGGGCTATTGATTTACAACATAATTTGCAAAGACAATTTAGACTATGTTCATGATAATGAGTTCAATTAATCATATTACCTAAGAACTCCCACTCAAAACAACATCCCTCCGGTTGTCCGAGTGTAACATGATCCAAATTCACTAACCCAAGTCCGATCAGCACGTGAGATGATGTGGTTTCAATGGTGAACATCTCCATGTTGATCATATCTACTATATGACTCATGCTCGACCTTTCGGTCTCTTATGTTCTGAGGCCATGTCTGTACATGCTAGGCTCGTCAAGTTTAACCCAAGTGTTCCGCATGTGCAAAACTGGCTTGCACCCGTTGTATGTGAAAGTAGAGTCTATCACACCCGATCATCACGTGGTGCTTCGAAACGACGAACTTTCGCAACGGTGCACACTTGGGGAGAACACAATTTTATCTTGAAATTTCAGTGAGGGATCACCTTATAATGCTACCGTCGTCCTAAGCAAAATAAGATGCATAAAAGGATTAACATCACATGCAAATCATAAGTGACATGATATGGCCATCAACTTGTGCTTTTGATCTCCATCTCCAAAGCACCGGCATGATCTCCATCATCACCGGCATGACACCATGATCTCCATCATCGTGTCGCCATCAGGGTTGTCACGCCAACCATGCTTCTAGTACTATTGCTACCGCTTAGCGATAAAGTAAAGCATTACATAGCGCTTAATGATTGACACGCAGGTCATACAATAATTAAAGACAACCCTATGGCTCCTGCCGGTTGCCGTATGCATCGACATGCAAGTCGATATAAACTATTAAAAACATGATCATCTCATACATCAAATGTATTTCATCATGTCTTTGGCCATATCATATCACAACATACCCTGCAAAAACAAATTAGACGCCCTCTAATTTGTTGTTGCATGTTTTACGTGGCTGCTATGGGTATCTAGCAAGAACGATTCTTACCTACGCAAAGCCACAACAGTGATATGCAAGTTGCTATTTAACCTTCTACAAGGACCGCCTTTGTCGAATCCGATTCAACTAAGGTGGGAGAGACAAACACCCGCCAGCCATCTTTATGCAACAAAGTCACATGTCTGTCGATGGAACCAGTCTCATGTACGTGGACATGTAAAGTTGGTCCGGGCCGCTTCATCCCACAATACCGCTGAATCAAGAAAAGACCAAGGAAGGAAGCAATCTGAATATCAACGCCCACAAACTCCTTTGTGTTCTACTCGTGATGTCATCTACGCATAGACCTAACTCTGATACCACTGTTGGGGAACATTGCATGGGAAACAAAAAAATTCCTACGCTCACCAAGATCCAATCTAGGAGATGACCATCTACGATAGGAGAGATTGCATCTACATACCCTTGTAGATTGCTAAGTGGAAGCGTTAAGAAACGCGGTTGATGTAGTCGAACGTCTTCGCGATCCAATCACGATCCGTCCCGCGAATTCCCGATCCAAGTGCCGAACGGACGGCACCTCCGCGTTCAACACACGTATGTCTTGATGACGCCTTCACCTCCTCGATCCAGCAAGTGATGGTGAAGTAGTAGCTTGTAGCGACCCGACCCGAATGGATCGAATCTCTGTGTTCAAGTGTCATCCCTGGATCGGTAATGCTGACACACACAGTACTCGAAGGATTTATAACAGAGTGCAATCACACACTTATTACATCGAATGTCTCAAAAGAGAACTGATTACAATAAATATGGCTTAAGGCCATCTAAATAAGATAACAGCGGAAGGCTTGGAAGATAAAGTGAGTCCATCAACTCCAACGGCATAGCTGAGTGCACGACAACGACCTAGCACACCTTACTCTTCGTCTGAAAAGTCTGCAACATGATACGTTGCAGCCCGAAACGGGTCAGCACATGGAATATGCTGGCAATATAACACAGTAGAGCAATGAACAGAATAATTGCTAATACTACATGCATATTTGGCTGGTGGAAAAGCTCTAGTGTTATACTGTTTTGCGAAAAGCCAATTTTTCCCTACAACAAAGGAATATATTTTATTTAACTATCATGGTGGTTGTTGAACATTGAGAAGGTAAATCCCCCTCTCAATCCCAATTAAAAATAATTATTAATCCCAACCAATTTAATTTAGAGTGATGGGATTCAATATGATGATCCAAGAACCAGATACTCAAGATGTCCATAACCGGGGACACGGCTAATCATGATTAGTTTGTACACTCTGCAGAGGTTTGTGCACTTTTCCCCACAAGACTCGATCTCCTCCGTTGGATTTCTCGCACTTCATGGTGTTTGAGAAACGGATGACCGAGACACAGTCTTTCTGAAGCATTTACTCTTTACTCTGGGTAGACAGTTACACCTACTTTCCCCTACATCTGCTAGCCTACCACTGAAAGAGGTCCTGCAACATACTCAACTATGCTAGAGCCCATAATAGCTTGTGGCTGCACACGGAAGTTTCTAGCATGAACAATCTTATGATCCCTTTGAGCCTGGGTGGCGGACCGTAGGAGGATCACACGGTATATCCCCGGGATCTCCTAGGACAACACGGGATATCACCAGGTGCCCAAACAAGCAATCCACCCAGATGTGTATTAAAGTTGCCACCTTAAGTTGAACCATTAATTAAAAATCTCACATCTGTCATGGATACACTCAAACCCAATCCACGTCTACGAGCATAGCATGGCAACATAAGCATAGCGTAGAAGTAACTCCCAAGGGTTTGTTATTAAAAGGGCAATAGGTTCTACCTCATCATCTACTTCCCATACCCAAAGTTAATACCTCCTAATCATGCATATTTGAGGGTCGAAACTAATGCATAAAAACTGGGTAACGAAGAAGTATGATCAATGTGTTACTTGCCTTGCTGACGATCTGCAAATCCTAGGGACTCGTAGTAGCACGCTTCGCACTCCGGTACTCTATCGCAAACAAACAATAGCACATAAGCAATCAAGCGAAGATGCACGGTAAAACCCAAATGAGAAGACCTAACCAGAAAGTTCAACTGAAGAACTCCGGTTTGCAAAAAGAATCGAATCAAACGGAGCAACGAAACTCAACTGCGAAAGAAACAAGCTTCGATTACTAATCTGGACTAAAGTCAAATTTTACAGTACAAAAACTTGTTTAAGTGGGTTAAACAGAAAGAGGGCTTCGAGACGAAGATCTAGGCGCTTGAATCGCCTGATTCCGACAAACGAGCGAAAAGTTATACTAAAACGAAAATCGGATCAGAAATCGCGATCGAAAATAATCGCGGAATATCTGAGAAAAAGAAAAACTAACGAACAGGCTAACGAACGAACGTTCGCTGTCTGCGGTAAAGGTGAAAACCGTTTCGTTAAAACGAACGTACGACGAACGTCCGCTAAATAACTAAACCGACGGAAAACCATCTAAAAAGAATAAACCGTATTTAAAAAAAAACCGAATCTAGATCTAGGGTTTAAAACAAAAACCGATCGGTTTTTCTCACGAACCGACGGCGACGGCGGCTACCTCCGGCGGTCGGGGCGGACGCGGGGCGCGGCGGCGGCTCCGGCGGGGGGTCCGGGAGGCGGCGGCGTCCGCGGCGGCGGCATCGCTCTGGCGAGCGGCGAGCGCGGCATGCTGCAGCCACTCCGCGCGTGCGCTGGTTCCGGTCTCGGGGCGGCGCTATAAAGGGCCGGGGGGGCGACTTGGGCGAGGGGGCGACTTGGGCGAGGGGCGACGAGGCGGCGGCGTCCCGACTCCGCGGAGTCCGGCTCGGCTACGGGGGAAAGGAGCGGGCGGCGGCCTGCTGGGCCGGCTGGGCTTCGGCCCAGTTCGGTCCGGCGGATTTTTTTTTTTTTTTTTAAAATAATTCCGCGCAGAAAACAAATAAAGAAATACTAAACGGACTCCAAAATTCCCGAAATAAATTTTCCCCGTCCTCTAAAAATCTCCCGGACAAGGTAAACATTTATTTGGGATCTAAGGCAATTTTGAAAAATGCATATTTTTTCTAAATTCAAATAAAATTGCAATAAAATCCAAATAAATTATTTATTTGATTTTAATATTTTTCCTCCAATATTCCATTTATTTTGGAGAAGTCATATTATCTCCTCTCATATATTTTTAATATGAAATATTTTCGGAGAGAAAAATAGTTAAACCAAATTGATCCCTGTTTCAATATTTGAGAAAATTCAAATATGAAAACGGTGAAATCCCCAACTCTCTCCGTGGGTCCTTGAGTTGCTTAGAATTTTCGAGGATCGCAAAACGAAATGCAATAAAATATGATATGCAGTGAATGATCTATGTATAACATTCCAAATTAAAAATTTGGGATGTTACATAGCTCAAGTCCTCCGGCAGCACGATGGCGTGGTGGTGGTGGTGGTGGCGGAATCTCAGCAGAGCTTCGCTAAGCACTACAGAGAGGAAGAGGGATGCAAGGGAAAGGAGAGGCAGCGCCGTGGCGTAGAAGGGTGCGGCTGCCCTCTCTCTACCTGTCTATATATAGGGGGAAGGGGGAGAGGGGGGCGCCCCTAGGGGATCCCATCTAGGGCCGGCGGCCACAAGAGGGAAACCCTAGATGGCTTTTCCCCTAGGAGACTTGGCCCCCAAGCCAAAGTGGTGGGAAGCCCTAGGGGGCGCCCCCAACCCTCCTGGTTACGTGAGATGGGGTGAGGGGGGCGCTCAGCCCCTTAGTGGGCTGGTTTGCCCCCTCCCCTTGGCCCATGAGGCCCCCCAACACTTGCCGGGACCCCCCGAAACCCCTTTCGGTCATGCTGGTCATCACCCGGTACCCCCGGAACACTTCCGGACTCCAATACCCTTCGTCCAATATATCAATCTTCACCTCTGGACCATTTCGGAGTTCCTCGTCATGTCCGGGATCTCATCCGGTACTCCGAACAACCTTCGGTAACTACCATAATGACTCAACTATACTTATATCGTCACCAAACATTAAGTGTGTAGACCCTGCGGGTTCAAGAACTATGCAGACATGACCGAGACACCTCTACGGTCAATAACCAATATCGGGACCTAGATACCCATAATGGTTCCCACATATTCTACGAAGATCTTATCGGTCGAACCTCAATGTTAAGGATTCAACTAATCCCGTATGTAGTTTCCTTTGTCTATCGGTATGTTACTTGCCCGAGATTCGATCGTCGGTATCTCCATACCTAGTTCAATCTCATTACCGGCAAGTATCTTTACTCGTTCCGTAATACAAGATCCTGTGGCTAACCATTAGTCACATTGCTTGCCAGCTCATTGTGATGATGTATTACCGAGTGGGCCCTGAGATACCTCCCCGTCACACGGAGTGACAAATCCCAGTCTTGATCCATGCCAACTCAACAGACACCCTCGGAGATACCTGTAGAGCACCTTTATAGTCACCCAGTTACGTTGCGATGTTTGGTACACACAAGGTACTCCTCCGGTGTGACTGAGTTGCATGATCTCATGGTCATAGGAACATATACTTGACATATAGAAAACGATAGCAATAAACTTGATACGATCATATGCTACGTTCATAGTTTGGGTCTTGTCCATCACATCATTCTCCTAATTATGTGATCCCATTATCAAATGACAACTCATGTCTATGACTAGAAAACCATAGCCATCTTTTGATCAACGAGCTAGTCTAGTAGAGGCTCACTAGGGACACGTTGTTGTCTATGTATCCACACATGTACTTGAGTTTCCAATCAATACAATTCTAGCATGGATAATAAACGATTATCATGAACAAGGAAATATGATAATAACCAATTTATTATTGCCTCTAGGGCATATTTCCAACACTTTCTTAGGCACAAGAATAACCGGAACGGCACAAGGACTTAAGCTTTCACGTACATGTTCATTGTCAATGAGATGTTGTACTTGCCTTTGTATCTCCTTAGTTTCTTCGGGGTTGACACAGTATGGAGCCTTGTTCTGTAGGGGTGGATCGGGGATGAGGTCGATGCGGTGCTCGATGCCGCGTATAGGAGGAACGCTGGGAGGTAACTCATCGGGAAATACGTCTGCGAACTCCTGCAAAAGATTAGACAACACTAGAGGTAGATGATTAGAGGTGTTAGTCCTTGCCGCTTCATCTTTGCATACTAGGACATAGTGTAGAACACTAGATGGCTTCTCACACACTTCTCTCATCTCGCGTTTGGTGGCTAGGAGGACTAAGTTTTTGTCTCTCATTATAGAGTCACTCAATTTGGGCTTGTGGCGCTCACTCTCTTTGTGGTGGTTCACTCTCTCACTAGTCTCTCCATGATGGGTGGATGCTTGCTTGTCAGCGATCACTTGAGTTGGTGACATAGGTCGTAGCACGAACTCCTTGCCTTTCATCTTGAAGCTATAATGGTTGGTACGCCCGTTGTGGATGATGCCTCGGTCGAATTGCCAAGGTCTTCCTAAGAGGAGATGGCACACAGACATAGGAACCACATCACACACCAAGGTGTCTTCGTATGCACCGATCTTAAATGAAACTTGCACGGTGTGCTCCACTTGAATGGTGCCGGAGTCGCTAAGACATTGGACCTTGTAGGGGTGAGGATGCTTCATCTTGACCAATTGTAGCTTGGAACATAGCTCTTCGCTTGCCAAATTGTGGCAACTTCCTCTGTCGATGATGACCTTCATGGAACGTCCATTGATGCCCGATTTGGTGTGGAAGATGGGGCAACGTTGGTCTTCGTCTTGTTGGTGATGACTGATGAAGTGTCAAGACCTTGGAGACAACAAGAGCGGGGCTTTAATCATTGTCACAAAAGACTTGATCATCTTCCTCTTCATTCACTCGCTGATGCATGGCCACGTGCTCAAGTGCTTCCATTTCTTCCTCGCTCATGGAGTCATAGGTGTCGTAGTCGTTGGCGGTCATGGTGCGCCGAGTGGGGCACTCGAATGTCTTGTGGCCGCGACCTTGACATGTGAAGCATTTGATGGAACTCGTCTTGACAGTCTCATCCCTTGGAGTAGATGATGATGAAGCTCGCGTCTTGAAGTTGCTTGTAGTAGGAGGACGACTTGAAGATGTCGAAGTTTTCTTGTAACTTGACTTGTCGCCGTTGCTTGGAGATGCTCTAGTCGAGGTAGGAGGTGCCGAAGTCGTGGGAGCTTGAGTGTGGGAACCGTAGGTCTTGGAAGAATACTTGGAGTACTTGAAGTCATCTTGTACTTGTCGCTCTGCCTTGGTCACTTGGTGAACTAGCTCGAGGAGGTTTGAGTAAGGTTGGAAGTCGGCAATCTTCTTTATTGGGTGATTGAGGCCGTTCAAGAATCGTGCCATAGTTTTCTCATCATCTTCCTTGACATTGGCTCGTATCATGGCAATCTCCATTTCTTGGTAGGTATTCTTCCACCGTCTTCGTGCCTTGCTTAAGAAGTTGCAACTTCTTGAAGAGATCGCGGGTGTAGTGCGTAGGCACGAAGCAAGCTCTCATGACATCCTTCATTTGTGTCCAAGTCGTGACGGGTGGTTCGCCTCTCTCCCTTCGTCTCGCGAGCACTTGTTCCCACCAAATGAGGACGTAGTCTTGAAACTCGAGGGAGGCCATGGCGATTTTCTTATCCTCTTCATAATTGTGAATACGGAATATCTTGTCGACCTTCAATGCCCATGAGAGATATTCCTCGGGATCGTTGCTTTCGGAGAACTTGGGCATGGTGAACTTGAGCTTGCCATAGCATAGTTCTTCATCATGTTGACGATGGTGATGTCGCACTTGGCGTGGAGGAGGTGAAGGAAATATGCCCCAGAGGCAATAATAAAGTTGTTATTTTATAATTCCTTATTCATGATAGGTTTATTATTCATGCTAGAATTGTATTGATCGGAAACTTAAATACATGTGTGAATACATAAACAAATACCTTGTCCCTAGTATGCCTCTACTAGACTAGCTCATTGATCAAAGATGGTTAAGGTTTCCTAACCATAGACATGTGTTGTCATTTGATAACGGGATCACATCATTAGGAGAATGATGTGATGGACAAGACCCATCTGTTAGCTTAGCATATTGATTGTTCAATTTATTGCTAGTGCTTTCTTTATGTCAAATACATATTCCTTCGACTATGAGATTATGCAGCTCCCGGATACCGGAGGAATACTTTGTGTGCTATCAAACATCACAACGTAACTGGGTGATCATAAAGATGCTCTACAGGTATCTCCGAAGGTGTTTGTTGAGTTGGCATAGATTGAGATTAGGATTTGTCACTCCGAGTATCGGAGAGGTATCTCTGGGCCCTATCGGTAATACATATCATAAGCTTGCAAGCAAATGACTAAGGAGTTAGTCCCGAGGTGATGTATTACGGAACGAGTAAAGAGACTTGCCGGTACCGAGATTGAACTAGGTATAGAGATTCGACGATCGAATCTCGGGCAAGTAACATACCGATGGACAAAGGGAATTGCGTATGTTGTCATAACGGTTCGACCGATAAAGATCTTCGTAGAATATGTAGGAGCCAATATGGGCATCCAGGTTCCGCTATTGGTTATTGACCGAAGAGGTGTCTCGGTCATGTCTACATAGTTCTCAAACCCGTAGGGTCCGCACGCTTAACGTTCGTTGACGCTATAGTGTTATATGAGTTATATGTTTTGGTGATCGAATGTTCTTTGGAGTCCCGGATGAGATCACGGACATGACGAGGAGTCTCAAAATGGTCGAGAGGTAAAGATTGATATATAGGACGATGGTATGTGGACACCGAAAGTGTTTCGGGACGTACCGGGAAGGAATTTGATAGTGATTGACAGAGTTCTCTAGTCACTATCACTAAGCTACTAGAACTTCGTGATGAACTATAATATGAAAGGGATGACGAAAAGGATTCCTGAGCTCTTCGCGATGTTGAAATCGGCAAAGGTAGAAATCAAGAAAGAGCATCAAGTGTTGATGGTTAAACAAGACCACTAGTTTCAAGAAAAAGGACAAGGGAAAGAAAGGGAACTTTAAGAAGAATGGCAAGCAAGTTTCCACTCTCGTGAAGAAGCCCAAAGCTGGACCTAAGCCTGAAACTGAGTGCTTCTATAGCAAAGGGAATGGTCACTGGAAGCGGAACTACCCCAAATACTTGGCGGATAAGAAGGATAGCAAAGTGAACAAAGGTATATTTGATATACATGTTATTGATGTGTACCTTACTAGTGCTCATAGTAGCCCCTGGGTATTTGACACCGGTTCAGTTGCTAAGATTAGTAACTCGAAATAGGAGTTGCAGAATAAACAGAGACTAGTTAAGGGCGAGGTGATGATGTGTGTTGGAAGTGATTCCAAGGTTGATACGATCACCATCGCACACTCCATCTACCTTCGGGATTAGTGTTGAACCTAAATAAATGTTATTTGGTGTTTGCGTTGAGCATGAATATAATTAGATCATATTTATTGCAATACGGTTATTCATTTAAATCAAAGAATAATTTTTGTTCTATTTACATGAATAAAACCTTCTATGGTCATACACCCAATGTGAATGGTTTATTGAAACTCGATCGTAGTGATACACATATTCATAATATTGATGCCAAAAGATGCAAAGTTGATAATGATAGTGCAACATACTTGTGGCACTGCCGTTTAGGTCATATTGGTGTAAAGCGCATGAAGAACTCCATACAGATGGACTTTTGGAATCACTTGATTATGAATCATTTGATACTTGCGAACCATGCCTCATGGGCAAGATGACTAAAAATCCGTTCTCCGGAACAATGGAGCGAGCTAATGACTTATTGGAAATAATACATACCGATGTATGCGGTCCGATGAGTGTTGAAGCACGCGGCGGGTATCGTTATTTTCTGACCTTCACAGATGATTTGAGTAGGTATGGGTATATCTACTTGATGAAACACAAGTCTGAAACATTTGAAAAGTTCAAAGAATTTCAGAGTGAAGTGGAGAATCATCGTAACAAGAAAATAAAGTTTCTACGATCTGATCGTGGAGGCGAATATTTGAGTTACGAGCTTGGCCTTCATTTAAAACAATGTGGAATAGTTTCACAACTCACGCCGCCTGGAACACCACAGCATAATGGTGTGTCTGAACGTTGTAAACGTACTTTATTAGATATGGTGCGTTCTATGATGTCTCTTACTGATTCTCCACTATTGTTTTGGGGTTATGCATTAGCGACAGCCGCATTCACGTTAAATAGGGCACCGTCTAAACCCGTTGAGATGACACCATATGAACTGTGGTTTGGCAAGAAACCTAAGCTGTCGTTTCTTAAAAGTTTGGGGATGCGATGCTTATGTCAAAAGGCTTCAGCCTGATAAGCTCGAACCCAAAGCGGAGAAGTGCATCTTCATAGGATACCCGAAAGAAACTATTGGGTATACCTTCTACCACGGATTCGAAGGCAAAATCGTTGTTGCTAAGAATGGGTCCTTTCTAGAGAAGGAGTTTCTCTCGAAAGAAGTGAGTGGGAGGAAAGTAGAACTAGATGAGGTAATTGTACCTTCTCTCGAATTGGAGAGTAGCACATCACAGAAAACCGTTTCCGTGATGCCCTCACCAACTAGAGAGGAAGCTAATGATAATGATCATGAAACTTCAGATCAAGTTACTACTGAACCTCGTAGGTCAACCAGAGCACGATCCGCACCAGAGTGGTATGGTAATCCTGTCCTGGAAGTCATGTTACTAGACCAAGGCGAACCTACAAACTATGAAGAAGCTATGATGAGCCCAGATTCCGACAGATGGCTTGAGGCCATGAAATCTGAGATAGGATCCATGTATGAGAACAAAGTATGGACTTTGGTGGACTTGCCCGATGATCGGCAAGCCATAGAAAATAAATGGATCTTCAAGAAGAAGACTCACGCTGATGGTAATGTTACTGTCTACAAAGCTCGACTTGTCGCGAAAGGTTTTCGACAAGTTCAAGGAGTTGACTACGATGAGACTTTATCACCCGTAGCGATGCTTAAGTCCGTCCGAATCATGTTAGCAATTGCCGCATTTTATGATTATAAAATCTGGCAAATGGACGTCAAAACTGTATTCCTTAATGGATTTCTTAAAGAAGAGTTGTATATGATGCAACCAGAAGGTTTTGTCGATCCTAAAGGTGCTAACAAAGTGTGCAAGCTCCAGTGATCCATCTATGGACTGGTGCAAGCATCTCGGAGTTGGAATATACACTTTGATGAGGTGATCAAAGCATATGGTTTTATACATACTTATGGTGAAGCCTGTATTTACAAGAAAGTGAGTGGGAGCTCTGTAGCATTTCTGATATTATATATGGATGACATATTGGTGATTGGAAATGATATAGAATTTCTAGATAGCATAAAAGGATACTTGAATAAGAACTTTTCAATGAAATACCTCGGTGAAGCTACTTACATATTGGGCATCAAAATCTATAAAGATAGATCACGACGCTTAATAGGACTTTCACAAAGCACATACCTTGACAAAGTTTTGAAGGAGTTTAAAATGGATCAGTCAAAGAAAGGGTTCTTGCCTGTATTGTAAGGTGTGAAGTTGAGTAAGACTCAAAACATCACCACGACAGAAGATAGAGAGAGAATGAAAGTCATTCCTGTTGACACACGAACATGCCACGTGTACCCTCGACGCCGGGGGTGATGCACCGCAGCTCACGTCGAAGGAGACCCGACCGACAGCGCGATACGCAAGGCAGTCGGCGGGTGCTTTTAGGACCCGAAATCCCACACGCCCGGGAGGGACCCCGTCAGGGAGTGCGCGGCTATGGGCTGCCCTAGGTCGATTCGCTCGCCCCTAGAACCTCGGTACTCGCAGCTCTCCAACACGAAGAACGAGAGAGAAAAACGATGGAAAGATAAAACGTAGATGAAAAAGTAGTGTATTGATTGTTCGATTGTGTGTTGTTCAATCGGCCGTCACCCCCAACATATATAAGAGGCAGCTGGACTTCCCGTACAAGCAAAGGATTCATCTAGGCTTTCCTTACAAGAAAATTACATCAATTCACGTCCTAGAATCCTAGTTCTGGTCCCACTCGGATTCAGCCCGAATCTGGTCCAATCTTCTGTCTTGCTCCTTGCGTGGGCCGTGGAATCTGCATATGACTTCTGATGGAGACGGTTCAAATACAATTTTGTGCGCTTCGACAAGGCCGATAATCTGTATGTTGATCACTTTTCCAAATAAGGCCATCTTGAATACTCCACGGGGTCATCTTTAATTTCGAGTCGGACTCGGTCATGCAGCTGACTGGACCGTCCGACTCTTGTAGCATCTCTGCAGGTCGTATATTACATCGGATGATGATGACTCCAAAAGTAAAGTTGACCGTTTCGACGTTACAAACAACTTTCATGTTGAACACTTTTTCATACGAGGCCATCTATATAATCATTTGAGCCCATCTTCAGCTTCTGGTCGGATTGGCCTTGACAGTTTCCACCCCGGCAAGCTTTTCCCGGCAAGATTTCCACCCCGGCAAGCTTTTCACCCGGCAAGCTTTTCACCCCGGCAAGCTCTTTGCCCGGCAAGCTTTTTTGCCCGGCAAGCTTTTCACCCGGCAAGCTTTTCACCCGGCAAGCTCTTTGCCCGGCAAACTTTCTGGCTGCACCTTGTGGGTCCTTTTTGTGGCAGTAAAAGACCTCGGATGAAAATGTGCCCAAAAGCAAAGTTGACCGTTTCGACGTTATGAACAACTTTCATGTTGAACGTTTTTTGATTCGAGGCCATATTGAATGACTAATTGCTCACGCATTGTATCAGACATCCATCAAACATGTGTCTGATGTCCAACGTAATATTTTGATCTCTAGCCGGTCCGCACCGTGTTGACCGTAACTTTTGCATACGAACTTGGATTTAGACGATTTTTATATCAAAATCGATCGTTTCGATGAGACGAAGATAATCCATGTAGATCATTCCTTCATCCGAGGGTGTCTTGGAGGCATAATCGACCAAAAAGCACTCAGAACATCATGACAATCCGAGTGTAGTTTTGGTCTTTGATATGATGCCGAATGATTATGGTCCAAACATCAAAGTTGTTCCACTCGGCAATGTGAAGTTTCTCATGTAGAATATCTTGTCATTTGAGGCCATCTCTATTGCATTCTGCATTGTGCCAAAATCAGGTGTCAACACATGCCCCCCTGTTTTTCGGCAAAGCTTGCATGCCGAAAAATAATTTGCACCATGTTTGTTCTAAGGACGATGTCAACACTCCATCGGCCATCTATATTTCTCAGGGCGATAATTATGTATCGGCCATATTTATGCTAAGGGCGATAATCATATATCGGCCATTGCCTAATCAGGCTTCTTGCCACACACTCGGGTGGTACTTCTTCAGATATCTGCCATTGAGAGCTCGAGGTAATAATACTCCTTGCATGGATTCCACCAAATATGAATTTTCAGGAACTACCCTTGCAATCCTAAAAGGACCTTCCCAGTTTGGAGACCACTTCCCGAATTTTCTATCTCTAGAACCAATCGGCAGAATCACTTTCCACACAAGATCGCCAACCTGAAAATTCTTCAACTTGACCTTTTTATTGTAAGCTCTTGCTACCCTCAACTTGTCTCTTTCTATGGCTTCCAAAGTAGCCAAACGTTTATCGGCAACTTCATCAATGTTGTCCATTATCAAATTGTAAAAGTCCACTGCCGATAAATCATTTTGTTTGGCTATTCTCAAAGCATTCAAATTCACTTCCACTGGTAAAACAGCCTCTTGACCATATACTAGCTCATACGGAGTTACCTTTGTAGCACCATGCCTTGATATTCTATGTGCCCATAAAGCTTCAGACAATAACTCATGTCATTTTCTTGGATTATCCTCAATCTTCTTTTTGATGAGCTTGATCAATATCTTATTGCTAGACTCAGCTTGTCCATTAGCTTGGGCATAATACGGAGATGAATTGAGCAACTTTATGTTATATGATTCGGCAAATTCTCTAACTTGATGTGACATGAAAGATGAACCTTGATCTGTAGTCAATGTCTGAGGAATGCCGAATCTATGAATAATGTGCTCGGTTATGAATTGAATTACCTCCGTATGTGTCATGTTCTTGAGAGGTACTGCTTCAGACCACTTGGTGAAATAATCGGTTGCCACCAACACGAACCGATGCCCCTTCGAGGAAGATGGATGAATTTGCCCAATGAAATCTAAACCACATCCTCTAAAAGGCCACGGCTTGATAATAGGATGTAACATAGCAGCAGGAGCCAATTGAATATCACCAAATTTTTTACAAGCTTCACACCCTTTATAATACCTGAAGCAATCATTGATCATAGTCGGCCAATAAAATCCAGCATGTCGCAATAACCACTTCATCTTGGGAGCTGACTGATGAGTACCACAAATGCCTTCATGTACCTCTCCCATAGCAACTCTTGCTTGGTCCTCGTCCAAACATTTCAAAAGAACATCTTCAACCGTTCGGCGATAAAGACCACCATCTCTTATTGTATATTTGAAAGCCATACGCCGAACAGTCCTGTCAACCCTTTCACTCAGATCACGCAGGTAATCCATAATGGGCTTTCTCCAGTCATGACTTTCACCTGCACTAGATTTTTTGTTAGTGGCCGAATCAGTAGGCTCTGGTTCGGCCTCTCCCATACTAGCAAGACAAGACATCGGCCTCTGAGAAATATGAAACATGTCATGATCAACATGATAGCCGGATGCTTGTTGTGCCAACTCATTTGCTCTCAAATTGTCATGTCTAGATATATGAGCAATGCTAAAATAATCCAAAGTAGAAATTATATCTAGACATTTATCAAGATAAACATTAAGTGATTCGTCAAAACATTGAAATACTTTGGATATTTGTTGCACTACTAATAACGAATCACCAAAAGCCTCAATATGTGTAGCACCTATGGCAAGCAACATCTCCAGGCCAAATAACAATGCCTCATATTCGGCTTGATTGTTTGTGCAAAAATATTCTAAGCGGCATGAGGCTTCAAAAACAGCACCATGAGGAGATATATAAACAATACCAACACCTTGGCCACTGCTACAAACTGAACCATCAAAATATAATCTCCATGGTACTAACGAGACAAGGTTTATATCAACATCATGCTTGTCATTAATCCAATGCTCAATAATAAAATTAGCAACGATTTGGCCTTTCATGGATTTTAGAGATTCATAAGCCAAATCATATTCAATCAAAGCATAAGCCCACTTGCCAATTCTACCACTAAGAATTGGCCTATGCAACATGTATTTAATGACATCGGTTTGACAAGCTACTATGCATTCACTCGGCACCAAATAATGTCTCAATTTTGTGCAAGCATAATATAAGCATAGGCATAGTTTTTCAATAAATGTATACCTTGTCTTGGCGTCCAATAAACGCCTGCTCAAATATGTAATAGCATGCTCTTTTCCTTCGGTTTCTTGAGTCAAAACAGCACCAATAACACCTTCTTCTGCTGCAATGTAAAGCTTAAAGGGTTCCCTATGCTTGGGCGCTTTCATCACTGGAGGCGTGCACAAATAGTTCTTGATCATATCAAATGCTTCTTGCTGTTTTGCCCCCCAAGTGAAATCAACATCATTCTTTAACTGAAGGATAGGAGTAAATGCATCAACTTTCCCTGACAGATTAGCTATGAACCTTCTCAAATAATTGACCTTGCCAAGGAACTTTTGCATATCTCTCTTGCATGTTGGAGCCTCCACTTTCTGTACAGCCTCTATCTTTTTGGGATCAATCTCTATGCCATCTTCATGAATAATGAAACCCAAAAACTTCCCAGCCGACACGCCAAATGCACACTTCAAAGGATTCATCTTCAGTCCATATTTTTTCATTCTTTCAAAAGCTAAGCGCAAATCGGCTAGATGAGATTCGAAAGCATCCGATTTGACAACAATATCATCAATATAAACCTCAAGTATAACACCAAGTAAATCATGAAAAATTAAATTCATAGCCCTTTGATACGTGGCACCGGCATTTTTTAATCCAAAGGTCATCACTGTCCACTCAAATAAACCAAGGAAACCAGGACATCGAAAAGCTGTTTTGGACATGTCCTCTTCGGCCATAAAAATCTGGTTATACCCCGCATTACCATCAAGAAAGCTAATGACCTTATGTCCAGAAGCATCATTAATAAGCATATCAGCTATTGGCATGGGATACTCATCTTTAGGTGTAGCTCTATTCAAATCTTTGAAATCAATGCACACCCTCAACTTGCCGGAGCCTTTCTTCTCTACTGGTACAATGTTAGAAATCCACTCGGCATACCTGCAAGGTCTAATAAAATTAGCTTTAAGCAAACGACCGATCTCTTCCTTGATCCGGTCATATGTTTTTGGGTTAAACTTTCTGGCCGATTGTTTGTACGGTCTAAAACCAACCTTTATAGGTAACCGATGCTCCACTAGCTCTCGGCTTAAACCTGGCATCTCATGATATTCCCATGCAAAGCAACAAACATATTCTTTCAATAGCTCGATCAACTTAGCTTTATGATCGGCTCTTAAATTTTTGTTTACAAATGTCGGCCTAGGAATTGAACCATCTCCTATGTCTATCTCTTCTAATGGATCGGCCGACGTAAAGCCTTGTCCTAATTTATCCATCTCATCTAACTCCTCTATAGACTCATACATATCATTCTCATTGGACCGATATTCAACAAGATGCTTTTGCAACCAATCTGAGTTAGAATCCATTTAAATACATCATACCTTGGAGCCGATTACCACCAACCGGCTTTAAAGAAACGGGCACGGAACCACTTTTTGTGGCGCTAAGAAAATCAAATTCTAATAAGTCGCGTCCCGTCAAGCAAGTAGCATTGGGATGCTGCCAATCCACCGATGCATCGGCCAAAGCAACACAAGCCGAGTTATCCGCATGAATGACTTCCACCTCATCATCAACCCACTGGATCAAAAACTGGTGCATAGTAGATGGCACGCACTGGTTTGCATGAACCCAATCACGGCCCAGTATGATGTTGTAGTTACCTTGCACCTCGACGACAAAGAATGCAGTAGCCAAAGTTTTGCTTCCCACCGTAAGCTCCACATACATTACACCTTTGGCTTCAGTTTTCTCTTTGCCTTCAAATCCATTAAGCACCATGTTGGTCTTTATTAACTCTTCGTCACGCAGCCCCAATTTTTTGAAGACCGAATATGGCATAAGATTCACCACAGCACCTCCATCGACAAGCATTCTAGCAACCGGCGATCCATTAATATGACCTTTAAGGAACAATGGCTTCAAGTGTGTCACCGGTTCTTTTGGCTTCTCGAATATAGCATTTTTAGGACCAAAATCTAGCTGAGCTACTTCCCCTTCTTCATCTATAGCACGAAATTCAGCGGGTAAGTAATACACCATATTGATATCCATACCTTCGCGGACCGGTGTAGGCTCATAATCCAACATATCATCTTCCTCCTCAGGCGTGTTCATCGACTCTGAAATCTGTCCAAGCGAAGTGGAATCAATAGGTGATGGGGACGATGTAATAGTGGTGGCATCGTCCTTCCTTGGTGGTGTAGGTGCTGCCGTGACGGATGTAGAAACCACTGCACCTTGTATTTGTTTAGGCATCCATACTTGTTTTGTAGGTACCATAGGCCGAATGTCGTTGAACAATTTATCTCTCTGCTTCTCGGCCTCCTGTTCTACCATCTCTTGACTCCTCATGCGCTGCAATCTCCTTTTTTGTGTCTTGGTCAGACCGGAAGGACACCACTTAGGCTGAGTATATTTTGGATCCCTCGACTTGGCCTTGCTTGTGCTAGCTTCATGATCATTAGCCATGGGACCTTGCTGGACAATAGCCACATCTTTATTGGAACCAGCCGGATTTTCAACAATAATCGACTCTTTGATTGTCAATTCTTTAGTGCCTATCATAATAGTTCCAACTCTAGTATTCTTCTCCTTTTGCTTGCTAGGCTCTAAAATTTCAGCACTTGGTGATTTAGCACGCCACACTTGCTTGCCAACCCTTTTTTGATTATCTTGCATTGGCCGATTGACACCATTGTTCAAATGGTCTCGTGTGGGATAAGAAAGTCTCTCATGAACGGGCCTCCTTGGTTCTGCCCAACCCAGATGAAAAGCATAAGGGGCCATTGGGGGCTGCCACCATCCTCCATTAAAGTCTCCTATGTAGTATGGCGCATAGGGGGGTGGAGGCATCCATGGTCCCGATGCCCACGACCCATATGGCCTTGCATGATGCTGAAATTCTTCCCGAGGAGGTGACCTTGAGCGCTTCAAATTTGATGACCGGTTAGAGCTAGAACCGGCCGCTTGATTGGCATATTTGGACAGCAACATATCAAAAGTTGGCTTGATTCTCTTGCGCTGCACCTTAGCTTCATTCGTCTTCCACTTGTCAACTTCTGGACTTTTGGGCTTAACAAATTTAACATGAGCGTCTTGCTGCACCTGTGGTTGCCCCCCGAGCGCAGGATTCTTGATGGTGATCTTGATCACTTCCTTGCCATCGGGTTGCTTGTCAAGCACAACCTGCCTCCCCAAGACCTTGCTGTCCTCCTTGCCTTTTCTGGGCTCACCAATGACAATATTATTCTTATTAGCTGATTCGGCTATGCTGGGCCAAATTAACATCTTCTTCCCCTCCAAATCCATGGTGTTCATTGGGAAAGGCTGCTTATCAACTTGCATCTCAGAAAAATTCAATCGTCCGTCATTAATGGCCGATTGTATCTGTCGTCGAAAAACATTGCAATCATTAGTGGCATGAGAAAAAGAATTATGATACTTGCAATAAGCGCGCCATTTCAGCTCTTCAAACGGCGGTAAAATATGAGATATTCTAATAATCTTGGCTTGTAATAAAGCATCAAATATTCTATCACACTTAGCAATGTTGAAGGTAAATTTCATCTCTTCATCACGATTCTTATGAATCGGCTTTAAATCATTGCAAGTAAATGGTTTGGCCTTAGATGGCCAAACAAATTCAGCAGCATAAATATCACCCTCGTCGTCCGAGTGCTCACTATCATACTCAACCATATTCATTTTTGGACGATCAGTTTTATACCTATGCATCTCTTTAAGATCTTTGCTTCGGCTTTCTTGAGCCAAAGCCCTTTGTAAGACTTGGTTGACATTTAAAAACTCATAGCCTTCTAGCCTTTCTCTAATGTGAGTTCTCAAACCATTAAGCACAAGATCAGCCAAATCTCTCTCAGTTATCACCAAACTATAGCACCGGTTTTTTGTATCTCTAAATCTTTTGACGTAATCGGAGACCGATTCATCATGCTTTTGTCTAACCGATGTAAGATGTGATAACTTAAGTTCATTATCGCCACTATAAAAATGATCATGAAATTTTTGTTCTAGTTGCGACCATAAACGAATAGAACCATGTGGTAAAGCGGCAAACCATGAAAATGCGGTACCAGTTAAAGATAAAGGAAATAAACGCACTTTCAATTCATTTAGTGAGCCTGCTTCACCTAATTGTGCCAAGTATTGGCTAACATGCTCCCATGTGGTTTTTGTGCCCTCTCCATTAAACTTAACAAAATCTGGAATTTTATATTTTGGAGGGCATTGAATTGCATCAAAGTATTCTGGATATGGCTTTTAGTAAATACGATTCCTTGGTAATTCAAATCCAAAATTCTCTCGGAGCATCTTAGCCATCTCCTCTCTAAGATTAGTTAGACCATCATCCACAGTGGACGATGAAGCTTGTGGCAGTGGCATAGGAGGAGTAGGGTTAGTATTTGCAGGTGCGAATTGTGGCATATATGCCGAATTGTAATTCGGCAATGATCTAACAACGTTTGCACTTGTAGGTAGGGTTTGGTTCGGCGTCACCACCGAACCTGGCATACTCATGATAGGATTAATGGGTGTAGCAATAATTTGATTTGTTGGGCTAGGATAAAAATTCATCGGCACGGGAGGCGCCGATGAAATAGGTAAAGTTGGATTAGGGATTTCTGTGGTAAAGGCACACCAACATTACCAATAGATGATTGAGGCATACTTTTTTTAGCATTACTATTTTCCAAGAAAATTTGGTATAAAAGATTATTGCTATCAGTAATGCGACTATCAATTTCAGCCCATACCTCAGGAGAGAAGGTACTACTCACAGGGGGTTTAACCTGTTCATCATGAAGAGGAGGAAACTTGATTTCTCCAACCGGAGTGATATTGCCTTGACGATCCTTCTTGAACTTAGCAAGGAACTCCTGCATCTCCTTTTCTTCACGTGCCTTCTTGTACTCCTCATAAGCTTGGCGATGTTCCTCTGATAACTCCTCAAAGTTGGGCTTGATTATGTTATCGGCGTTGATTTCCGAGGGCTTGGGAATCTTGTCGTTGCCAGACATGATGGATGATGATGATGATTGATCCTTGTCCCCAGCGGAGTCGCCAAAAAGTGTGTTGACACACGAACACGTCACGTGTACCCTCGACGCCGGGGGTGATGCACCGCAGCTCACGTCGAAGGAGACCCGACCGACAGCGCGATACGCAAGAGAGTCGGCGGGTGCTTTTAGGACCCGAAACCCCACACGCCCGGGAGGGACCCCGTCAGGGAGTGCGGCAGCTATGGGCTACCCTAGGTCGATTCGCTCGCCCCTAGAACCTCGGTACTCGCAGCTCTCCAACACGAAGAACGACGAAGAACGAGAGAGAAAAACGATGGAAAGATAAAACGTAGATGAAAAAGTAGTGTATTGATTGTTCGATTGTGTGTTGTTCAATCGGCCGTCACCCCCAACATATATAAGAGGCGGCTGGACTTCCCGTACAAGCAAAGGATTCATCTAGGCTTTCCTTACAAGAAAATTACATCAATTCACGTCCTAGAATCCTAGTTCTGGTCCCACTCGGATTCAGCCCGAATCTGGTCCAATCTTCTGTCTTGCTCCTTGCGTGGGCCGTGAAATCTGCATATGACTTCCGATGGAGACAGTTCAAATACCAATTTTGTGCGCTTCGACGAGGCCGAAAATCCGTATGTTGATGACTTTTCCAAATAAGGCCATCTTGAATACTCCACGGGGTCATCTTTAATTTTGAGTCGGACTCGGTCATGCAGCTGACTGGACCGTCCGACTCTTGTAGCATCTCTGCAGGTCGTATATTACGTCGGATGATGATGACTCCAAAAGTAAAGTTGACCGTTTCAATGTTACGAACAACTTTCATGTTGAACACTTTTTCATCCGAGGCCATCTATATAATCATTTGAGCCCATCTTCAGCTTCTGGTCGGATTGGCCATGACAGTTTCCACCCCGGCAAGCTTTTCCCGGCAAGATTTCCACCCCGACAAGCTCTTTGCCAGGCAAGCTTTTCACCCGGCAAGCTTTTCACCCCGGCAAGCTCTTTGCCAGGCAAGCTTTTCACCCGGCAAGCTTTTCACCCGGCAAGCTCTTTTCCCGGCAAACTTTCTGGCTGCACCTTGCGGGTCCTTTTTGTGGTAGTAAAAGACCTCGGATGAAAATGTGCCCAAAAGCAAAGTTGACCGTTTCGACGTTACGAACAACTTTCATGTTGAACGTTTTTCGATTCGAGGCCATCTTGAATGGCTAATTGCTCACGCATTGTATCAGACATCCATCAAACATGTGTCTGATGTCCAGCGTAATATTTTGATCTCTAGCCGGTCCGCACCGTGTTGACCGTAACTTTTGCATATGAACTTGGATTTAGACGATTTTTATATTAAAATCGATCGTTTCGACGAGACGAAGATAATCCATGTAGAGCATTCCTTCATTCGAGGTTGTCTTGGAGGCGTAATCGACCAAAAAGCACTCAGAACATCATGACAATCCGAGTGTAGTTTTGGTCTTTGATATGATGCCGAATGATTATGGTCCAAACATCAAAGTTGTTCCACTCGGCAATGTGAAGTTTCTCATGTAGAATATCTTGTCATTTGAGGCCATCTCTATTGCATTCTGCATTGTGCCAAAATCAGGTGTCAACAATTCCCTATGCCCCAGCCATAGGTTCTATAAAGTATGCCATGTTGTGTACCAAACCTATTGTGTGCCTTGCCATGAGTCTGGCAAGGGGGTACAATAGTGATCCAGGAGTAGATCATTGGACAGTGGTCAAAATTATCCTGAGATACCTGAAAAGGACTAAGGAAATGTTTCTCGGTTATGGAGGTGATAAAGAGTTCGTCGTAAAGGGGTACGTCGATGCAAGCTTTGACACCGATCCGGATGACTCTGAGTCTAAATCTGGATACGTATTGAAAGTGGGAGCAATTAGCTAGAGTAGCTCCATGCAGAGCATTGTTGACATAGAAATTTGCAAATATACATACGGATCTGAATGTGGCAGACCCGTTGGCTAAACTTCTCTCACAAGCAAAACATGATCGCACCATTAGTACTCTTTGGGTGTTAATCACATGGCGATGTGAACTAGATTATTGACTCTAGTAAACTCTTTGGGTGTTGGTCACATGGCGATGTGAACTATGGGTGTTAAATCACATGGTGATGTGAACTAGATTATTGACTCTGGTGCAAGTGGGAGACTGAAGGAAATATGCCCTAGAGGCAATAATAAAGTTGTTATTTTATATTTCTTTATTCATGATAAAGGTTTATTATTCATGCTAGAATTGTATTGATCGGAAACTTAAATACATGTGTGAATACATAAACAAATACCGTGTCCCTAGTATGCCTCTACTAGACTAGCTCGTTGATCAAAGATGGTTAAGGTTTTCTAACCATAGACATATGTTGTCATTTGATAACAGGATCACATCATTAGGAGAATGATGTGATGGACAAGACCCATCCGTTAGCTTAGCATATTGATCGTTCAGTTTATTGCTAGTGCTTTCTTTATGTCAAATACATATTCCTTCGACTATGAGATTATGCAACTCCCGGATACCGGAGGAATACCTTGTGTGCTATCAAACATCACAACGTAACTGGGTGATAATAAAGATGCTCTACAGGTATCTCCGAAGGTGTTTGTTGAGTTGGCATAGATCGAGATTAGGATTTGTCACTCCGAGTATCGGAGAGGTATCTCTGGGCCCTCTCGGTAATACACATCATAAGCTTGCAAGCAAATGACTAAGGAGTTAGTCATGAGGTGATGTATTACGGAACGAGTAAAGAGACTTGCCGATAACGAGACTGAACTATGTATAGAGATACCGACGATCGAATCTCGGGCAAGTAACATACCGATGGACAAAGGGAATTGCGTATGTTGTCATAACGGTTCGACCGATAAAGATCTTGGTAGAATATGTAGGAGCCAATATGGGCATCCAGGTTCCGCTATTGGTTATTGACCGGAGAGGTGTCTCGATCATGTCTACATAGTTCTCGAACCCGTAGGGTCCGCACGCTTAACGTTCGTTGACGATATAGTGTTATATGAGTTATATGTTTTGGTGACCGAATGTTGTTCGGAGTCCCGGATGAGATCACGAACATGACGAGGAGTCTCAAAATGGTCGAGAGGTAAAGATTGATATATAGGACGATGGTATTTGGACACTGGAAGTGTTTCGGGACGTACCGGGAATTAATTGGGTTACCGGAAGGGGTTCCGGGCACCCCCCCCCCCCCCCCCCCGGGAAGTTATGGGCCTTATGGGCCAAGGGAGGGGACAGACCAGCCCACAAGGGGGCTGGTGCGCCCCTCCCATGGCTGGCCAGCCCTGAGGGGAAGGAAAGGGGAGGGGTGGCCCCTGCTGCCTTTCCCTCCTCAGGAGAGAAGGGAAAGGGGGGGCGCCACCTCCTCCTTCCTTCCTCCCGCGCTCCAAATAAGGAAAGGGGGGCGCGGCTTGGGAGAGACCCCAAGTAGGATTCCTCCTACTTGGGCGCCCCCCTTGGCTGCTCCTCCCTCCCTCCCACCTATATATATGTAGGAGGGGGGCGCCTAGCACAGAACAGACAATTGCCTAGCCGTGTGCGGCACCCCCTCCACCGTTTACACCCCGGTCATATTTTCGTAGTGCTTAGGCGAAGCCGTGCGGAGATCACTTCACCATCATCGTCACCACACCGTCGTGCTGCCGGAAATCATCCACTACCTCGCCGTCTTGTTGGATCAAGAAGGCGGAGGACGTCATCGAGCTGAACATGTGCTGAACGCGGAGGTGCCGTTCATTTGGTGCTCGATCAGTTGGAACGCGAAGAAGTTCGACTACATCAACCGTGTTGTCAAACGCTTCCGCTTACGGTCTACGAGGGTACGTAGACACACTCTCCCCTCTCGTTGCTATGCATCTCCTTGATAGATCTTGCATGTGCGAAGAATTTTTTTTTGTTTTCCATGCAACGTTTCCATCAGTGGCATCCGAGCCAGGTCTATGCGTAGATGATATGCACGAGTAGAACACAAAGAGTTGTGGGCGGTGATAGTCATACTATTTACCACCAACATCTTATTTTGATTCGGCGGTATTGTGGGATGGAGCGGCCCGGACCAACCTTACATGTCCACGCACATGAGACCGGTTCCACCGATAGACATGCAACTAGTTTTGCATAAAGATGGCTGGCGGATGTCTGTTTCTCCTACTTTAGTTGAATCGAATTTGACTACGGCCGGTACTTGAAGAAGGTTAAAACAACAAACTTGATGAATCACCGTTGTGGTTTTACGTAGGTAAGAACGGTTCTTACTAGAAGCCCGTAGCAGCCACGTAAAACTTGCAACAACAAAGTAGAGGACGTCTAACTTGTTTTTGCAGGGCATGTTGTGATGTGATATGGTCAATACATGATGTGATATATGTTATTGTATGAGATGATCATGATTTGTAAATTATCGGCAACCGGCAGGAGCCTTATGATTGTCTCTTTATTGTATGAAATGCAAACGCCATGTAATTGCTTTACTTTATCGCTATGCGTTAGCAATAGTTGGCGAGACGACCACGACGCAACGATGGAGATCAAGGTGTCGAGCCGGTGATGATGGAGATCATGATGACGATTTTGAGATGGAGATCAAAAGCACAAGATGATGATGGCCATATCATGTCACATATTTTGATTGCATGTGATGTTTATCCTTTATGCATCTTATTTTGCTTAGATTGACGGTAGCATTATAAGATGATCCCTTCTCTAAATTTCAAGATAATAGTGTTCTCCCCGAGTATGCACCATTGCCAAAGTTCATCGTTTCGAAGCACCACGTGATGGTCGGGTGTGATAGACTCTACGTTCACATACAATGGGTGTAAGACAGTTTTGCACATGCAGAATACTTGGGTTAAACTTGACGAGCCTAGCATGTACAGATATGGTCTCAGAACACTGGAGACCGAAAGGTCGAACGTGAGTCATATAGTAGATATGATCAACATAGAGATGTTCACCATTGATGACTACCCCATCTCACGTGATGATCGGCCATGGGTTAGTTGATTTGGATCATGTATCACTTAGATAACTTGAGGGATGTTTATTTAAGTGGGAGTTCATTAGTAATTTGATTAATTGAACTTAAATTTATCATGAACTTAGTCTTAATAGTTTTTGCATATCTATGTTGTAGATCAATAGCTCGCAATATAGCTCCCCTATTTTTGATATGTTCCTAGAGAAAACTAAGTTGAAAGATGATAGTAGCAATGATGCGGACTGGGTCCGTGATCTGAGGATTATGCTCATTGCTGCACAGAAGAATTATGTCCTTGATGCACCGCTAGGTGACAAACCTGTTGCAGGAGCAGATGTAGACGTTATGAACGTCTGGCAAGCTCGATATGATAACTACTTGATAGTTTAATGCGCCATGCTTTACGGCTTAGAACCGGGACTTCAAAAACGTTTTGAACGCCACGAAACATATAAGATGTTCAAAGAGCTGAAATTGGTATTTCAGACTCATGCCCATGTCGAGAGGTATGAGACCTCTAACAAAGTACTTTGCCTACAAGATGGAGGAGAATAGCTCAGCCAGTGAGCATGTGCTCAGAATGTCTGGGTACTACAATCGCTTGAATCAAGTGGGAGTTAATCTTCCAGATAAGATAGTGATTGACAGAGTTCTCTAGTCACTATCACTAAGCTACTAGAACTTCTTGTTGAACTATAATATGCAAGGGATGACGAAAACGATTCCCGAGCTCTTCGCGATGTTGAAATCGGCGAAGGTAGAAATCAAGAAAGAGCATCAAGTGTTGATGGTTAAACAAGACCACTAGTTTCAAGAAAAAGGACAAGGGAAAGAAAGGGAACTTTAAGTAGAATGGCAAGCAAGTTGCCACTCTCGTGAAGAAGCCCAAAGCTGGACATAAGCCTGAAACTGAGTGCTTCTATAGCAAAGGGAATGGTCACCGGAAGCGGAACTACCCCAAATACTTGGCGGATAAGAAGGATAGCAAAGTGAACAAAGGTATATTTGATATACATGTTATTGATGTGTACCTTACTAGTGCTCATAGTAGTTCCTGGGTATTTGATACCAGTTCAGTTGCTAAGATTAGTAACTCAAAACAGGAGTTGCAGAATAAACAGAGACTAGTTAAGGGCGAGGTGACGATGTGTGTTGGAAGTGATTCCAAGGTTGATACGACCACCATCGCACACTCCATCTACCTTCGGGGTTAGTGTTGAACCTAAATAAATGTTATTTGGTGTTTGCGTTGAGCATGAATATAATTAGATCATATTTATTGCAATACGGTTATTCATTTAAATCAAAGAATAATTGTTGTTCTATTTACATGAATAAAACCTTCTATGGTCATACACCCAATGTGAATGGTTTATTGAAACTCGATCGTAGTGATAAACATATTCATAATATTGATGCCAAAAGATGCAAAGTTGATAATGATACTGCAACATACTTGTGGCACTACCGTTTAGGTCATATTGCTGTAAAGCGCATGAAGAAACTCCATACAGATGGACTTTTGGAATCACTTGATTATGAATCATTTGATACTTGCGAACCATGCCTCATGGGCAAGATGACTAAAACTCCGTTCTCCGGAACAATGGAGCGAGCTAATGACTTATTGTAAATAATACATACCGATGTATGCGGTCCGATGAGTGTTGAAGCACGCGGCGGGTATCATTATTTTCTGACCTTCACAGATGATTTGAGTAGGTATGGGTATATCTACTTGATGAAACACAAGTCTGAAACATTTGAAAAGTTAAAAGAATTTCAGAGTGAAGTGGAGAATCATCGTAAAAAGAAAATAAAGTTTCTACGATCTGATCGTCGAGGCGAATATTTGAGTTACGAGTTTGGCCTTCATTTAAAACAATGTGGAATAGTTTCACAACTCATGCCACCTGGAACACCACAACATAATGGTGTGTCCGAATGTCGTAAACGTACTTTATTAGATATGGTGCGTTCTATGATGTCTCTTACCGATTCTCCACTATTGTTTTGGGGTTATGCATTAGCGACAGCTGCAGTCACGTTAAATAGGGGCACCATCTAAACCCGTTGAGACGACACCGTATGAACTGTGGTTTGGCAAGAAACCTAAGATGTCGTTTCTTAAAAGTTTGGGGATGCGATGCTTATGTCAAAAGGCTTCAGCCTGATAAGCTCGAACCCAAAGCGGAGAAGTGCATCTTCATAGGATACCCGAAAGAAACTATTGGGTATACCTTCTACCACGGATTCGAAGGCAAAATCTTTGTTGCTAAGAATGGGTCCTTTCTAGAGAAGGAGTTTCTCTCGAAAGAAGTGAGTGGGAGGAAAGTAGAACTTGATGAGGTAATTGTACCTTCTCTCGAATTGGAGAGTAGCACATCACAGAAAACCGTTTCCGTGATGCCCACACCAACTAGAGAGGAAGCTAATGACAATGATCATGAAACTTCAGATCAAGTTACTACTGAACCTTGTAGGTCAACCAGAGCACGATCCGCACCAGAGTGATACGGTAATCTTGTCCTGGAAGTCATGTTACTAGACCAAGGCGAACCTACAAACTATGAAGAAGCTATGATGAGCCCAGATTCCGACAGATGACTTGAGGCCATGAAATCTGAGATAGGATCCTTGTATGAGAACAAAGTATGGACTTTGGTGGACTTGCCCGATGATCGGCAAGCCATAGAAAATAAATGGATCTTCAAGAAGAAGACTGACGCTGATGGTAATGTTACTGTCTACAAAGCTCGACTTGTCGCGAAAGGTTTTCGACAAGTTCAAGGAGTTGACTACGATGAGACTTTATCACCCGTAGCAATGCTTAAGTCCGTCCGAATCATGTTAGCAATTGCCGCATTTTATGATTATAAAATCTGGCAAATGGACGTCAAAACTGCATTCCTTAATGGGTTTCTTAAAGAAGAGTTGTATAAGATGCAACCAGAAGGTTTTGTCGATCCTAAAGGTGCTAACAAAGTGTGCAAGCTCCAGTGATCCATCTATGGACTGGTACAAGCATCTCAGAGTTGGAATATACGCTTTGATGAGGTGATCAAAGCATATGGTTTTATACAGACTTATGGTGAAGCCTGTATTTACAAGAAAGTGAGTGGGAGCTGTGTAGCATTTCTGATATTATATGTGAATGACATATTGGTGATTGGAAATGATATAGACTTTCTGGATAGCATAAAAGGATACTTGAATAAGAATTTTTCAATGAAATACCTCAGTGAAGCTACTTACATATTGGGCATCAAAATCTATAGGGATAGATCAAGACGCTTAATAGGACTTTCACAAAGCACATACCTTGACAAAGTTTTGAAGGAGTTCAAAATGGATCAGTCAAAGAAAGGGTTCTTGCCTGTATTGTAAGGTGTGAAGTTGAGTAAGACTCAAAACATGACCACGACAGAAGATAGAGAGAGAATGAAAGTCATTCCCTATGCCTCAGCCATAGGTTCTACAAAGTATGCCATGTTGTGTACCAAACCTGTTGTGTGCCTTGCCATGAGTCTGGCAAGGGGGTACAATAGTGATCCAGGAGTAGATCACTGGACAGTGGTCAAAATTATCCCGAGATACCTGAAAAGGACTAAGGAAATGTTTCTCGGTTATGGAGGTGATAAATAGTTCGTCGTAAAGGGTTACGTCGATGCAAGCTTTGACACCGATCCGGATGACTCTGAGTCTAAATCTGGATACGTATTGAAAGTGGGAGCAATTAGCTAGAGTAGCTCCATGCAGAGCATTGTTGACATAGAAATTTGCAAATATACATACGGATCTGAATGTGGCAGACCCGTTGGCTAAACTTCTCTCAAAAGCAAAACATGATCACACCATTAATACTCTTTGGGTGTTAATCACATGGCGATGTGAACTAGATTATTGACTCTAGTAAACTCTTTGGGTGTTGGTCACATGGCGATGTGAACTATGGGTGTTAAATCACATGGTGATGTGAACTAGATTATTGACTCTAGTGCAAGTGGGAGACTGAAGGAAATATGCCCTAGAGGCAATAATAAAGTTGTTATTTTATATTTCCTTATTCATGATAAAGGTTTATTATTCATGCTAGAATTGTATTGATCGGAAACTTAAATACATGTGTGAATACATAAACAAATACCGTGTCCCTAGTATGCCTCTACTAGACTAGCTCGTTGATCAAAGATGGTTAAGGTTTCCTAACCATAGACATGTGTTGTCATTTGATAACAGGATCACATCATTAGGAGAATGTTGTGATGGACAAGACCCATCCGTTAGCTTAGCATATTGATCGTTCAGTTTATTGCTAGTGCTTTCTTTATGTCAAATACATATTCCTTCGACTATGAGATTATGCAACTCCCGGATACCAGAGGAATACCTTGTGTGCTATCAAACGTCACAACATAACTGGGTGATCATAAAGATGCTCTACAGGTATCTCTGAAGGTGTTTGTTGAGTTGGCATAGATCGAGATTAGGATTTGTCACTCCGAGTATTGGAGATGTATCTCTGGGCCCTCTCGGTAATACACATCATAAGCTTGCAAGCAAATGACTAAGGAGTTAGTCACGAGGTGATGTATTACAGAACGAGTAAAGAGACTTGTGATACGTCTCCAACGTATCTATAATTTTTGATTGTTCCATGCTATTATATTATCTATCTTGGATGTTTTATATGCTATTTTATATGATTTTTGGGACTAACCTATTAACCTAGAGCCCAGTGCCAGTTTCTGTTTTTTTCCTTGTTTTTGAGTTTCGCAGAAAAGGAATATCAAACGAAGTCCAATTGAGCTGAAAATTTACGACGATTGTTTTTGGACCAAAAGAAGCCCACGCAGTACGGGCGATGCACCAGAAGAGTCCCGAGGCCACCACAAGGGTGGAGGGAGCTCCCACCCCCTAAGGGCGTGCCCTCCGACCTTGTGGGCCCCTCGTGGACTCCCCTGACTTGTTCTCGACGCCAACACCTCTTATATATCCCCAAACCTCCAGAACAAAACCTAGATCGGGAGTTCCACCGCCGCAAGCCTCTGTAGCCACCAAAAACCAATCGGGACCCTGTTCCGGCACCCTGCCGGAGGGTGAATCCATCACCGGTGGCCATCTTCATCATCCCGGCACTCTCCATGACGAGGAGGGAGTAGTCCACCCTCGGGGCTGAGGGTATGTACCAGTAGCTATGTGTTTGATCTCTCTCTCTCGTGTTCTTGATTTGGCACGATCTTGATGTACCGCGAGCTTTGCTATTATAGTTGGATCTTATGATGCTTCTCCACCTCTACCTTCTTGTAATGAATTGAGTTTTCCCTTTGAAGTTATCTTATCGGATTGAGTCTTTAAGGATTTGAGAACACTTGATGTATGTCTTGCATGTGTTTATCTGTGGTGACAATGGGATATTCACGTGATCCACTTGATGTATGTTTTGGTGATCAACTTGCGGGTTCTGTGACCTTGTGAACTTATGCATAGGGGTTGGCACACGTTTTCATCTTGACTCTCCGGTAGAAACTTTGGGGCACTCTTTGAAGTTCTTTGTGTTGGTTTTTATTCTTTGAAGTTCTTTGTGTTGGTTTTTATATTTTGAATAGATGAATCTGAGATTGTGTGATGCATATCGTATAATCAAACCCACGGATACTTGTGGTGACATTGTAGTATCTAGGTGACATTAGGGTTTTGGTTGATGTGTATCTTAAGGTGTTATTTTAGTATGAACTCTAGGGTTGTTTGTGGCACTTATAGGAATAGCCCAATAGATCGATCAGAAAGAATAACTTTGAGGTGGTTTCGTACCCTACAATAATCTCTTCGTTTGTTCTCCGCTATTAGTGACTTTGGAGTGATTCTTTGTTGCACGTTGAGGGATTGTTATATGATCTAATTATGTTATCATTGTTGAGAGAACTTGCACTAGTGAAAGTATGAACCCTAGGCCTTGTTTCGAAGCATTGCAATACCGTTTTCGCTCACTTTTATCGCTTGCTACCTTGCTGTTTTTATATTTTCAGATTACAAAAACCTATATCTACTATCCATATTGCACTTGTATCACCATCTCTTCGCCGAACTAGTGCACCTATACAATTTATCATTGTATTGGGTGTGTTGGGGACACAAGAGACTCTTTGTTATTTGGTTGCAGGGTTGTTTGAGAGAGACCATCTTCATCCTACGCCTCCCATGGATTGATAAACCTTAGGTCATTCACTTGAGGGAAATTTGCTACTGTCCTACAAAACTCTGCACTTGGAGGCCCAACAACGTCTACAAGGATAAAGTTGCGTAGTAGACATCAACTTGCCGATAACGAGATTGAACTAGGTATAGATATACCGACGATCAAATCTCGGGCAAGTAACATACCGATGGACAAAGGGAATTGCGTATGTTGTCATAACAGTTCGACCGATAAAGATCTTCGTAGAATATGTAGGAGCCACTATGGGCATCCAGGTTCCGCTATTGGTTATTGACCGGAGAGGTGTCTCGGTCATGTCTACATAGTTCTCGAACCCGTAGGGTCCGCACGCTTAACGTTCGTTGACGATATAGTGTTATATGAGTTATATGTTTTGGTGACCGAATGTTGTTCGGAGTCCCGGATGAGATCACGGACATGACGAGGAGTCTCGAAATGGTCGAGAGGTAAAGATTGATATATAGGACGATGGTATTTGGACACCGGAAGTGTTTCGGGACGTAACGGGAAGGAAAGGGGAGGGGTGGCCCCTCCTGCCTTTCCCTCCTCAGGAGAGAAAGGAAAGGGGGGGCGCCAACTCCTCCTTCCTTCCTCCCGCGCTCCAAATAAGGAAATGGGGGCGCGGCTTGGGAGAGACCCCAAGTAGGATTCTGTGACGCCCCCGGCTCAATCGTGCACTAATCATACACGCAAATGCAAATGATCAAGCATAAGGACTCACGGGAAGATATCACAACACAACTCTAAAATATAAGTAAAGTCATACAAGCTTTATATTACAAGCCAGGGGCCTCGAGGGCTCGAATACATAAGCTTGCATACAAGCGTCAGCGGATGTAGCGACCCGACCCGAATGGATCAAAGTCTCTGTGCTTAAGTGTCATCCCTGGATCGGTATGCTGACACACACAGTACTCGAGGATTTATAACAGAGGTAAATCACATGTATAAAGTAACGTAAATACTATTACCTCAATCCAAATAGCGGAAGTAACAACAAGGTTGTGGATTCCCATCAACACCAACGGCAAAGTTGAGTGCAGAAATCGTAACCCTAACGTATCACTTACTCGTCGTAAGAATCCTGCAACATGAGACGTTGCAGCCCGAAATGGGTCAGTACATTGAATGTACTGGCAAGATAACACAGTAGAGCAATGAACAGAATAAATGCTATCACTACATGCATATATGGCTGGTGGAGGCTCTACGGTTAATATGTTTTGCGAAAAGCCAATTTTTCCCTACATCAAAGGAATATATTTTGTTTAACTACAAAGTTGGTTGAAAAAATTGAGAAGGTAAAACCCCCTCTCAATCCCAATTAAAAGTAATCATTAATCCCAACAAATTAATTTAGAGTGATGGGATTCAATATGATGATCCAAGAACCAGATACTCAAGATGTCCATAACCGGGGACACGGCTAATCATGATTAGTTTGTACACTCTGCAGAGGTTTGTGCACTTTTCCCCACAAGACTCGATCTCCTCCGTTGGATTTCTCGCACTTCATGGTGTTTGAGAAATGGATGACCGAGACACAGTCTTTCTGAAGCATTTACTCTTTACTCTGGGTAGACAGTTACACCTACTTTCCCCTACATCTGCTAGCCTACCACTGAAAGAGGTCATGTAACATACTCAACTATGCTAGAGCCCATAATAGCTTGTGGCTGCACACGGAAGTTTCTAGCATGAATAATCTTATGATCCCTTTGAGCCTGGGTGGCGGACCGTAGGAGGATCACACGGTATATCCCCGGGATCTCCTAGGACAACACTGGTATATCCCCAGGTGCCCAAACAAGCAATCCACCCAGATGTGTATTAAAGTTGCCACCTTAAGTTGAACCATTAATTAAAAATCTCACATCTGTCATGGATACACTCAAAACCCAATCCACATCTACGAGCATAGCATGGCAACATAAGCATAGCGTGGAAGTAACTCCCAAGGGTTTTATAATAAAAGGGCAATAGGTTCTACCTCATCATCTACTTCCCAATACCCACAAGTTAATCACATCCTAGTCATGTAGTGTTTGAGGATAAAACTAATGCATACAAACTGGGTATAGAAGAGTATGATCAAAGTGTGAACTTGCCTTGTACTGTTGATGAAGATCCTTCGCACTCATAATTCCTGATAGTTCTACTCGTCACACTCCGTTCAATCTAACGTGAGCAAGCAATTGCATACATAAGCACTCATGCAAAAGAATCGAAGAAAAGATCTCGAAAAACTTCGAAAACTAGCAATTAACTCTTGCAACAGAAAACAATTTCTAACAGTACCAAAATTGGGTGGATTTGGTCTTATCAGAAAGTTTAGGTCAAGAGCTTCAATTAGCAAAAAGAATCAATTAAATCGGAGTTACAAAACTCAAGTTATAGCCAAAACAAGTTTGAATATGAATCTGAACAAATTTCGAAATTTGAAAGTTGCAAAAAGTGTATTGGATAGATTCACTAGATAGGTGGAGTCAAGACGAAAATGTAGACGTTGGTTTCGTCTAATTTGGATGAACGAGTAAAAAGTTATGGCTATTTGAAAAATCAGGGCCAAGCTGTTTTACGGAAGAAAAAGAGTTAGGGCTAAAAGAATTCTAGTCCTAAAATGTAAATACAAGGACTAATTTATAAATCTAATTATTCTACCGTACTAGTCTAGAAATACTAAGCTACGGGAGTATATAAAAAAATACGAAGAAAGATACCTTTATAAGGTAGAGAAAAGATGACTTCCGAGAGAGAAGACAACTTTCAGAAGTCCCGCCGGAGAGAAGAAAAATATTTTTATTTAGTGAATCTAGTCAAACCAAAATATATTGATTTAACCCGAATCGGATGATTTTTGGAGGCTCTATGGGTCTATATTTATAGGTGGAAAGGAGGCTTAGAGGTCAAAGGCTAGGCAATGTGGGACTAAACGTAAACAAAAGGCAGACGAAAGAAAAGAAACGACGCCGCATGGGCCTTCGGCCGGCCTGCGCGTGTGCGCGCATGTGTGCGTGCGTTTTTTTTTTAGAATAAAAACAAAAAAAAAGGTAAACGGAAAATAAGAAAAATTTCCATAGGCATATTATATATCAAAATTTTCAGAAAAAGATTTCCTAAAAGATGAACATATTTTCAGCGGCAAATAAATTTCACAAAAATTTAAATAAAGCAAACAGTGCTACTGCTGCAATAAAACCTAATAAAAATCATTTTAAAAATACCAAAATGATTTCAAATTTATTTCCCTCTAATTTTATATTGAAGGGAATCATTTTACCCTAATTTCCATATATTTTATTTTTGGATAAAAACAATTTGAATAAAAACCAAATAACTCCAAATTGAAAATAATTTCAAAGGGACTTTAAATTCGATTGTTTTAAACTTCCAACTCATATTTCATTTAATTTGAAGAAGTCATTTTATCTCCTCTCATGAAAATCATTGAGTTGCATAAAGTTTTCGAATTTGGAATATTTCCAAATGGAATTCAAATCTTTTCAAAACCCTTTTTAAAATAGAAGAAGTCATGTTATCTTCACTCTAGGGTTTGTGATGAAATGAATATGAATTCATGGAGATCATAAATGCAAGGTGAAAGTTTTGGGAAAGTCATTTTATTCCCTCTCATTCAACTTTCAAAAAGTTTCCAAATTTCACTCAATTTCACACAAGCAACCACACCACAATCAAACAATTAATCAAAACTATTTATTTAATATAACATTCCAAAATTTAGAATTTTGGGATGTTACAAACCTACCACCCTTAAAATGAATCTCGTCCTCGAGATTCGGAGAGGCTAGAAAGAAATAGGTTAGGTTTGGGGTCTTCTCAAAATCCATCGATCGTCACAGGGGGTCTTGGGTGCTACCACCCTTAGAAGCATTGTTACGGTTCCATCAAAACTTATATACTCCATCCTTATTGTTGACAGGGTCAGTCCTCTGAGATCCTCGGGAAAAATCCTACTCTGGCTCTTCCGGTAGGGGCATAACTATTTTCCTCAATTCCCGTGTCCTTTCATCTTGGTAAGGTTCTTCTGTTACCGGGTCTTCTTAGCTGACATGTTTGGCGCCAATACTAAACAACTATCGATATCTCATGGTGGTCAACAATTTATGGTTTCTCCTGCAGGAAATGGGTCTGGGTTGAACCTCACCGCATAACCTACGGTTGGCAACAACTGCCGTGTACAAGGGGAAAAATTGTCACACCATTCTATGGTTTAAACAAGGTTTTGATCGTCGTCGCTCTACTATGGGTAAGTCACTCAGATTTACCATCCCATATAGCAAGGCGAATAATAAGAGTAAGTCGGTATGGTGATCAATCCATCCCGCACCCAAATCATTACCTTGTATATGGTTTAGCGAATCTCGCATTCTAACACTTGGTCATCCTCACAAGCATTGCAGAATTTCTCTTGTCGACGAACCAAGTTCGGATAATCCATTGATTCTGCAAGCCAGACAAACAATCTATCGTTCCTTCACAGCTCTCAGGTTTTGCGTAACTCCTATAAGATCGTCTATTGATAAAGGCATATCCTCTTCCAGGGTTTTTCCTTCAGCAAGAATGTGCTTGCTTCTTGGCAGGTCCTGGGGCCTGTGGGTTATGGCCCATCTCATCACTTGTAAACCTTGAACTCATCATCGGGGCAACTGATCATTATTCCAACATCCAGCTTCCTAGCATTCTTAAATCCATCCAATTATACTGTCTCCCCTCCTTCTATTGGTACTAAGACGTGATTACTCAGACTCATCATGGAGTTACAATTGCTCCATATTACCAACATTATACCTCCTTTATATCCAATAGCACTTCATCCCTTCATATTCTTGGGATATCCCACCTATCGAGACAAAACTCATACTTATTTCGTCCGAAATCCACTCCGTGGAATATCATTATCTTTTCTAGGGGTCAAGGGTCCTCACAGTTACTACCACCCTTGAAATGAACCAACTCATCCATAGACCATATTTCTCATATCCTCGAAAATGGTCAAAATCTTTCTTCATAGAGTAACAACTCCTAAAATCCAAATCAGTACCAACGAGGCTAACTTTATTGATTCTCAAATTTTTACAATCTCCTGCATTTCCATTACAGGCCTCAACTCAATACCTCAAAAGGAATTGTTCCCACTACTACTACTATATTTCTTTTTTGACACAACTACTTAGCACAAGTCTCCTTCTCATTGGGACAATCTCTGGCAAAGTGACATGCTTCATTACAGCAGAAACATATTACTTCTGACAAGTCTCGTGGTTTCCTAGTGATTACATAGCCTCCTTGGGTCCTCGGCTTCCTTTTTGGGCATTCGCTAAAGTAGTGTCCTGAATCTTTGCACCTAAAACATATGATATGACTCAGGTCCTTCTTTGTAGAAATTTGGTTGTTCTTGGAATCCAATCTATTTCTCTTTCTGGACTTTTCCATTCCAAACAGGGCTTCTATTTCCTGTGGGTCATACTCTACTTCCTTTGTCGGGAATGCTACTAGATCCCCCTTCAGACAATTCTGGGAGATGTGTCCTTCTTCTCCACATGAATAACATGACTTGGTGCAGAGTTTAATTGGGTCTTCTTCGGGTGTGTCCTCCACCTCTTCCTTCATCACAGGTTCTTCTAAAATTTCCATGAGGGCTCCTTTCATTTCTTCTTTCTTCTGCTGGATGGTTCTTTGTACCATGGGGTAAATGTGACACTGAGCAGGGTAGTGGGTAGTCCCTTCACACAAGAAACAAGTAATCTGCCTAGTTGGGCATTCTTCAGTTGGGTGATTTCCTTCACAATGAGGGCATTCATCCTTGTGTTCTTTATGGTTGTGTCCTATTTCTCCATAGAACTTGCATGCACAAGGTTTCTTCATATCCTTTCCATAAGGCTTCAACTTCTGGGACACAAGCCGAGACTTTAGCAGAGTCATCTTAAATTCTTTCCAAGTGGTTACTCTTTGCCATCCATTGATGGTTTGGTACATCCTCCACCAGGTAGCAGCACCTCTTTCAAAGCACTGAAGAGCATGCTGGGCCATATCCTTTCCGGCTATAGCGTTATTCTTCATGTGATCTTCCATGTTCTGAATCCATCGGTCCGTCTCCAATTGACTTATCGGTCCAGAAAATATGAGCTATTCTCCACTCATCCTCTATTGGTTCCAAGGGTTTCGGGGTGAGATAAGAGAGATAGAGAGGGATACACACAATACAAACAAAGGTTTTGAAGAGACAGATTTTTTTATTTTGTGGCTGTCGGAAAAACATCAAACAAATGACAGCTCACAATCGTCGCATCTAACGTAGGTATAACAGGGGTTTGGTCTTCTAAAGGTCAATAAATCTTCAAAGTCGCCAAACTCTTCAAGTCTTGTTCATGTCTCCGATGGGCTTCTTCCGATCGTGCTTGACCTTCTCAAGTTCTTTTGCCAAATCATCTCTGTTGACGCGAAGTCTCTCGTGACGTCCTTTAATATTCTAGAGTTGCATTCCAAACTTCTGGGTTTCAACATCCTTGGCAATGAACCATGGTCCTACTGTCCTTCAGTTTCTGACGAATCTTGGTATCTCGAGGTTTTTCTCCTCCAGCTTGGCTACTTTCAGCTTCTGGGTCCTGAGTTCTTCACGAAATGCTTCCTTGTCAAATACGGCTTCCTGAAGGTCCATCTTAAAATTCTCGATGTAATACTCCAGATCCTGTCGATACACCAGCTAAGGTTAAACTTCATCTTTTGCTGATAGATGCTCCATTAGCCCTTTTGTCATCCAATCCTTCCGACGAAATGCATGCTTAACTCAGCACGGCGACAATAGCATAAGCGGGCGATAACATCATGGATAGCAGTGTTTCTGCCCTTGTCATTGCCATGAGTTATCATTCCATAGTTGATATCTCCTGCCTTAGGGTTTTCTTGACAAAAACTTTGAGTTTTAACGCTCCATGTTATGGTCTTTCTCCGACACACCTTGATCTCGGGTATTGACAGCCTCAATAGTCTGACAAATTCCATAAGAGTAGCCTTACTAGGTCCTACAAATCTGGAAATTCTTCATAGCCTTCAAATTCTCCTAGTCTTCGGAGTCTTCAACCGTTGTAGTTCCAATTATACCAATGCTCGATAAAATACTCTTCATTCCGAAGTGGTCTTAGTTGTCCGATATCTTGTACTTCTTGGATTGGTCTCATCAGTTGAACCTTCGAGTGGTCAAAGGGCAAAGGGGTATAGTCTAACTAAAAGGAAATTTGATAAAGCTTAGAAAATAAGAGAGGTAAGAGATCCTTTTGAAAAGAAAGTTGTAGAGAAAAATCTTTCCTATGGGCTGGCCAGTTTCTAGGGGTCACGTCCTACAGTCAACATGTGCTCTGATACCATCTTGTAGCGACCCGACCCGAATGGATCAAAGTCTCTGTGCTTAAGTGTCATCCCTGGATCGGTATGCTGACACACACAGTACTCGAGGATTTATAACAGAGGTAAATCACATGTATAAAGTAACGTAAATACTATTACCTCAATCCAAATAGCGGAAGTAACAACAAGGTTGTGGATTCCCATCAACACCAACGGCAAAGTTGAGTGCAGAAATCGTAACCCTAACGTATCACTTACTCGTCGTAAGAATCCTGCAACATGAGACGTTGCAGCCCGAAATGGGTCAGTACATTGAATGTACTGGCAAGATAACACAGTAGAGCAATGAACAGAATAAATGCTATCACTACATGCATATATGGCTGGTGGAGGCTCTACGGTTAATATGTTTTGCGAAAAGCCAATTTTTCCCTACATCAAAGGAATATATTTTGTTTAACTACAAAGTTGTTCGAAAAAATGAGAAGGTAAAACCCCCTCTCAATCCCAATTAAAGTAATCATTACACCAACAAATTAATTTAGAGTGATGGGATTCAATATGATGATCCAGAAACCAGATACTCAAGATGTCCATAACCGGGGACACGGCTAATCATGATTAGTTTGTACACTCTGCAGAGGTTTGTGCAATTTTCCCCACAAGACTCGATCTCCTCCGTTGGATTTCTCGCACTACATGTGTTTGAGAAACGGATGACCGAGACACAGTCTTTCAGAAACATTACTCTTACTCGGGTAGACAGTACACCTACTTTCCCTACATCTGCTAGCCTACCACTGAAAAGGTCATGTAACATACTCAACTATGCTAGAGCCCATAATAGCTTGTGGCTGCACACGGAAGTTTCTAGCATGAATAATCTTATGATCCCTTTGAGCCTGGGTGGCGAACCATAGGAGGATCACACGGTATATCCCCGGATCTCCTAGGACCACACTGGTATATCCCCAGGTGTCCGGGCAAGCCACTGGTATATCCCCAGGGTGCCCCAACCAATCCACCCAGATGTGTATAAAGTAGCCACCTTAAGTTAACCATTACTTAACAATCTCACATCTGTCATGGATACACTCAAAACCCAATCCAGTCTACGAGCATAGCATGGCAATATAAGCATAGGTAGAAGTAACTCCCAAGGGTTTTATAATAAAGGGCAATAGGTTCTACCTCATCATCTACTTCCCAATACCCACAAGTTAATCACATCCTAATCATGCAATGTTTGAGGGTCGAAACTAAGCAAAAAACTGGGTAACGAAGAAGTATGGTCAATGTGTTGACTTGCCTTTTGTTGATGAAGATCCTTCGCACTCATAATTCCTGATAGTTTACTCCACACTCCGTTCAATCTAACGTGAGCAAGCAATTGCATACATAAGCACTCATGCAAAAGAATCGAAGAAAAGATCTCGAAAAACTTCGAAAACTAGCAATTAACTCTTGCAACAGAAAACAATTTCTAACAGTACCAAAATTGGGTGGATTTGGTCTATCAGAAAGTTTAGGTCAAGGCTTCAATTAGCAAAAAGAATCAATTAAATCGGAGGTACGAAACTCAAGCTGCGAAAGAAACAGCTTTGGTTACTAACCTGGACTAAAGTCAAATTTTACAGTAGCAAAAACTGTTTAAGTTTTGTTAAACAGAAAGAGGGCGTCGAGACGAGACTTAGGCGCTTGAATCGCCTGTTTCCAACAAACGAGCGAAAAGTTATACTAAAACGAAAATCGGATCAGAAATCGCGATCGAAAATAATCGCGGAAAATCGAGAAAAAGAAAACTAACAACAGGCTAACGAACGAACGTCGCTGTCTGCGGTTTTTAAAGTGAAAAACGTTCGTTAAAACAGAACGTACGGACGAACGTCCGCTAAATAACTAAACCGATTTAAAAAAGAATAAACCGGAATTTAAAAAAAACCGAATCTAGATCTAGGGTTTAAACAAAAACGATCGGTTTTCTCGCGAAAACCGAGGCGGTTACCGGGTCGGCGGTCGGAGGCGGTCGCGGCAGCGTGGCTCCAGGGGCGGCGGCGGACTACGAGCGAGGGGCGGCGGCGGCAGTCCGGCCAGGCGGAAGCGGCGACGGCGAAGGAGGGCAGACGGCGGAGCGCGCACAGCAGCAGAGCGAGCGGCGCGGCGAGGGCAGGCGGCGGTGCGGCGGCGGCGGTGGCGGGCGGCGGCGGGTTTAGGGTTTCGGGTGGTGGCGGCGGTAACGGCTCGGGGCGGCGGCTTATAAAGGCCTGGCCCGAGAAGTCCTGGCCGAGTACGGCCCTAAGTCGGTCGCGCGTTTTTTTTTTTTTTTAGAATAAAAACAAAAAAAAAGGAAAAAGGAAAATAAGAAAATTTCCATAGGCATATTATATATCAAAATTTTCAGAAAAAGATTTCCTAAAAGATGAAAATTATTTTCAGCGGCAAATAAATTTCACAAAAATTTAAATAAAGCAAACAGTGCTACTGCTGCAATAAAACCTAATAAAAATCATTTTAAAAATACCAAAATGATTTCAAATTTATTTCTCTCCAATTTTATATTGAAGGGAATCATTTTACCCTAATTTCCATATATTTTATTTTTTGGATAAAAATAATTTGAATAAAAACCAAATAACTCCAAATTGAAAATAATTTCAAAGGGACTTTAAATTCGATTGTTTTAAACTTCCAACTCATATTTCATATAATTTGAAGAAGTCATTTTATCTCCTCTCATGAAAATCATTGAGTTGCATAAAGTTTTTCGAAGTTGGAATATTTCCAAATGGAATTCAAATCTTTTCAAAAACCCCTTTTAAAATAGAAGAAGTCATGTTATCTTCACTCTAGGGTTTGTGATGAAATGAATATGAATTCATGGAGATCATAAATGCAAGGTGAAAGTTTTGGGAAAGTCATTTTATTCCCTCTCATTCAACTTTCAAAAAGTTTCAAAATTTCACTCAATTTCACACAAGCAACCACACCACAATCAAACAATCAATCAAAACTAGTTATTTAATATAACATTCCAAAATTTAGAATTTTGGGATGTTACAGCGGAAGCATCAGATATCTGAGTACAAATATAAAAGAAAGCACAGATAGGCCCTTAAAAGGCAGGGCAAAAGAAAAATACTACGATCGAAAGGCGCAGGCCTCCTGCCTGGGACCCTCCGAACCTACTCTTGGTCGTCTGCCAACTCGTAGTAGTATCCACCCTCGGGGTAGTAGTAGCGATCGTCGGCGGGGGCAGCTGTATCTGGGGCTCCGTCATCTGGTTGCATCAAATGGATATGGGGAGAAAAAGAAAGCAAAGCAACCGTGAGTACTCATCCGAAGTACTCAGCAAGCAAGGATCTACACTATATATGCAACTTTATCAAAGAGAGGCTGTATATGTGGACTGGGCTGCAGAAATGCCAGAATAGAGGGAAGGCCTAGTCCTATCGAAGACTAGCATCTTCAGAGGTCTTGCAACATTAGAAGAGTGTAGATTAGTACAATATAAAGTAGTAGTATCATTAAGTATAAACTTCACCCAGAGATCCTTTCTCGACTCCCTGCGAGAAAGCAATCCCAGAGCCATACTGTCATCAACCTCGTCCAGAGATCCCTTCTCGACTCCCTGCGAGAAGCAATCCCAGAGCCATAGTATCCAATTCTAGTTGTATCGATCGGGATACAACTCCGAGCGTCCGTTACCGAGGATCCGGCTATGCATAGATTAGTTCTTCCCTGCAGGGGTGCACCAACTTACCCACCACGCTCGCTTAACTCCGGCCGGACACACTTTCTGGGTCATGCCCGGCCTCGGCCAAACGACACACCGCAACCCTACCTAGAGCTCAGCAGAGAGGTCCCCGCCGGTCTACATCCTAAGCGCTCAGGGGTCTTGGGCCGTCGCCCTGTGCACTCCGGGTCATTGTGAGAAGGGTGGATACCAGCGCCAACGGCACGATCCGACCCGGCCACAATGCTGAACTGGACGTCTGACAAAGCTTTCGGCTGATGCATACGATGCGGAGTGCCCAGAACTTTTCCCGCGTGATGGTTAGTGCTATCAGGCCAAAGGCCCACTCAGATCAAATATCCAAATCGTAGTGTGTTGGTAGTGCGGTAACGAGCAGAGACTCATGATCGATGTGACCCCGTTGCCCCGTCTCGAGGACTTGCGGCAAGGGCGAAGAATGCCCGGCCATGCCTCGTATTCATCACTCGGGCACCATCCAGGTCAACCCGTCTCGCAAAAGACTGTCGGGAACTCAGGTCCACCTCTACTGGGCGGTACCGCCTGTCCCTCCAGTCCTGCAGTAAAAGTAACTCCCTCGGGTCGCCCTCGGGGCCGACCCGTTTCTAACAAGGTTCAAGGGTAAAGTCACAGTAACCGTGTGTCCATAACATCAGGGGAATCCGAGGTATCACCCTCGACGGATGCCCACTCGATGTAACCGTCAAGGTGAACTTAGGAGGAATCACCCTCGAGGTTCACACTTGAAGTGTTGAGCGACAGGGTCGTATCGGAAGTGGAGAAGGAGGAATAACCCTCAATGACCATGACCAAATAGCTGCTCTATAGAGTTAACATCAGGAGTGCTATACGAGGTATCACCCTCGGCACTCCATGGTGATGCTGCAGTGTCCTACAACTAAGGGGGGGTGTTGTGCAGTGCTGGGGTCTGGTGGTCGAGTCTTTTGATGATCCAGCGGGGCAATCGGGACAAGGTGGGGTCTCTGGTAGGTCTCTAGCCAGCCTATACTAGACAGTTTAGGATAAGCAGGTAAGGTTTCAATAGCAGGTTACAATAAACAGGCTATGCATCAGAATAGGTTAAACAGTAGCAGCAACAATTTCTAATGCAAGCATGAGAGAGAAAGAATAGGCGATATCGGTATGCTCAAGGGGGGGTGCTTGCCTGGAAGCTCTGCTGAAAAGGAAAAAGAGTCGTCGATGACGTAGTCGATCATAGCGGCATCAGCAGCGGTCTCGGGGTCTACCGGAGAAAAGAGGGGGAAGAAACAGTAAATATAAAGCAAACAAGAGCATGACGTGACAATACGCAGAGCTAGGGTGTTCGGACGTGGTGCTACACGATATAGGTGAAGAGGGAAAACATCCGGGAATGTTTTCACGAAGTTTAGCATTTTCGGACAGATGAAACGGAGGGGGATGGTTGCATGTTCGCTATGCTAGGGACGTGTGGTGGACGAACGGACCGCGTATTCTTGATTTATATAGAAAGTTTTTCGATCCGAGCTACGGTTTATTTTATATGATTTTCTAAAGTTTTTAAACACTTTCTTGATTTATTTATTTATTTAAATTTGAATTATCCAAAACATTAAAAGGTGACATCAGCATGACGAAAAGATGATGTTAGCAATCAACTCTGGCTGACCAGAGTCAAACCTGAGGAGGAGGACCGCAGCGTCGCCGGCGAAGAGCGGGGCAGACGCCGGGGCTCGGGCGAGCGCGAAGGCGGCGCTAGAGGGCAAGGCAAGGCGAGCCAGGGGGTGCTTTGGCTCCCTGGGAACCCAGAAGCACGAGACGAAGCTCGGGCGCGGGCTGCGACAGCGGTGGCTACGGCGGCGACGGAGCGAGGCGGCGGCGAGCTACGACTACGGCGGGGGTCTAGCTAGCAGGCGTACGCGAGGTCAGAGAGAGGGGAGAAACGGAGGTGAGCTCACAGTGGTGTGGTAGGGATAGGCAGTGGGCTCGGGGAGGGCTCGACGTGGCTGGATTCGTCGCCGGAGTGCATCGGGACCGAGGAGGAAGAAGGCGTCGAGGGGCTCGGTGTAGCACTCCCCAGCACCAACGGCTTGCACCAGACGAAGTGGAGCTCGACGGCGGTGCGCTACGACATCTTGGCGAGGCCGAACGGGGACGGTGGGCATGGGATCGACGACGGTGGTGGCGGCGACTTTCGGCGAGGTGGGGAACAAGAGAGAGAGGGAGCGAGCGAGGCGAGGGAGGAACCAGGGGGTCCATGGGGTTTCTCTTATCCACGGTGTGCGCAGCGACGCGTTGTCGAGCAAGGGGAAGGGGGGGCCTGGCTGCGCGCGTCATGCACGCACGGTGCTCGACAGCGAGCGCAGGTGAGCAGTAGGAAGGGGAAGGGGAGTTGGACCGGGTGACTCAGGCCCAGCAGCTGCGGGCTTTTTCTTTTCTCTTTTCTGTTTTCTTCTTTTATCTCTGTTTTGCAAATAGTTTAGCCACCAATTAAGTTTTGCAAAATATGTGACTCAGCCCATTAAATATGGTGCATTATTTGTCACTGCCAGAAAATGGTTTGAAGTCCATATCTTTTTATTTGGATTTTTATTAAATGAATATGGATTAAATATCTTTGTTTTGTTGCTGTTAGAGGCACATAATTAATTTAGTATATGTTGATTATAATTTTAGAATTGCCTCTGGATTATTTACAATATTATGAACATTTCAGTTTCTGGAATTGAACAACTTTTATTTTCACTTTTAGTTTGAATCTCCATTTGAATTTGAATTGAAAAGGGATATGATCCAAGTGATGTTTAAGCACTGTTGATCATGATGACATGGCATTATCAAAAGTGGGATTACTGTAGCTAACCACTGGGGGTGTTACAAGTCTCCTCCACTAACAAGAATTCTCGTCCCGAGAATTAAGAGGTAGAAGGGAAAAAGATCGGGGTATTCAGCACGGAGGTTATCCTTGCGTTCCCAAGTGGCTTCATCTTCAGTATGATTTGACCACTGCACTTTAAGGAACCTGGTAACCTTCTGATGGGTTCGACGTTTAGATTCATCAAGGATGCGGATCAGATGCTCCTTATAAGAAAGATCATCATGCAATTCAAGCATCTCGTGATCCACTGCGCGGTGCGGAGATTCCTTGAAGCAACGACGAAGTTGCGACACATGGAAGACGTCGTGGATATGAGAGAATTGCGGCGGCAACTCCAATTTGTACGCCACCTGACCACGTCTTGCAACAATGCGGAAAGGACCAATGTAGCGTGGAGCTAACTTGCCCTTGATTCCGAAACGGTGAGTGCCCTTCATAGGAGTGACACGCAGATAAGCTTGATCACCAGGTTGATAAGTCAAACCCCATCATTTGCGATCATAATTGCTCTTCTGGCAGTCCTGAGCCGCCTTGAGATTTTCTCGGATAATACGGACTTGCTCTTCGGCGTGTTGAATAATATCCGGACCCACGAGCGGTCGTTCCCCAGTTTCTGACCAATTCAGAGGGGTTCGACACTTACGTCCATAAAGTACTTCGAAGGGGGCCATTTTCAAGCTGGCTTGATAGCTGTTGTTATATGAGAATTCCGCATAAGGAAGAGATTCTTCCCACTTCTTGCCGAACGATATAACACAAGCCCAAAGCATGTCTTCAAGCACTTGATTTACTCACTCGACTTGGCCCTGGGACTGGGGGTGATAAGCTGAACTCCAGGTAATATGAGTTCCCATAGCTTCTTGGAAACTTTCCCAGAACTTGGAGGTGAAAAGACCGCCACGGTCCGAACTGATATCCTTCAGAATACCGTGGAGTGATACAATTCTGGAGATATATAACTCTGCTAACTGACTAGCAGTGATAGTTTCCTTGACAGGCAGAAAGTGTGCAACCTTGGAGAGTTGGTCGACGATGACAAGAATAGCATCGTGACCCTTCTGTGACTTGGGAAGGAAAGTAATGAAATCCATTTGAACCTTATCCCATTTCCATAGAGGAATAGGAAGTGGTTGCAGAATTCCAACAGGCTTCTGATGTTCTGCTTTAACGCGACGACACACATCACATTCAGCAACATATCGAGCAATATCCTGCTTCATTTTAGACCACCAATACCTTTGACGGAGATCACGATACATCTTGGTACTACCCGGATGAATAGACAACGGGGTGTCATGTGCCTCCTTCATGACCTTGTCAGTCATGAGTTCGAAGCGAGGTACGACAATGCGGATTTCTGAAATACAAGGTTCCATCTTCAGACAGCGAGAAATCCCTGTACTTTTCAAGGTGAAGATCTTTCTTCATCAGATCAACTTCAGCATCTTTAGCTTGCGCATTCTTAACAGCTTTCTCGAGATCTGGTTGTATCACAAGGTTATTAAGAGAACCTTGTGGAACAATACGCAGATTCAGCTTGCGCAGTTCTTCAAAAAGACGAGGTTGAGCTCGCTTAACCATGAGGTTGTCGCAATAGGACTTGCGGCTTAAGGCATCAGCCATCACGTTAGCCTTGCCAGGGGTATAAGAAATACCCAAATCATAGTCCGTAATGGCCTCCATCCATCTTTGCTGACGGAGGTTTAGAGATGGCTGAGTGAACACGTACTTCAGACTTTATGATCCGTGTAGATCTCGCAATGATTACCAAGGAGGTAATGTTGCCATAACTTCAATGCATAGATGACAACAGCTAGTTCTAGATCATGGACCGGGTAGTTCTCTTCATGAGGACGCAACTGTCGAGAGCCATAAGCAATCACCTTACGCTCTTGCATTAGGACACAGCCTAATCCTTCACGGGATGCGTCACAATAAATCATGAAGTCTTTGCGAGAATCTGGAGGAGCAAGTACTGGGGCAGAAGTTAGCTTGTCTTTGAGTGTTTGAAAACTTTCTTGACATTTGTCCATCCACTCAAACTTAACGCCCTTGTGAAGTAGATCAGTCAAAGGCTTAGCAATCTTAGAAAAGTTCTCAACAAACCGATGGCAATAGCTTGCAAGGCCAAGAAAACTTCTCACTTGCTTGACGTTCTTCGGAGGAGTCCAGTCAAGAATAGCCTGAACCCGCTCCGGGTTAACAGCAATTCCATCCTTGGAAATTACATGACCAAGGTAGGTTACTTCAGAAAGCCAAAATTCACATTTGGAGTATTTGGCATACAACTGGTGTTCTCAGAGCCTTTCCAGTACAAGACGGAGGTGTTCAGCATGTTCTTCCTTATTCCTTGAATAGACTAGAATATCATCCAAGTAAACCACGACGAATTTGTTGAGGTAATCCATGAAAATGTAATTCATCAGACGGGAGAAGGTTGCTGGAGCATTGGTTAAGCCGAAGGACATGACAGTGTACTCGTAGGAGCCATAGCGAGTAACAAATGCAGTCTTGGGAATATCCTCTTCACGAACACGGATCTGATGATAACCCAACCTCAAGTCGAGTTTAGAAAACACCGATGACCCAGCAGGTTGATCATACAAATCATTGATCCGAGGAAGCGGATATTTGTTCTGGATTGTGGCTTGGTTAATGGGCCGATAATCCTTTACCAATCGGTTAGTTCCATCCTTCTTCTTAACGAAGAGTGACGGTGCTCCCCAAGCAGAGGAACTGGGGCGGATGAAACCCTTCTTAAGTGACTTGTCAATTTCTTCCTTAAGCTCGAGAAGGTGGTGCGGAGGCATCTTATAAGGACGCTTCGCAATAGGAGTCGTGCCTGGTTTCAAGTCGATGACAAACTCGACAGCTCTAACAGGGGGTATTCCTGGAAGTTCCTCTGGGAAGACGTCTTGAAAATCACGAACAACGGGAACGTTCTCGATGCCTTCAAGAGGTGAAGCATTCAATGCATTCAGAGCATATATCTGATTCTCGGCATTCTAAACTGTTCGAGCTGAGTATTTGACTGTCTGGCCAGAAGGATGGGTAAGTTGGACTTTCTTAGCGGCACAGTCAATCAAAGCATTGTGGGCGGTCAACCAGTACATACCGAGAATGATGTCTATGTCGGAAGGTCGAAGAGCAATAAGGGAAGCAGAGAACATCAACCCTTCAATTCTGATCTGATTGTTGTGACTTACCATTTTGGTTTGCCACCTAGAACGGGGAGTGATGATTTCTAAAGGAGTGGGTAATGAGCTCATAGCTAACCCATGCAATTGTGCAAATTGCTGGGACACGAAGGAATGTGATGCACCTGAATCAAACAGAACAGAAGCTGGCACTGAATTCACAGAGAGTGTTCCCAGCATGATAGTCGGTTCCTTCTGAGCCTTTTCAGCATTGACGATTCGGCAGGGAGAGAGGTATGCGCAAAGAGCAGAACCAACGATCGACACGGGGCGATTTTACCCAGGTTCGGGCCGCTAATCAGCGTAAAACCCTACTCCTGCCTTGTTTTATTATTGGTGTTCTTGAGCCCAGGCTCCAGGAGCGCTCGCGGTGAACAGTACGTTCAAAGAGCAGCTACGCATGCAGAATGGGCCAGCCGATCCTCCCCCCTGTAGCAGTTGCCTTGGGCCTCCTTTTATATGCTCAAAGGGGTCACCACAGTGGCAAAATGTATATGCATTGAGGTGTAAAGTAGCTACAGGATTATCATACCTAACCACTAACGGATTAGGACGAACGCATTTAATGCACCGTGAGGTGTCCGTTTAGGTGTCCTCACTTTCTTGGGGATGGAAAAAGGGGCCATCCCATCAGCACCGCTTAAGCTCTCCTCCACCGGCGCATCGCCACGCATCCAAAGAAGGACCCAGAATGTCGGGTTTGTTGCTGTGCCAGAGTGGTGGTACAGCAACAAAATCTTGCCGGGTGCTGAATCTTGCCGGGCGTCGAATCTTGCCGGGCTTCGCAGGCCACCCCGGCAAGATCTTGCTGGGGAAGCTGGCCTTCGGATTCCAGCTCTTCTTATCTGCTGATCCTCAGATCTTTGACTTGAGAATTTCCTTGGTGGCCTGAGTCAACCTCGAACTGTTCCCCGACAAGCCTTGCCGCGAGTATGGCTACAACTGCCCGTGCACAAGTACGGGGTACTAATGGCCCAATACTTAGTACACCGACAAGTTGTATCGAAGACTAGCATCTTCAACAATCTTCGACAGTCTTGCAGCATCAGGAGAGAGCAGATGAACATAATGTAAAGTAGTAGTAGTAATATCATCAACCTCGACCTGAGATCCTTTCTCGACTCCCTGCGAGAAAGCAATCCCAGAGCCGTACTATCCAGTTCTCACCACATGTTCTAGTTGTACCGATCGGGATACAACTCCGAGTGTCCGTTACCGTAGGACAGGCTATCGATAGAAGTTTCTTCCCTGCAGGGGTGCACCAACTTACCCACCACGCTCACTTAACTCTGGCCGGACATACTTTTCTGGGTCATGCCCGGCCTCGGCTAAGCAACACGCCGCAACCCGACCTAGGCTTATAAGAGAGGTCAGCACGCCGGACTAAACCTATGCCCCCAGGGGTCTTGGGCCATCGCCCCGGGAACTCCTGCACGTTACGGGGCCACCGAGAGCAGACCTAGCAACCCCTTATACAAGCGCGGTTGCGTTACCAGTCCAACTCGGCGGGCGCCGCTCCTTACTGACGTCAAACAAGCTTCGGCTGATGTGTACGACGCAGAACGCCCATACTATGCCCACGTGATGGTTAGTGCTATCGGGCCAGAGGCCCCTCGGATCAAATATCCAAACCGTAGTGGATTAGGAGCGCGCGGAAACGAGCAGAGACTCACGATCGATGTGACCCCGTCGCCCCGTCTCGAGGACTTGCGGCAAGGGCTAAGAGTGCCCGGCCACGCCTCGTAGTTATCTCGCGGGCACCATCCAGGCCAACCCGACTCCACATCACTTCGCGTTAAGCTCGCGCGGGTACCCCTCAGGGCCGACCCGTCCTTAGTATCATGGTTTAGTGCAAGTCATAATATCCAAGGTAACTGTGTGTCTGACACCGAAGGGAACCCTGAGGAATCACCCTCGATGGAATTCCCGCTCGATGTTATCATCAAGGTGAACGAAGGAGGAATCACCCTCGAGGTCCACCTTGAGGAGTTGCGCGACGACGTCGTTATCGGGGGTGGTGTAGAAGGAATCACCCTCGCTTACCACGACCGAGTAACTAACCTACAAGGTTAACATCGGAAGTGCTGACGAGTTATCACCCTCGGCACTCGATGGTAACCCAGTAGTGTCGGCAACTAAGGGGAAGTGATGTGCGGTGCCATGGTCTAGTCTTCAATCCCGATGATCGGGTCTTCTGATGTCCAGCAGGGCAGTCGGGCTCAAGTGGGGGTCTCGGTCGTGTCTCTACCCACCTTATACTAAGCAGTCTAGGATAACCGGTAAGGTAACAAAGCAGGGTACAATAATCAGGCTATGCAGCAGATATAGGAAAATGGTAGCAGTAGCAGTTCTAATGCAAGCATAAGAGAGAAGAGAGTAGGCGATATAGGCATGCTCAAAATGGGGGTGCTTGCCTGTTTGCTCGGGGGCAAGGGCAAGGTCTTCAGTAGTATCGTCGGGGACGTAGTCGTATTCCTGTGCGGCGTCTGCCTCGGGAGCTACGTCAACGTCGGGGGCTACCGAGAGAGAAGAGGGGGAAGAAACAGGTAAACATAATGCAAACAAATGCAACACGGTGCGTGTGATGCTATGATGCAGTGCAGGGTTGCCTAAATATGCATCTAAGTCATTTTAGTTATTTTTAGAATTATTCTGGGATTTAATATCCGACGTGTGTGCACTATTCATCTGCCGGATTCGGGTCCAGAGTTACGAGTTCTTCTACGTAGGAGGTTCCGATGGAGAAACAGACGGCACGATCAGACTCGTCTCGTCGTTCTGAGCAACTTTCATGTTTTAACTTTTTCGATCCGAGCTACGGTTTAAAAGTTATTAATTTTTAAAGATTATTTGAATTTCTGGAATTATTTTATTTATCAGAAAATGAATTATGACGTCAGCATGACGCGCTGCTGACGTCAGCAAGTCAACAGTCGGCTGACTAAGTCAAATATGACATGTGGGTCCAGTGGGACCCACATGTCAGCCTCTGTTAAGATTAACAGTGGATTAATCCAGTTAACAGGGTGATTAGAGGGGTGGGCCC
>CM022297.1:274044065-274250871 GCA_011799875.1 Thinopyrum elongatum
ACCACGCTCACTTAACTCTGGCCGGACATACTTTTCTGGGTCATGCCCGGCCTCGGCTAAGCAACACGCCGCAACCCGACCTAGGCTTATAAGAGAGGTCAGCACGCCGGACTAAACCTATGCCCCCAGGGGTCTTGGGCCATCGCCCCGGGAACTCCTGCACGTTACGGGGCCACCGAGAGCAGACCTAGCAACCCCTTATACAAGCGCGGTTGCGTTACCAGTCCAACTCGGCGTGCGCCGCTCCTTACTGACGTCAAACAAGCTTCGGCTGATGTGTACGACGCAGAACGCCCATACTATGCCCACGTGATGGTTAGTGCTATCGGGCCAGAGGCCCCTCGGATCAAATATCCAAACCGTAGTGGATTAGGAGCGCGCGGAAACGAGCAGAGACTCACGATCGATGTGGCCCCGTCGCCCCGTCTCGAGGACTTGCGGCAAGGGCTAAGAGTGCCCGGCCACGCCTCGTAGTTATCTCGCGGGCACCATCCAGGCCAACCCGACTCCACATCACTTCGCGTTAAGCTCGCGCGGGTACCCCTCAGGGCCGACCCGTCCTTAGTATCATGGTTTAGTGCAAGTCATAATATCCAAGGTAACTGTGTGTCTGACACCGAAGGGAACCCTGAGGAATCACCCTCGATGGAATTCCCGCTCGATGTTATCATCAAGGTGAACGAAGGAGGAATCACCCTCGAGGTCCACCTTGAGGAGTTGCGCGACGACGTCGTTATCGGGGGTGGTGTAGAAGGAATCACCCTCGCTTACCACGACCGAGTAACTAACCTACAAGGTTAACATCGGAAGTGCTGACGAGTTATCACCCTCGGCACTCGATGGTAACCCAGCAGTGTCGGCAACTAAGGGGAAGTGATGTGCGGTGCCATGGTCTAGTCTTCAATCCCGATGATCGGGTCTTCTGATGTCCAGCAGGGCAGTCGGGCTCAAGTGGGGGTCTCGGTCGTGTCTCTACCCACCTTATACTAAGCAGTCTAGGATAACCGGTAAGGTAACAAAGCAGGGTACAATAATCAGGCTATGCAGCAGATATAGGAAAATGGTAGCAGTAGCAGTTCTAATGCAAGCATAAGAGAGAAGAGAGTAGGCGATATAGGCATGCTCAAAATGGGGGTGCTTGCCTGTTTGCTCGGGGGCAAGGGCAAGGTCTTCAGTAGTATCGTTGGGGACGTAGTCGTACTCCTGTGCGGCGTCTGCCTCGGGAGCTACGTCAACGTCGGGGGCTACCGAGAGAGAAGAGGGGGAAGAAACAGGTAAACATAATGCAAACAAATGCAACACGGTGCGTGTGATGCTATGATGCAGTGCAGGGTTGCCTAAATATGCATCTAAGTCATTTTAGTTATTTTTAGAATTATTCTGGGATTTAATATCCGACGTGTGTGCACTATTCATCTGCCGGATTCGGGTCCAGAGTTACGAGTTCTTCTACGTAGGAGGTTCCGATGGAGAAACAGACGGCACGATCAGACTCGTCTCGTCGTTCTGAGCAACTTTCATGTTTTAACTTTTTCGATCCGAGCTACGGTTTAAAAGTTATTAATTTTTAAAGATTATTTGAATTTCTGGAATTATTTTATTTATCAGAAAATGAATTATGACGTCAGCATGACGCGCTGCTGACGTCAGCAAGTCAACAGTCGGCTGACTAAGTCAAATATGACATGTGGGTCCAGTGGGACCCACATGTCAGCCTCTGTTAAGATTAACAGTGGATTAATCCAGTTAACAGGGTGATTAGAGGGGTGGGCCCCACATGTCAGTGAGACATTAGGCTAAATTAATTAATTCTAGTTAATTAAGTGCTTAATTAGGTTAATTAGCCGCCGGGGCCCACATGTCAGAGAGAGGGGGTGAACAGTGCCGCGTTGACTCTGGTCAACGAGGTCAAAGTGGGGTCCCAGGGCCCACCAGTCAGTGGCCCAGGTGGTGCCACGTGGGTGCCACGCCAGCGCGGCGACCGGAGACGCGCCGGCGACCTTCCCAGCGGCGGAAGTTCGCCGGAGCTGCCCGGAAATCCGCTACGCTGCGTCAAATCGCCCGCAACCACTTGCGTTCGATCGGTCTCTCGCCCGCGCATCTAACTACGGTGGTAGTTCGACCGAACACGGCCTCTAGCGACGGCGGCGAGCGGTGGAGCGGTCGCCGGAGTTCGGGCTTCGACGAATCCTTAGCTAGGGGGTACGGGAGAGCGTGTGCGCGGGCGCGTTCGACTCCTGGAAGCAGTAGGAACAGAATGCCGTGCTCAAACGAGCACGACAGGGGCCATGGCCACGGCGGCGAGGCGAACCGCGGCGTCGGGCTCACGGCGTCGTCGGCTGCTAGCTACAGGCGACGGCGGGCAGCGCAAAGAATAGGAGAGAAAGGCTGGAAGCTCACCGAGCGGCTCAAGGTGGCCCGTGTGAGGATTAGGAGCTGCAGGGGTCGAGGTCGCCGGAACCGCGCCGGAGATGCAGAAGAGGGGCGCGGCTCGATCCGCGCAACGTGGAGCTCCTCGGCCCCAATCAACGGCGCCCAAGGCCGTGGCAGTCCATGGCGATGGCGCAGGACATGGCAGAGCGGCAGGCAGGGCTCGGTGGCCGCGGGGACGAACGAGAACGGCGGCGGTGGCGCTCGGACGCCTCGGATCTGAGGAGGAAGGAGGCAGAGCGAGCGAGGGAGAGAGATGGGGAATGCCAGGGGAAGCCAGGGGGGGTCGAGTGGCTCCGGCCTTATCTCCTCCTCCTCCCTGTAGCGTCGGTGGCGCCGCGGTGTCGCCGGCCGACTGGCGCGCGCGCGCGCGGCCACGGCGGGGACGACACGGGGAGGAGGGAGACGAGGTGGGCCTGCTGGGCCGCGACTCGGGGCACTGTGCACTAAGGCCCAGTGCACAAAGTCCCGCTTTTGATTTTCTGTTTTAGCTTCTCCATTTTCTTTTATCCTTTTCTGTTTCAAAATGTTTAGGGCACTTGTGCACTTTCGAAAAATGTGGGAGTTGGCCCAAATATTGAAATGCAATATTAGCTCTCACCAAAAAGTGGTTTGGACAGTTTTGGAGTTCATTTGAATCTGCAATGATTTTAAATGAATTAATATTGCTGTTTTGGGTGCTGTTTCATCTTGTTTGAGTCACTTGCCCAACTCCAATTACTTTGATATTGGTTTTAGAAATGTTCCTGGATTATTGGCCATTTAATGAACATTTTCCCAACAGAGTTTGAACAACTTTATATTTCACTTTTGAATTTGAGTTGATTTTCATATGTGAATTTGAATTGGATCATTAACCCTTATGACTTGGCACTGCAAATGATCATGACTTGGCAGTTTAACAGAGTATCACAGTACTTATTACAAGGGGGTGTTACAAGTTCTCCTCCTCTAAAAGAAATTCTCGTCCCGAGAATTTAGGAGGTAGAAGGAAAGAGTCCGGGATATTCTTCCCGAAGATGATCCTCGCGTTCCCAAGTGGCTTCATCTTCAGTATGATTCGACCATTGCACTTTTAGGAACTTGGTCGTCTTCTGACGAGTACGACGCTCAGCTTCGTCGAGGATGCGGATCGGATGCTCCTTATAGGAAAGATCATCTTGTAGCTCGAGCATCTCATGATCCACTGCACGGTGCGGGGATTCCTTGAAGCACTTACGGAGTTGCGATACGTGGAAGACATCATGAATATGGGAGAATTGCGGTGGCAACTCCAATTTATATGCCACCTGTCCCCGTCTAGCCACGATGCGGAAAGGACCAATATAGCGAGGAGCTAGCTTGCCCTTGATTCCGAAACGACGGGTGCCCTTCATTGGAGTGACACGAAGATAGGCTTGATCACCAGGTTGATAGATCACACCCCATCGCTTGCGATCATAATTACTCTTCTGACGGTCTTGAGCTGCTTTGAGATTCTCCCGTACAATTCGGACTTGTTCTTCGGCATGCTGAATAATGTCCGGTCCAACAAGAGGTCGTTCCCCAGTTTCTGACCAATTCAGAGGGGTTCGACATTTACGTCCATAAAGAACCTCAAATGGGGCCATTTTTAAGCTGGCTTGATAACTGTTGTTATAAGAGAACTCGGCATACGGAAGAGATTCCTCCCATTTCTTACCGAAGGATATAACACAGGCTCGAAGCATGTCTTCAAGCACTTGATTAACGCGCTCAACTTGGCCTTGAGATTGGGGATGATAAGCTGAACTCCAGGTAATATGAGTTCCCATTGCTTTCTGGAAACTTTCCCAGAAATGGCCAGTGAAAATACTGCCACGGTCTGAACTGATTTCCTTGGGAATACCATGGAGTGAAACAATTCTGGCAATGTACAGTTCTGCTAGCTGGCTAGCGGTGATAGTCTCCTTAACAGGTAGGAAATGAGCAACCTTGGAGAGTTGGTCGACGACGACAAGAATGGCATCGTGACCCTTCTGAGACTTGGGAAGACCAGTGATGAAGTCCATTTGCACTTTATCCCACTTCCATAGAGGAATAGGGAGCGGTTGTAGAATTCCAGCAGGTTTCTGATGTTCTGCCTTCACGCGACGACAAACGTCACACTCGGCAACATAACGAGCAATATCCTGCTTCATCCTAGACCACCAGTACCTTTGACGAAGATCTCGATACATTTTGGTACTACCCGGATGGATAGACAGCGGTGTATCATGGGCCTCCTTCATGACTTTGTCAGTCATCAGCTCGAAGCGAGGTACTACGATGCGGTCTCTGAAATATAATGTACCATCTTCAGCAACTGAGAAATCCCGATACTTAGCAAGGTGAAGCTCCTTCTTCATCAAGTCAATTTCAGCATCTTTGGCTTGCGCTTCTTTAACAGCCTTCAGAAGGTCTGGCTGTACCACAAGGTTATTAAGAGAACCCTGGGGAACAATTCGCAGATTTAGCTGAGTTAGTTCTGCGTGAAGACGGGGTTGAGCTTGCCTAACCATGAGGTTATTGCAATATGACTTGCGACTCAGGGCATCGGCCATTACATTAGCTTTGCCCGGGGTATAAGAAATACCGCAGTCATAATCCGCAATAGCTTCTAACCATCGTTGTTGTCGGAGATTAAGATCCGGTTGAGTGAATAAGTATTTCAGACTTTGGTGATCGGTATAAATTTCACACCGATTACCCAGAAGGTAGTGTCGCCATAACTTCAATGCATACATCACTGCTGCAAGTTCAAGATCATGCACTGGATAATTCTCTTCATGTGGACGCAATTGACATGAAGCATATGCAATTACTCTCCGCTCTTGCATTAGGACGCAGCCTAATCCCTGACGAGAGGCGTCGCAATATATGACAAAGTCCTTGCGAGAATCAGGAGGAGCAAGCACTGGAGCAGAAGTGAGCTTGTCCTTGAGGGTCTGGAAACTTTCCTGACACTTGTCTGTCCACTCAAACTTAACGCCCTTGTGAAGCAGATTAGTCAGGGGCTTGGCGATCTTGGAGAAGTTCTCGACGAATCGGCGACAATAGCTGGCTAGACCGAGAAAGCTTCGGACCTGCTTGGCATTCTTCGGAGGGGTCCAGTCAAGGATAGCCTGAACACGCTCCGGGTTAACGGCAATACCGTCCTTGGAAATCACATGTCCAAGGTAGGTCACTTCAGGAAGCCAGAATTCGCATTTAGAGAACTTGGCATATAATTGGTGCTCTCGAAGTCTCTCCAGAACAAGACGAAGATGTTCGGCATGTTCTTCCTTATTCTTTGAATATACCAGGATGTCATCCAGATATACCACGACGAATTTGTCGAGGTAATCCATGAATATGTAATTCATTAGGCGGGAGAATGTAGCGGGAGCATTTGTTAAACCAAACGACATGACTGTGTACTCGTAAGAGCCATAACGAGTAACGAATGCAGTCTTCGGAATATCCTCTTCGTGAACACGGATCTGGTGATAACCCAACCTCAAGTCGAGTTTAGAAAACACCGAAGATCCAGCGAGTTGATCATATAAATCGTTGATCCGGGGAAGTGGATATTTATTCTGAATGGTTGCCTGGTTGATAGGACGATAATCTTGGACCAACCTATTCGTTCCATCTTTCTTCTTGACGAAAAGAGACGGTGCTCCCCATGCAGAGGAACTGGGGCGAATGAAACCCTTCCTTAAGGATTTATCAATTTCCTCCTTAAGCTCGATGAGGTGGTGCGGAGGCATCTTGTAGGGACGCTTCGCAATAGGAGTGGTGCCAGGCTTCAAGTCAATGACGAACTCGACAGCTCTAGCAGGGGGTATTCCTGGAAGTTCTTCTGGAAAAACATCTGGGAAGTCACAGACAACTGGGATATTCTCGATCCCATCAAGCGGAGAAGCATTCAACGCGTTCAAGGCATAAATTTGAGCCTCGGCGTTCTGAGTGATATGAGCATGGTAATTCACCATCTCATTCGAGGGGTGCAAGAGGTGAACAACTTTGGTGGCACAATTGATTGAGGCATAATGGGCCTTCAACCAATCCATTCCCAGAATAAGGTCAATCTTGGACGATTTCAGAATAATGGGAGACGCACTGAACTCCAACCCTTCGATTTCAACGGGAACATTATAGCTAACTGCAGAGGTTCGGCAACCACCCGCGGGGGGGTGTACCAATAAGGGTGTGTTCATGTATTCGCATTTAATGTCATGCATGCGTGCAAAATGTTCTGACATGAAGGAATGCGATGCTCCTGAATCAAATAAAACGGATGCAGGTACTGAATTAACGAGAAGTGTACCCATCACAGTATCTGGTTGATCTGGAGCTCCAGACATGTTGACGTGGTAGTACTGCCCACGACCATAAGAAGGTCTGGCATTATTGTTGCGCTGCTGAGGAATACTACGGCCAATTCCACGTCCAGCAGAAGGGAGAGCTAGTTGATTCTGATTCTGAGAACAATCTCTAGCACGGTGACCTGGCTTGCCACACTTGAAGCATAGTCCACTGTCAGGACGAGGTGCTGGAGCTGGCAGGGGCTGTCTCGGTGGTGGAGGTGGCAGACGTGGTGCAGCATAAGAAGGTCTGTTCGCAGGAGCTGCTGAACGGAACATGCCTTTGGGAAACCAGATGCGTCGCTTCTGGGAAGACGAGCCCGAAGATGAGCCCGACTCACGGGTGCGTCTGGACGCTTCCTTGTGCTTCTTAAGTCCAGTTTCAACCATGATGGCCTTATTCACCAAGGTGGCGAAATCAGGATAATCTTGAACAAGAAGGGCTAACTGAATGTCATGGTGCAGTCCTTCATGAAACTTCTCCTGTCTGCGTTCATCAGTAGGAATGTCCTCTTCAGCGTAACGAGATAAGTCTAGAAACTCGCGCTGATAGACTTCCACAGTCTTGTTTCCTTGGACAAGGCTACGGAACTCAACCTTCTTCCTAGCTATGATAGCTAGAGGAATGTAGCGGGCGCGGAAAGCAATCTTGAACTCTGCCCAAGTGACGACAGTACCAGGCGGTAGAGTCTGTCGGTGAGTGGCCCACCATTGGGCTGCGGGACCCTTAAGAAGATATGTCGCAAAAGTGACATAGTTAATTTCGGCGACACTAGCAGACTCCATCTCATGAGAGATATCACGCAGCCAGTCATCGGCATCCAATGGGTTGACTGTGTTGCGGAAGAAGGATGGGCTGAGCCGCATAAATTCTGGCAAAGTGATGGAGAAAGGCTGCTGATTAGCATCAGGACGAGGGAATTGCTGCATAATCCCCGTCATAAACTGGCGATTGAGTTCAAACTGTTGCATCATCGCTGCCATGTAATCAGGTGGTGGCGGCGGTGGCGGGTTGTTGTCAGCCATCCTGCTATTCCAACAGGGGTATTTCAGCGATAGCTTATGCAAGTGTTTAACAATAAACATGAGGTAACTCGACATTATTGAAAGAGTGCAATAGATGCTAGAAGTAGTCATTAAGACGTACAGATCCATACATAGTCGGTTACATTCGGGCAGCATAACGGCGCAAATTGAAAAGCTAGACATGCTAGGCGGCGCGCAGGCACGCGGTAAGGAAGTACACAACGGGACATAGCAAAGGCTACATCAGCGTCGGAGAAAACCACTGAAACGGGGTAACTGCAAGTGCGGACGATGGACGTTCGTCGCAGAAGGATCCTGCGCTCCATGGGCACTCTGATGCAAAACCCGATCTCGAGAAGAAAGAAGAGGTCCACGTGCAGGCGTGTGACCTCCCACGGCAGGCCAGACGATCCCTGATGGCATCTCAGTCCTGCTCGGGTAAAGAATGTACTCCGGATGCATCCCTGCACGAACAGCTGGTAGCAACTGTGTCATAGCCTCGTAGTAGCGTGCTCGAGTGGCAAACAACTCAACAGCAAGTGCACGAACAGTGCGATCCAAAGCCTGAGCATAGTGGATCAGAACTCGCTGATCATAGCGACGAGGCTCGTACGGGGCACAGATAGCTGTGTAAAATCCAGTAGCATCTCCAACAGGTGCATACGGAATGTACCGAAACACAGTATCATCCAAGTTAGCACTGTGCTCTCCTCGGAGACGTGCGACAGCAGAGTAGGCGGCATCATGTACTGCCATCTCAATCGTCACGCCTAATCCATGAAAAAGGTGTAGCTCGGTGTCTGAGTTGTTCTGCTGATCATAAATCCGAACTTCAGCATAGTACTGTTCCTGGTTGAATTCGCGATAAACCTCATAGACCATGTACTCGGGATACCAGCGGTAACCCAGTCTACTCAGGAGGGCGATCAGAACAGCTGGAAATCCAGGGGCATCACGAGCCCAAGTGCGAAGCACAAGCTGGGTCGTAGGCCGCGGTGGAAATAGCCGATCCATCTGAAATAAGAAGTTCAGGATTGTCGTAAGACATTGAGAAATATAACCGATCTCAAAAGGAAAGGTTAAACAAAACAATGGAAAGGAAATGATTATCAGACTAATCAGATCAATGACAGGGAAATCGCACTGAATCCAGCTCTCCGGGTGGATAGAATTAACGAGATCCTAAATGTCGGTGTTAGTAAATTTTATTAAACCCGAATAGATGAGAGATTAGAATCCCAGATTAAAGACGAGGAATAAAAGATCCTAATACCACCCAGTTGGCGACGTGGGCCCGTAAGCCACACAGCCAAGTTAGTAAAACAATTTTTGACCACTAGACTCAACTTCGGCCAAGGAATTGGAAAGGGGGAACTCCTAGAGGCAGTCGGCTCTGATACCAACATGTGACGACCCCGGCTTAATCGTGCACTAATCATACACGCAAATGCGCACGATCAAGCCTAAGGACTCACTTGAAGATATCACAACACAACTCTAAAACATAAAATAAAGTCATACAAGCTTAATATTACAAGCCAGGGCCTCGAGGGCTCGAATACAAGCTCGATGGCATACAAGCGTCAGCGGAAGCATTAGATATCTGAGTACAGATATATTATATAGAGAGAGATAAGCCTTCACAGAGGCGGGGTAAAAATAAAAACTACGATCGAAAGGCGTAGGCCTCCTGCCCTGGACCCTCCGATCCTACTCCTGGTCGTCGAACGGCTCCTCGTAGTAGTAGTACTCGCCAGGCGGATAGTAGTACTGGTCGTCGGCTGGGGCATCTGACTCAGGGGCTCCGTCGTCTGGTGGCAAAGAAAGAATATATGGGGGAAAAAGAAAATAAAGCAAACGTGAGTACTCATCCGAAGTACTCAGCAAGCAAGGATCTACACTACATATGCATCATTGTCAAAGGAATGGCTGTATATGTGGACTGGGCTGCAGAAATGCCAGAGTAGAGGGGGAAAGCCTAGTCCTATCGAAGACTAGCATCTTCAACAATCTTCGACAGTCTTGCAGCATCAGGAGAGAGCAGATGAACATAATGTAAAGTAGTAGTAGTAATATCATCAACCTCGACCTGAGATCCTTTCTTGACTCCCTGCGAGAAAGCAATCCCAGAGCCGTACTATCCAGTTCTCACCACATGTTCTAGTTGTACCGATCGGGATACAACTCCGAGTGTCCGTTACCGTAGGACAGGCTATCGATAGAAGTTTCTTCCCTGCAGGGGTGCACCAACTTACCCACCACGCTCACTTAACTCTGGCCGGACATACTTTTCTGGGTCATGCCCGGCCTCGGCTAAGCAACACGCCGCAACCCGACCTAGGCTTATAAGAGAGGTCAGCACGCCGGACTAAACCTATGCCCCCAGGGGTCTTGGGCCATCGCCCCGGGAACTCCTGCACGTTACGGGGCCACCGAGAGCAGACCTAGCAACCCCTTATACAAGCGCGGTTGCGTTACCAGTCCAACTCGGCGTGCGCCGCTCCTTACTGACGTCAAACAAGCTTCGGCTGATGTGTACGACGCAGAACGCCCATACTATGCCCACGTGATGGTTAGTGCTATCGGGCCAGAGGCCCCTCGGATCAAATATCCAAACCGTAGTGGATTAGGAGCGCGCGGAAACGAGCAGAGACTCACGATCGATGTGACCCCGTCGCCCCGTCTCGAGGACTTGCGGCAAGGGCTAGGAATGCCCGGCCACGCCTTGTAGTTATCTCGCGGGCACCATCCAGGTCAACCCGACTCCACATCACTTCGCGTTAAGCTCGCGCGGGTACCCCTCAGGGCCGATCCGTCTTTAGTATCATAGTTTAGTGCAAGTCATAATATCCAAGGTAACTGTGTGTCTGACACCGAAGGGAACCCTGAGGAATCACCCTCGATGGAATTCCCGCTCGATGTTATCATCAAGGTGAACGAAGGAGGAATCACCCTCGAGGTCCACCTTGAGGAGTTGCGCGACGACGTCGTGATCGGGGTGGTGTAGAAGGAATCACCCTCGCTTACCACGACCGAGTAACTAACCTACAAGGTTAACATCAGAAGTGCTAACGAGGTATCACCCTCGGCACTCGATGATAACCCAGCAGTGTCGGCAACTAAGGGGAAGTGATGTGCGGTGCCATGGTCTAGTCTTCAATCCCGATGATCGGGTCTTCTGATATCCAGCAGGGCAGTCAGGATCAAGTGGAGGTCTCTGTCGTGTCTCTACCCAGCCTATAATAATCAGTCTAGGATAACCAGTAAGGTAGCAAGGCAGGTTACAATAAACAGGCTATGCAGCAGATATAGGAAAACAGTAGCAGTATCATCTAATGCAAGCATAAGAGGGGAGAGAATAGGCGATATCGGAATGCTCAAAATGGGGGTGCTTGCCTGTTTGCTCGGGGGCAAGGGCAAGGTCTTCAGTAGTATCGTCGGGGACGTAGTCGTACTCCTGTGCGGCGTCTGCCTCGGGAGCTACGTCAACGTCGGGGGCTACCGAGAGAGAAGAGGGGGAAGAAACAGGTAAACATAATGCAAACAAATGCAACACGGTGCGTGTGATGCTATGATGCAGTGTAGGGTTGCCTGAATATGCATCTGAGTCATTTTTAGTTATTTTTAGAATTATTCTGGGATTTAATATCCGACGTGTGTGCACTATTCATCTGTCGGATTCGGGTCCGGAGTTACGAGTTCTTCTACGTAGGAGGTTCCGATGGAGAAACAGACGGCACGATCAGACTCGTCTCGTCGTTCTGAGCAACTTTCATGTTTTAACTTTTTCGATCCGAGCTACGGTTTAAAAGTTATTAATTTTTTAAAGATTATTTGAATTTCTGGAATTATTTTATTTAACAGAAAATGAATTATGACGTCAGCATGACGCGCTGCTGACGTCAGCAAGTCAACAGGACGGTTGACCAGTCAAACCTGACATGTGGGTCCAGTGGGACCCACATGTCAGCCTCTGTTTCTTTATCCAGTGAATTAGTTTAATTACCAGGATTAATTAGGGGGGTGGACCCCACATGTCAGTGAGACATTAGGTTAATTAGTTTATTTTTATTTCTAATTTGTTTTAAACTAATTAAACAGGAAGGTGGGGCCCGCCTGTCAGCGGCTGGGCCGGTCCAGTCAGCAAGGCTGACTGGTCAACTGGCCGGCCGGGCCCCTGGGACCCACGGGTCAGTGACCCAGGGGTGGGCCCCGCCTGTGCCACGTCAGCGGGGCCGGCCGCTGGTCGCCGGCGACCAAATCGCGCGGCGGCGCGTCGCCGGAGTTGGCCAGAATCGAGCTATAGGGCTCGGTTCGAGCCGGGCTTGGGTGCGTTCGAAAGCTGGCGTCCTCGCGCATCTAGCTGAGCCAATAGCCGGGCTCGGAGGTGGCCGGAACGTCGCCGGCGTTGAGCGAGGCGGACGTCCGAAGCTCGAGCTCGTCGGGTTCGACGTCCTAGCACGCGGGCGACCTAACTAGCTAGCTGTGCGGGGCCTACGGCTCACAGGGAGCTCGCCGGAGGAGTCAAACGAGCTAGCAACAGCTCGGGAGCTTGGCTGCAGCGGCAATGGCGGCGGTGACTTTCGGGTCTCCGAGGTGCCGCGGCTACAGCGTGCAGACGGGCTACCAGAGAGGCCAGAGAGAGAGGGAGAGTGCTCACCGAGCGGCGCAAGGTGGCCCGTGTGAGGATTAGGAGCTGCAGGGGTCGAGGTCGCCGGAACCGCACCGGAGATGCAGAAGAGGGGCGCGGCTCGATCCGCGCAACGTGGAGCTCCTCGGCCCCAATCAACGGCGCCCAAGGCCGTGGCAGTCCATGGCGATGGCGCAGGACATGGCAGAGCGGCAGGCAGGGCTCGGTGGCCGCGGGGACGAACGAGAACGGCGGCGGTGGCGCTCGGACGCCTCGGATCTGAGGAGGAAGGAGGCAGAGCGAGCGAGGGAGAGAGATGGGGAATGCCAGGGGAAGCCAGGGGGGTCGAGTGGCTCCGGCCTTATCTCCTCCTCCTCCCTGTAGCGTCGGTGGCGCCGCGGTGTCGCCGGCCGACTGGCGCGCGCGCGCGCGGCCACGGCGGGGACGACACGGGGAGGAGGGAGACGAGGTGGGCCTGCTGGGCCGCGACTCGGGGCACTGTGCACTAAGGCCCAGTGCACAAAGTCCCGCTTTTGATTTTCTGTTTTAGCTTCTCCATTTTCTTTTATCCTTTTCTGTTTCAAAATGTTTAGGGCACTTGTGCACTTTCGAAAAATGTGGGAGTTGGCCCAAATATTGAAATGCAATATTAGCTCTCACCAAAAAGTGGTTTGGACAGTTTTGGAGTTCATTTGAATCTGCAATGATTTTAAATGAATTAATATTGCTGTTTTGGGTGCTGTTTCATCTTGTTTGAGTCACTTGCCCAACTCCAATTACTTTGATATTGGTTTTAGAAATGTTCCTGGATTATTGGCCATTTAATGAACATTTTCCCAACAGAGTTTGAACAACTTTATATTTCACTTTTGAATTTGAGTTGATTTTCATATGTGAATTTGAATTGGATCATTAACCCTTATGACTTGGCACTGCAAATGATCATGACTTGGCAGTTTAACAGAGTATCACAGTACTTATTACAAGGGGGTGTTACAAGTTCTCCTCCTCTAAAAGAAATTCTCGTCCCGAGAATTTAGGAGGTAGAAGGAAAGAGTCCGGGATATTCTTCCCGAAGATGATCCTCGCGTTCCCAAGTGGCTTCATCTTCAGTATGATTCGACCATTGCACTTTTAGGAACTTGGTCGTCTTCTGACGAGTACGACGCTCAGCTTCGTCGAGGATGCGGATCGGATGCTCCTTATAGGAAAGATCATCTTGTAGCTCGAGCATCTCATGATCCACTGCACGGTGCGGGGATTCCTTGAAGCACTTACGGAGTTGCGATACGTGGAAGACATCATGAATATGGGAGAATTGCGGTGGCAACTCCAATTTATATGCCACCTGTCCCCGTCTAGCCACGATGCGGAAAGGACCAATATAGCGAGGAGCTAGCTTGCCCTTGATTCCGAAACGACGGGTGCCCTTCATTGGAGTGACACGAAGATAGGCTTGATCACCAGGTTGATAGATCACACCCCATCGCTTGCGATCATAATTACTCTTCTGACGGTCTTGAGCTGCTTTGAGATTCTCCCGTACAATTCGGACTTGTTCTTCGGCATGCTGAATAATGTCCGGTCCAACAAGAGGTCGTTCCCCAGTTTCTGACCAATTCAGAGGGGTTTGACATTTACGTCCATAAAGAACCTCAAATGGGGCCATTTTTAAGCTGGCTTGATAACTGTTGTTATAAGAGAACTCGGCATACGGAAGAGATTCCTCCCATTTCTTACCGAAGGATATAACACAGGCTCGAAGCATGTCTTCAAGCACTTGATTAACGCGCTCAACTTGGCCTTGAGATTGGGGATGATAAGCTGAACTCCAGGTAATATGAGTTCCCATTGCTTTCTGGAAACTTTCCCAGAAATGGCCAGTGAAAATACTGCCACGGTCTGAACTGATTTCCTTGGGAATACCATGGAGTGAAACAATTCTGGCAATGTACAGTTCTGCTAGCTGGCTAGCGGTGATAGTCTCCTTAACAGGTAGGAAATGAGCAACCTTGGAGAGTTGGTCGACGACGACAAGAATGGCATCGTGACCCTTCTGAGACTTGGGAAGACCAGTGATGAAGTCCATTTGCACTTTATCCCACTTCCATAGAGGAATAGGGAGCGGTTGTAGAATTCCAGCAGGTTTCTGATGTTCTGCCTTCACGCGACGACAAACGTCACACTCGGCAACATAACGAGCAATATCCTGCTTCATCCTAGACCACCAGTACCTTTGACGAAGATCTCGATACATTTTGGTACTACCCGGATGGATAGACAGCGGTGTATCATGGGCCTCCTTCATGACTTTGTCAGTCATCAGCTCGAAGCGAGGTACTACGATGCGGTCTCTGAAATATAATGTACCATCTTCAGCAACTGAGAAATCCCGATACTTAGCAAGGTGAAGCTCCTTCTTCATCAAGTCAATTTCAGCATCTTTGGCTTGCGCTTCTTTAACAGCCTTCAGAAGGTCTGGCTGTACCACAAGGTTATTAAGAGAACCCTGGGGAAGAATTCGCAGATTCAACTGAGTCAGTTCTGCGTGAAGACGAGGTTGAGCTTGCCTAACCATGAGGTTGTTGCAATATGACTTGCGACTCAGGGCATCGGCCATTACATTAGCTTTGCCCGGGGTATAAGAAATACCGCAGTCATAATCCGCAATAGCTTCTAACCATCGTTGTTGTCGGAGATTAAGATCCGGTTGAGTGAATAAGTATTTCAGACTTTGGTGATCGGTATAAATTTCACACCGATTACCCAGAAGGTAGTGTCGCCATAACTTCAATGCATACATCACTGCTGCAAGTTCAAGATCATGCACTGGATAATTCTCTTCATGTGGACGCAATTGACGTGAAGCATATGCAATTACTCTCCGCTCTTGCATTAGGACGCAGCCTAATCCCTGACGAGAGGCGTCGCAGAAGATCACAAAATCTTTGCGGGAGTCTGGAGGAGCAAGGACTGGAGCAGAAGTCAGCTTGTCCTTGAGGGTCTGGAAGCTTTCCTGACATTTGTCTGTCCACTCAAACTTAACGCCTTTGTGAAGCAGATTAGTCAGGGGCAGAACCCGGTCTCGAACTGTAAGAAGAGGTCCACGTGCAGGCGTGTGACCTCCCACTGCAGGCCAATCAATTCCTGGCGGCATCTCGGTCCTGCGTGGGTATAGAATATCCTCCGGATGTATCCCTGCACGAACAGCTGGTAGCAACTGTGTCATTGCCTCGTAGTAGCGTGCTCGAGTGGCGAACAACTCGACGGCAAGAGCCCGAACAGTGCGATCCAGAGCCTGAGTGCACTGAATCAGAACCTGCGGGTCGTAGCGTCGAGACTCGTACGGGGCACAGATAGCTGTGTAAAATCCAGTAGCATCTCCAACAGGTGCATACGGAATGTACCGAAACACAGTATCATCCAAGTTAGCACTGTGCTCTCCTCGGAGACGTGCGACAGCAGAGTAGGCGGCATCATGTACTGCCATCTCAATCGTCACGCCTAATCCATGAAAAAGGTGTAGCTCGGTGTCTGAGTTGTTCTGCTGATCATAAATCCGAACTTCAGCATAGTACTGTTCCTGGTTGAATTCGCGATAAACCTCATAGACCATGTACTCGGGATACCAGCGGTAACCCAGTCTACTCAGGAGGGCGATCAGAACAGCTGGAAATCCAGGGGCATCACGAGCCCAAGTGCGAAGCACAAGCTGGGTCGTAGGCCGCGGTGAAAATAGCCGATCCATCTGAAACAGAAAGGTTCAGGGTTGTCATAAGACAATGAGAAATATAACCAATCTCGGAAGGAAAGGTTAAACAAAACAATGGAAAGGAAAATGATTATCAGACTAATCAGATCAAAGACAGGGAAATCGCACTGAATCCAGCTCTCCGGGTGGATAGAATTAACGAGAACCTAAATGTCGGCGTTTAGTAATTTTGCAAAACCCGAATAGAAGAGAGGATAGAATCCCAGAGTAAAGACGGGGAATAAAAGATCCTAATACCACCCAGTTGGCGACGTGGGCCCGTAAGCCACACAGCCAAGTTAGTAAAACTATTTTTGACCACTAGACTCAACTTCGGCCAAGGAATTGGAAAGGGGGAACTCCTAGAGGCAGTCGGCTCTGATACCAACCTGTGACGACCCCGGCTTAATCGTGCACTAATCATACACGCAAATGCGCATGATCAAGCCTAAGGACTCACTTGAAGATATCACAACACAACTCTAAAACATAAAATAAAGTCATACAAGCTTAATATTACAAGCCAGGGCCTCGAGGGCTCGAATACAAGCTCGATGGCATACAAGCGTCAGCGGAAGCATTAGATATCTGAGTACAGATATATTACAGAGAGAGAGATAAGCCTTCACAGAGGCAGGGTAAAAATAAAAACTACGATCGAAAGGCGTAGGCCTCCTGCCCTGGACCCTCCGATCCTACTCCTGGTCGTCGAACGGCTCCTCGTAGTAGTAGTACTCGCCAGGCGGATAGTAGTACTGGTCGTCGGCTGGGGCTTCTGGCTCAGGGGCTCCGTCGTCTGGTGGCATCAAATGGAAAATGGGGGAAAAAGAAAATAAAGCAAACGTGAGTACTCATCCGAAGTACTCAGCAAGCAAGGATCGACACTACATATGCATCATTGTCAAAGGAATGGCTGTATATGTGGACTGGGCTGCAGAAATGCCAGAGTAGAGGGGGAAAGCCTAGTCCTATCGAAGACTAGCATCTTCAACAATCTTCGACAGTCTTGCAGCATCAGGAGAGAGCAGATGAACATAATGTAAAGTAGTAGTAGTAATATCATCAACCTCGACCTGAGATCCTTTCTCGACTCCCTGCGAGAAAGCAATCCCAGAGCCGTACTATCCAATTCTCATATCAAGTTCTAGTTGTACCGATCGGGATACAACTCCGAGTGTCCGTTACCGTAGGACAGGCTATCGATAGAAGTTTCTTCCCTGCAGGGGTGCACCAACTTACCCACCACGCTCACTTAACTCTGGCCGGACACACTTTTCTGGGTCATGCCCGGCCTCGGCTAAGCAACACGCCGCAACCCGACCTAGGCTTATAAGAGAGGTCAGCACACCGGACTAAACCTATGCCCCCAGGGGTCTTGGGCCATCGCCCCGGGAACTCCTGCACGTTACGGGGCCACCGAGAGCAGACCTAGCAACCCCTTATACAAGCGCGGTTGCGTTACCAGTCCAACTCGGCGTGCGCCGCTCCTTACTGACGTCAAACAAGCTTCGGCTGATGTGTACGACGCAGAACGCCCATACTATGCCCACGTGATGGTTAGTGCTATCGGGCCAGAGGCCCCTCGGATCAAATATCCAAACCGTAGTGGATTAGGAGCGCGCGGAAACGAGCAGAGACTCACGATCGATGTGACCCCGTCGCCCCGTCTCGAGGACTTGCGGCAAGGGCTAAGAGTGCCCGGCCACGCCTCGTAGTTATCTCGCGGGCACCATCCAGGCCAACCCGACTCCACATCACTTCGCGTTAAGCTCGCGCGGGTACCCCTCAGGGCCGACCCGTCCTTAGTATCATGGTTTAGTGCAAGTCATAATATCCAAGGTAACTGTGTGTCTGACACCGAAGGGAACCCTGAGGAATCACCCTCGATGGAATTCCCGCTCGATGTTATCATCAAGGTGAACGAAGGAGGAATCACCCTCGAGGTCCACCTTGAGGAGTTGCGCGACGACGTCGTTATCGGGGGTGGTGTAGAAGGAATCACCCTCGCTTACCACGACCGAGTAACTAACCTACAAGGTTAACATCGGAAGTGCTGATGAGGTATCACCCTCGGCACTCGATGGTAACCCAGCAGTGTTGGCAACTAAGGGGAAGTGATGTGCGGTGCCATGGTCTAGTCTTCAATCCCGATGATCGGGTCTTCTGATGTCCAGCAGGGCAGTCGGGCTCAAGTGGGGGTCTCGGTCGTGTCTCTACCCACCTTATACTAAGCAGTCTAGGATAACCGGTAAGGTAACAAAGCAGGGTACAATAATCAGGCTATGCAGCAGATATAGGAAAACGGTAGCAGTAGCAGTTCTAATGCAAGCATAAGAGAGAAGAGAGTAGGCGATATAGGCATGCTCAAAATGGGGGTGCTTGCCTGTTTGCTCGGGGGCAAGGGCAAGGTCTTCAGTAGTATCGTCGGGGACGTAGTCGTACTCCTGTGCGGCGTCTGCCTCGGGAGCTACGTCAACGTCGGGGGCTACCGAGAGAGAAGAGGGGGAAGAAACAGGTAAACATAATGCAAACAAATGCAACACGGTGCGTGTGATGCTATGATGCAGTGCAGGGTTGCCTAAATATGCATCTAAGTCATTTTAGTTATTTTTAGAATTATTCTGGGATTTAATATCCGACGTGTGTGCACTATTCATCTGCCGGATTCGGGTCCGGAGTTACGAGTTCTTCTACGTAGGAGGTTCCGATGGAGAAACAGACGGCACGATCAGACTCGTCTCGTCGTTCTGAGCAACTTTCATGTTTTAACTTTTTCGATCCGAGCTACGGTTTAAAAGTTATTAATTTTTAAAGATTATTTGAATTTCTGGAATTATTTTATTTATCAGAAAATGAATTATGACGTCAGCATGACGCGCTGCTGACGTCAGCAAGTCAACAGTCGGCTGACTAAGTCAAATATGACATGTGGGTCCAGTGGGACCCACATGTCAGCCTCTGTTAAGATTAACAGTGGATTAATCCAGTTAACAGGGTGATTAGAGGGGTGGGCCCCACATGTCAGTGAGACATTAGGCTAAATTAATTAATTCTAGTTAATTAAGTGCTTAATTAGGTTAATTAGCCGCCGGGGCCCACATGTCAGAGAGAGGGGTGAACAGTGCCGCGTTGACTCTGGTCAACGAGGTCAAAGTGGGGTCCCAGGGCCCACCAGTCAGTGGCCCAGGTGGTGCCACGTGGGTGCCACGCCAGCGCGGCGACCGGAGACGCGCCGGCGACCTTCCCAGCGGCGGAAGTTCGCCGGAGCTGCCCGGAAATCCGCTACGCTGCGTCAAATCGCCCGCAACCACTTGCGTTCGATCGGTCTCTCGCCCGCGCATCTAACTACGGTGGTAGTTCGACCGAACACGGCCTCTAGCGACGGCGGCGAGCGGTGGAGCGGTCGCCGGAGTTCGGGCTTCGACGAATCCTTAGCTAGGGGGTACGGGAGAGCGTGTGCGCGGGCGCGTTCGACTCCTGGAAGCAGTAGGAACAGAATGCCGTGCTCAAACGAGCACGACAGGGGCCATGGCCACGGCGGCGAGGCGAACCGCGGCGTCGGGCTCACGGCGTCGTCGGCTCTAGCTACAGCGACGGCGGGCAGCGCAAAGAATAGGAGAGAAAGGCTGGAAGCTCACCGAGCGGCTCAAGGTGGCCCGTGTGAGGATTAGGAGCTGCAGGGGTCGAGGTCGCCGGAACCGCGCCGGAGATGCAGAAGAGGGGCGCGGCTCTCTCCGCGCAACGTTGGAGCTCCTCGCCCCAATCAACGGCGCCCAAGGCCGTGGCAGTCCATGGCGATGGCGCAGGACATGGCAGAGCGGCAGGCAGGGCTCGGTGGCCGCGGGGACGAACGAGAACGGCGGGCGGTGGCGCTCGGACGCCTCGGATCTGAGGAGGAAGGAGGCAGAGCGAGCGAGGGAGAGAGATGGGGAATGCCAGGGGAAGCCAGGGGGGGTCGAGTGGCTCCGCCTTATCTCCTCCTCCTCCTGTAGCGTCGTGGCGGCCGCGGTGTCGCCGGCCGACTGGCGCGCGCGCGCGCGGCCACGGCGGGACGACACGGGGAGGAGGGAGACGAGGTGGGCCTGCTGGGCCGCGACTCGGGGCACTGTGCACTAAGGCCGTGCACATGTCCCCTTTTGAATTTTCTGTTTTAGCTTCTCCATTTTCTTTTATCCTTTTCTGTTTCAAAATGTTTAGGGCACTTGTGCACTTTCGAAAAATGTGGGAGTTGGCCCAAATATTGAAATGCAATATTAGCTCTCACCAAAAAGTGGTTTGGACAGTTTTGGAGTTCATTTGAATCTGCAATGATTTTAAATGAATTAATATTGCTGTTTTGGGTGCTGTTTCATCTTGTTTGAGTCACTTGCCCAACTCCAATTACTTTGATATTGGTTTTAGAAATGTTCCTGGATTATTGGCCATTTAATGAACATTTTCCCAACAGAGTTTGAACAACTTTATATTTCACTTTTGAATTTGAGTTGATTTTCATATGTGAATTTGAATTGGATCATTAACCCTTATGACTTGGCACTGCAAATGATCATGACTTGGCAGTTTAACAGAGTATCACAGTACTTATTACAAGGGGGTGTTACAATCTTGATGGTAGTCTTCTCCAAAAGGAGGTCTTGATATCCACTTGGGATCCTCTCCTAAGAGGTCTTGATCTCCAAGAGGAGTGGTAGAAGGAGCAAAGCTCTATCAATGTCTCACATATGCTTTGCTAACCCTAACAAATGACTTAGACACAGAATATATAGCCAGAGGGAGGAAGGGGACGACTTGGGAGGCAAGAAAGAACAGCCACGGCTGATTCCTGGGAGGGTCGTGCGCACGGGGTAAGTTGGGCCCGTGCGCACGGGGGTCCCGTGGGCACGACACACGCCCGTGCGCATGGGGTGCTACAGCGGCGAGGGCCCGTGCACACGGGGTTTGGAGGCCGTGCACATGGGGGTGCGCGTCTCGGTTACAAAAGGTTTCTGGGAGGCCCGTGGGCACGGGGTCGGGTAGGCCCGTGCGCACGGGGTTGCCTAGGACCTGCTGTCTTCATCTTGATGGACTCCTTCTCCCTCCTTGAGGCCTTGGGGTCCTTCCCCTATGCCCATGGGATGCTCCTTAGATGCTAGGTGGTGTTCGTCCTCGTACCTAATGACACATAGCATGTTTTGGCGAGTAGCATCCAAGTTCCATTCATATCCATATCTATCTCAAGTAGGAGTGAGTTCACCTCGGTTTCAATGGCTCGTGCTCGAGCTCTTGTCATAGGTCCACTTGGTGCTTGATGAGTTGTAGTAGAGTCCATGGGGATGATGAAAGGATGCTCCGTATCAGTGGAGTTGATCTCAGAGGACTGGGGTGTACCAGGGTCTCTGGAGAAAGGCTTGGGATAACCGGGGTGTACCGGGAGTACACATGCTCAAACACATATTTGGGGCTACGGCCAGGGTGTACCAGGAGTGTCCTTAGACTACAACCGGGGTTTACCGGGAGTGTCATATTGCTATTAGAGTAGACCACTACTAAAATATTAGGGCAAAAATATATTTTCCTCAAAGAGCCTTGAACCCCACCAGCCAAAGTGCATGTAGGTGAATAGGTTTCCAAAGAACTTTGTACTTGCCAATGCATTCAATGTATTGACCCTTGTGGCTGCAACGTATCATGTTGCAGGTTTACCATAACTAAGGGAAGGTATGAAGTAGAGTTACGACGCTATACTCGACTCTTGCCTATGAGTAGATGGACGCCACAAGACTAGAATATTATCTCCGCTGCATGATTGTATTGAAAGCTAGCCCATGAGCTAAGCAGTTGTGTATTGTAAAACACTGGATTTGTGATGTAATACTATGATATGTGATGTATTCTTGGTATTTCATCGTCGACTGTGCGTGTCAACTATTGATCCAGGGACTGACACAGTAAACACAGAGATTCGGTGCCCCTATCAGGGACCGGGTCGTGACACCGGTCTAGTGCCACAAGACGCAAGTTGGTTGGGCTTGGTGATTGAACCCCCTTGTTTTTTTTCAAGGGGAAAAGAGTTTTTATTCCATAAAATAGGTTACAATCAAGAGGCATAAGTTCCTCTATACACGGTAGTCCTCTGTAGCCATACAACAGTACTACTCTTTATACGACTATACAACATCAACCGATCTGCTATCCTATTTTGCTCACGTCTAATTTTCACTGGAATAAATTCTCTACCCACTATAAAAAGACTTGATCTCAGCTATCAAATGACCATATGCTGACCGCGACAGGCTTTCCCTTATCAACGCTACCAAGGTCTCCAAATAACCTGTCTGGACAATAATTGGATCCTCGCTGTGTTGCAATGCCAAAACCATTCCTTGCATCAGCAATGCCAAAACCATTCCTTGCATCAGCCTCCAACGCATCATTACAATTAAATAAGAGTTAATTTCACTTTTTACCCCCAAAATATGCGCCTGTGACAGAGAACATCACAAATTGAGATTCTGTCAAATTTTTACCACTAATTTAAAGATTCCTTCCACTATTTTGCCCCCTCCCCCGACATAAATTATCCCTAAATTTACTGTTCATCTGATTTCGTGTTGATTTGGCATGCCACTTACGCGGTTTTTTTCTCTGTTTTTCCTTTTGGTGTTTTTCCTTCAAAAATGGTTCATTGCAAAAGAGCAAAGCAGAGCAGAGCAACCCCTCGTCTCGTTCCTCCTTCCTCTCTCATGGCCTCTGTTCGGGACTGGCCTGCGCCCCGCCGAAATCGCCATTGCGCCTGCCTCGCCGCCTGGGAGTCCGTCGCCGCCGAAAAGGAGCAGGATGCCACAATCGCAGGAGGCCCCTCGGTGTGATGGGATGGAGATCATGGCCCCGTGGTATCCAGGGATCCCGCCAGGTTTTATTTAAAGACCCACTCCTACCCACCATATAATATCGTGTTTCACTGTTGAAAACTTGTATACAATTCCCTTCCATACTGCCGAAGGATTGCTAGAACAGAATGTGTCCAACAAGTTCCCATTAGGGTATTACTTCGCTCGTAGCATCTGAGCACATAGACTATCCGGGGTATCCAAAAGATGTCAGGCATGTTTGGCCAACAAGGCCTGGTTAAAGGCTCTCATATCCCTGAACCCCATGCCCCCATCACTTTTATGAGCTACATCTTCTCCCATCAAAGCCATGTCATCTCCTTTTTTTTCCTTTCTCAACGCCCACCAATATTGTCTCGTCATTCGTGTCAGGTCATCACAAACTGAAACCGGTAACCAGAATACACTCATGACATAGGAAGAAAAGGATGTCGCTGCCTCGTCGCTACCGCAAAAACCGCCAGGGGAAATAACCCCGACTTCCAAGGGTCAAGTCTTTGTCGTCGATGCCTCGGATTGCACGCAAACCACAAGGAGCGTGAGGACAAGGACCATCTAGATGCCAATGCCATGACACACAAAAGCACCCGCTTAGATATGAAGGACACGAGATGGTGCCTCTGATAGCAGCGAGAACAACTATATCCCAAGGGGGGGGGGGGGGGAACGCATTCGTAGCCGCCATCGCCAGCCAAAGCCAAAACCCTAACTAAGAAACCCCATACTACTAGACACACGCGGAGTCCCCTCCTCTGTCACTAGAGTAGCTGGCGGAGGCGAGGGAACCCCAATGACGTCGGTCTTGAGGGCGGGCGGAGTCTCAGGTTTCTACCCCCAAGAACTTGGCTTCCAAGCCGGTGCTTTTGTTCAAAACAACGGTCGGTTTTGTGGCATAATCGAAATTTCTCCGTACCTCCGCATCTTTCACCAAGTTTAAGCCTCAAAACCTCCGCGCGCTAAAACTTGGATCCCACGAACTCTAGACGAGGTTCAAAGCTCCAAAGCGCTCCGCCCCATCTGATCCCGCCTCTACTTCGAATCCGCCCAAATCGAAAAAAAATCACAGTGGTTCTTAATCGCAGCAGCCTGCGCCGGCTGCCGTGGTGGTTGCTGCGGCGGCGGGGAGCTCGCGCCCGAGGGCCCGATCCGCGCCATGGAGGAGGTGAGCAGCTTCTCTCCCGCCGTCTCCGCTCGACCTTTTCGTATCGCGTTGGTTGCTGGTCGCGCAACCCTAGCTTGTGTCTTGGGATCGCTTTTTTCCCGCGGAATTTTGGTTTTGGGGTGTTCTAGTACGGATTTGGGGGTTGTGAGGTGTCATCATCTATGATCAGTGGGGTTAGCTGACGGTGATTTCTAGGAATGTGGCTTGTATTTTCCCTTGGCCTTTGGGCAATCGCTGAAATACCTTCTGTTTCGCTTGTTGGTCTGAACTGATTCGTTTACTGCACATGCAGCCGCTTGATGAGAAGGATTTGGAAAGGAAGCTGAAGAAAGAGCAGAAGGTGCTTGTTCTAATCTGGTTCTGTGCTCTTCACGGTGGAGTAGGACAATACTGTACTCGAATTGTTTCGTGTGTGTGCAGTTTTACCCACAGGTGATCTGTGTTCTGTGACAGGGGAAAGAGAAGGAGGAGGAGAAGCTCAAGGCAAAGCAGAAGGAGGCTGCTAGGCTACAGGTGGCGATCGAGGACGGGAACTCATTTCTTGGTCTGGAGGAGAGGTTCCGTTTGACTGATGTGATTGTCTGTAGGTCCAAGCAGCATCTGATGGAGCTAAGAAGAGTGAGAAGAAGCAAAAGAAGAAAGGTGTCACGGATGAGAACCCCGAGGATCTCGTTGATCCGGATACTCCCACTGGACACAGAAGAAACTGCTTGCTTCTCAAATGGCCAAACAATATAGCCCGTCTGCTGTTGAGAAATCGTATGCTTCCTTTCTCACTTTAGTTGAATCATGCCATCAAAGCTTTTGGAGTCCATGGTCAGAAATTCCTCACTGAACTATGTATTTTCCTTTTCTTACTGTCATGCAGATGGTATTCTTGGTGGGAATCATCACAGTATTTTGTAGCAGATGTCGCAAGCTCAAAGCCACCTTTTGTGATAGTAAGTTCCTCCATAACCCAAATGGTACATGATTATATTCAGAATAAGCATCTGTTTGCGATGGCTATATGAATTGCTCACCAGATGATTTCACACTGTAAATCTTGCATACAACATAATATGTACAAATGAAGATATATTACTGTCAATGACAAGAACTAAATAGTTATTTGCAGGTCCTGCCACCCCCAAATGTGACAGGAGCCCTTCACATAGGCCATGCAATTACAGTGGGGCAATTGAGGTAGTGATTTTATCTGTACTGGTGCCCTTCTGTTCGCCCCTATCAGTATTAGTGGTGTTGATGCTCTTTTGTTTCTTTGCATTGACAACAATGCAGGATGCTATGATCCGCTGGCGGAGGATGTCAGGCTACAATGCTTTGTGGATTCCTGGAATGGATCATGCTGGCATAGCTACACAGGTCTGCTATGCTTCATGTTGTCTGATAAGTGGTACATTCCAGTGCATAGAACATATATACTGGGACCACGGCCCCAGTATCTATCTTCTGCACAAGTTATATTTTTCGTGGTTGTTCATGGCCTAGTATTATTAGCCTGAGTTCAAATTGACGTCTACTCAAAAGTTATGTTGATCATTGAGTCTTATCTGATTAATCCATTGTTACTATTTCTTACTGTAGCAAGTGTTTCATCTAACAAAGTTGTTAATCTCCATATCAGGTCGTTGTGGAAAAGAAGATCATGCGTGAGAGGAAGCTGTCAAGGCATGATCTAGGGCGTGATAAATTTCTATCTGAGGCAAGCACTCTGATTTTTGACCCACTGTATATCATCTCGCCTGTACTCATGTTTTTTAAAGGAGTAAATATTCATATTCATAAATGTTTTTTCTTGCATTTATTCATCTGTTATGTATTTTGCTCAATTCAAGGGAAAGGTCCCTAGATACCAGTACAAAATTCTGCACAAGGTAGCTCATATGCCAATGAATGAACTAAAATTTTACAGTGCCATGAAATGAATTCCCTGTTAATTTAATTAATTGAGACAATTTTTTGGTTCAGTGCCAGCCCATACTTTGTTATGCTGGTTGATTTTCACATTTACTTATTCGATGTATCAATCATCATTTTTTGCAGGTCCACAACTGGAAAGATCAGTATGGTGGCACCATACTGAGACAACTGCGTACGCTTGGAGCCTCGCTTGACTGGTCGCGCGAAGTAAAGTCCTTGTCCGATTCCTCCATTGCTATAGCTAGGGAAAGCAACATTTCTGTTTAAATAATGCATAGTTTTTCAGTGTCTTACAATGGATGAGCAGAGATCAGGAGCTGTAACAGAAGCGTTTGTTAGGCTATACAAGGAAGGTTTGATATATAGGTTAGTTTTCCATACAGAATGTGCACTCTTTTTTGCATCTTGTTCTGCTGAGCTTATGTGTTTGCTCATCTTATGTTGTTTGGCATCCTCTAAATTACTTTATTACCTCTTGGATGATCCATCCATTTGCAGGGATATTCGTCTCGTGAACTGGGATTGCACGCTCCGTACAGCAATTTCTGATATCGAGGCATGTGAGGCATGCACTTTTGCAGTGTGCTGTCCAGTTTGGTTCTTTGCATGTGTGAGCAGGAATGCAGGGTTGTATCTTATATTTTGATCGCTGGTTTTCAGGTTGACCGTGTTGATCTCAAGGCAGAGACTTTCTTAGAGGTCCCTGGTTATAGCAACCCAGTTCAGTTTGGTGTTTTGACATCTTTTGCCTATCCTCTAGAAGAAGGATTGGGTGAAATTATCGTCGCAACAACTAGAATAGAAACTATGCTCGGTGATACCGCTATAGCTGTTCATTCTCAGGATGAAAGATATAAGCATCTGCATGGAAAATATGCCGTACATCCGTTTAATGGCCGAAAACTTGAAATAATTTGCGCCGATGACTTGGTGAAAGCCACTTTTGGTACTGGCGCTGTCAAGGTAGGTGTGCCCATCTGAAGAGCTGGTTTGGAACTTTGGATACCTTTACATTCAGAAATCAGTGCCCATACTTATCTCTATCTTTCTATATGCAGATCACGCCAGCTCATGATAGCAAGGACTTCAAGGTTGGGAAACAGCATAACCTGGACTTTATCAATATTTTCACTGATGACGGGAACATAAATGAAAATGGAGGTCCACAATTTGAAGGAATGCCACGTTTCACCGCTCGAGCTGCTGTTATTGATGCACTAAAGGAAAAGGTATTATTATAGTTTCAGTGTTTACCATTTTTCCTTCAGAACTGATTCTGCTTCGTTCATGTAGTTGTATCTAATTTATTGCTTATCCTCAATGTTTTTGGAAAAGGTTCATCAATGTATTGTCATAATGGAATAAAAACTTCTAATTCGAAAAAGGTATCACAGTTCTATGTTGACTTCTAAAAGCATCTAGAGTCGTCTTGGATGTGATTCGATTTCTTCGAATTTTGCTAATTTATGGAGTGTAAATTTAGTTGTATTTGTATGAGCAACAACATTGTTTTCCTTACGTTTCTCGGTTTCCTAATTATATTTCAGTTGTGAGCCATTTGGCAGGCATGGAAACATCACGTTGACATTTTTACATTAGAAATATGGTATTCCGTATTTTGATTTGCGTACTATGTGTGGTATATACGTATATGCATAGCTGGCTCTGTTCAAGCTTTTGGCCTCCCTTTTCGATCTGGCATTGTCGTAATATATGAGAACTCCTTTTCCTTCACGCTATACTGAAGATGGCTGATTAAGTTGTTTGTTTGATTCAAAGTTTGATCTTGTTACCTGGTTATTTATCCTTCTTTGTCGCTTATCTTTTTCCGTAATGTATTGTTTTAGTAATTTCCAAATAATAATCAATTTGCACTTGTCAATAAATGAAGGGTCTATACAGAGGCATGGAAAATAATGAGATGGAATTAGGTCGTTGTTCAAGAACTAATGATATCGTGGAGCCAATGATCAAGCCCCAATGGTTTGTTAATTGTAATACCATGGCAAAGGCAGCTCTTGATGCTGTGAAATCCAAAGCGATAGAGATCATTCCACCACAATATGAGCAAGACTGGTACAGGTACATCCTATTTGCTTTACTTTAGGCATGCATCTTTCCTTTATGGATCAGTTTACGCTAACACGAAACGAATAATCCATCCACTACTGTTGTTCTGTGTGCTGCAGGTGGCTTGAAAACATACGCGATTGGTGTATTTCAAGACAACTTTGGTGGGGACACCGTGTACCTGCTTGGTATGTGACATTAGAAGATGACAAAGAGAAAGACATGGGTTCATACATTGACCACTGGATAATCGGAAGAAATAAAAGTGATGCAGTACTGGAGGCAAAACAGAGGTACCCAGAGAAGAAATATCAGTTGGATCAAGATCCTGATGTGTTGGACATATGGTTTTCAGCTGGTCTTTTCCCCCTAACTGTACTTGGTTGGCCGGACAATACAGCTGATCTTAGTACTTTCTACCCTACTTCTGTTCTTGAACCTGGATTGGACATCCTCTTCTTTTGGGTAGCAAGGATGGTGATGATGGGAATGCTACTCCACGGTGATGTGCCATTTCGAAAGGTAATATGTAGGTTGAAGTTTTATTAGATAGTTCTGGATCCAATTTATGCAATCACAGTTTTGCCAAATGGTTGTCTTGTCAGTAGCTATTATGTGCTTTGCTCCTGTACTGTAGAAGCACTCTCTGGGCATAAGCCTGCTTACGTTTAACTTGGTGATCTGTGGCTGCTACAACAAAAACGAATTATTATCGCTCTTGGGGGTTCTGCCCATGACCCAATCTTGTGACATTTATTTATCTTGTCTTTCACTTATTTCCACCTTAATAATGTCTAGATTGACATGTTCTTCTATATTTTTTCTGACAAAAAGCTTTTTATATATTTTGCTGCACCTATATGTCACATTATCTACTTACAAGCAGTGCATTTCAGTATGTCACAAAGCATGGAAATAAACTATGATGACCCAGGTTACTATCCTAATGATGGCAACTTCCACTGAAAGTGAAGCACACCAATTCTTTAGGGAGCTTTTTTTTAGAATCAATTCTGTAGGTAATTGAAAATTCACAATTAGTTGATAAACCTTGCGTCATGACTATCTTATCTGTTTCTCAGATTTACTTGCATCGAATTATTCGTGATGCACATGGCCGCAAAATGTCCAAGTCACTAGGAAATGTCATTGATCCCATTGATGTAATAAATGGTATAACACTGGAAGGTCTTCAAAAAAAGTTGGAACACGGCAATCTGGACCAAGGCGAGTTGGAAAAGGCAAAAGAAGGTCAAAAGAAGGATTTCCCTGATGGTATTCCTGAGTGTGGTACTGATGCCCTTCGTTTTGCTCTGATCTCCTACACTTCTCAGGTTATGCTTATTGCCAGTTTTCCCCATTTCTCTGATTATTATTATTGCAAACCTCTAGTACTAAAATTTCTCATTTTTTTACAATCCGACAAGATAAACCTGGATATCAAGCGAGTGCATGGGTACAGACAATGGTGCAATAAACTGTGGAACGCCATTCGTTTTGCGATGATTAGCTTGGAGATCAGTACACTCCACCAGCAACTCTCGCGGTGCATACTATGCCGCCCATCTGCAAATGGATACTCTCAGTACTTAGTAAGGCTGTTGGCAAGACCGTGTCATCATTAGAAGCATATAAGTTCTCCGACGCAACATCATCTATATACTTTTGGTGGCAATACCAGCTTTGTGATGTCTTTATAGAAGCAATTAAACCTTACTTCAATGGATCTCAAGAGTTCGAATCTGCAAGAGGTGCTTCTAGAGATACACTATGGGCATGCCTGGACACTGGTTTGCGTCTGCTCCATCCATTCATGCCTTACATAACAGAAGAGCTTTGGCAGCGCCTTCCTCAGCCTAAGGAGGCTTGTAGGAAAGATTCCATTATGATATCAGAATACCCCTCAGCTGTACAGGTAAACATTTCTTTTCAGGACAACTTAGGAATGAACCAGAGAGAGGATTTTATCTTCTAGTTACTATTTTTCGAGAATGGTACTGTAGAGCCTACTGTGCAGGATTAACAAGAAGCTACTCCATAATGGATATATGCAAAAAAAAAAAGAGTTAATGTGTTATCTCAATTTGAGAAATCCTATGTTGAACCAATTATATACCCCACAATACAATTTTGTTATCACTAGTACCTGAGAGGTTCTGCGATGACAGGAATGGGCAAATGATGAAGTTGAGAATGAAATGGAGATTGTGTTAGATGCTGTGAGTAAGCTGAGATCTCTCCGACCACCAACAGATATACATTTAAGGTATGTTTCTGTTCACCTAATAGATTCTTTTGAGTTTCACACAGTATGACAGATGCTATGCTGAAACATACTAAAGATTGCCATTTTATTTTAGTCTAGGTTCGTAAGATCTTTCCTCTTTTCTAGCTGATGTTATTTATATTTTCACCTCGACAGGCGCCCATCTTTTGTGCTCTGCCGAAACCTAGAGATTGCAGCCACTATTCGATGCTACCAGGCTCAAATTGTAACGCTTGCTTCTGTATCATCTCTTAAGGTTTGACAGATCATGCAACCTCTATGCTTATTTCTGCCTTTTCTTGCACTTTCTCCACCTCTTTAAGGCTTAAGAAATCCTTTTGGAAGGAAGCTGAAGATATATGCCTTGCTCTTGCTGTATGCAAATTTCCTGTTTCAACTCACCTTACTTTGTCAGTACATAAAATTCTAATTCACTGAAGTCGAAAGCAGCTAACTAAAAAAAAGCAAAGTTCTGATCCAAGTGGCAATTTTCCAGATCCTGGCAGAGGACGATCCACTCCACCCGATTGTGCAACAAATATTGTAAACAAAGATCTAGCCGTGTATCTCCAGCTCCGGGGAGCTCTCGACACGGAAGCTGAACATGAGAAGCTTAGGAAGAAGAGAGAGGAAGTTCAAAAGTAAGTGCAGTTGCGCCATCACCGTCTTGTTAAATTCATAGTGATATCTTCTTTCTGAATTTCTGTTCGTTTTTTTGATCTTATTAATTCCTTTGACAGCCTGTTGTCTTGTAGTAATATGATCTGTTTCCCATCATAATACAGGCAATATGACACCTTGTCACAGAAAATGAGAGAAGGCCCCGCAGAGCAAGCAGGATGAAGACATGAAAAAACTTGCCACTCTATTGGAGGAGCTGGAGATCAGCGAAGCTGAGAGTAAACTGGACGCAAACAACTGACAATGTTTTGTGACTCAATCTTTTGACCTACAAATCTGATTACATCATCTAGTAGATGTATGATCCTTGGCACCCTACACACCCACTCCCACAGTTGTCACTGTTTGTAAAAAGCCTCGTCCAAGCATTTTTGGATATCTTAGCACGTGTAACGTGAGTGCAGTTAAATTTCAGTTTGATTTCGTGCCCATGTCGCACTCTTGTTGTGTATTGCATGAATCGTTGACTGGTGCGGTAAGAGAAGATGTGCTTTGCAAAATAAATCTGTTTTCTCTTCACACAGCGGATACGGATATGTAAAATGTTTTTTCCTAGGCTTGATTAAGCACCAATGTTTATGCACGTAACTAAATCTGATTAATACATACAGTAAAATTTGTAACCTCTAACTTACGTGAAATCATTAGGAAATAGCAGAAATTCAGAAGTTTCAGAATCGTACATTGCAGTGACAAAAGATTGTAACACAATAGGTCAGCTAATCTGCCTGTCCTTGCTTTGTATCTTCAGCAAAATAACCAAACCGCACCAAGTAATATTAGTTCCTCCCTTAGCGAAGCGGTGCACATATCTGTGAGGATTGTCTGCTCCTGCCGTTGTCAAGGTGGTCCGATGAACCCTCCACTAACAGTTCTTTTCAGGGCATCAACATAAGGTAAAATCCTCTCGACATCAGGTCCGTAATAAAGCGAGAATATCACATCTGCCTGGGTGAATGTAGCAGCTGCGCTTGCCCTGTTCCCCAGACACAGCTCGATGGAAACAAGCTTGATCAACTCATGCGCAATGGCTATGTGTTTGGGGTGGTACAGCTTCTCGAGGATCTGCATTATCATAAGATATGCACTTCAGAAAAAGTGAAAATTTCAAAAGTGAATTTTGTGAAGCTGTAATCGACAAACACACTTCTTAGCATGAATTTAGTCGTTTATCTAGGGATCAAACAAGTTTCCAGAGGCTTCCTCTGATGACAAGTTAAGCGACAAAGTCCAAAATTGTGATAATATCATCATCTCCTATCTTTGTAAAGCCTAGCTGATAATTTGATTATTGCTTGTCGGAGAAGGGAGCACTATGCATCCCGAGAATACAAGGGCTCAAGATCAAAGTACATTTCTCCCCTTGTAATTATCAGTAAACGAGTTAGAGATTTGAGCGATAGTTGAGGTGACTACCTTAATTGATGCTTCACAGTGCTTTCTTGCTTGTTCTTGATCTCCTATCTTTGCAAAGGCTTCTGCAATCGCGTCTTCTGCCTGCATGTATCAATTTGGAAACATATTTTTCAACAGTGAGTGTCAGGAGAATTCGGAGGCAAATTTCTATCAAGGCGAGTAACATGAGCGCCCAAACCTGGGCAAGAGCCATGCTATATGGGTGCCTCAACTTCTTTATCTGTTGTAGGGATTGTAATGCAGCTGTGATGGGAATTTCGGAGATTTCGTCTATAACTGCAAGTTCTTTAAACCTGTGAATTGAATTGTTATCAAACTTTGCTATGAACAAAATTTCACTGATGAAAGATGCAACCAAATTCAGATATGCCACATGCAATAGTGCATAACATACCTATTGATCTTTGACGCTGCCTTCTCTGATGTAGCAACAGCAGAAGGCAAGTTAATTTGTGATCTACAGCTCATGCAATATCCAGGATCTATCTTCAAATCAACATTATTTCTGAAAAACAATTTGCCAACCTTCTCTATATCTTCATCAACCTTGGAAACATGCTGAACAGAAAGAATTTCAGGCTGATGCCACCAAACTAGCTATTAGAAAATTTCTGGAGGGAGAAATCATCTTACAGGCAATGATTGTTTGCAGACATCAGATTCATCTACGGAAACATGCACACAATTTTCTTCGGATTTGTAGCAAGTTGATTCTGATACAGCACCAAGACAGCTACTTTGTGGACAAAAGAATGAATCAATGACAAGGTCCGATAGATGTAGCTCTGAACAACTTGAACACTGGCAAGTAAATTTGTAATTCTCCTGAAGTGACTTCTGTCTCTTCACAAGACTCATCTCACCAGCCTAGAAATGAGAAGCACAAACAGTGCAAAGCATAAATTCATAGTTACTTTGAAGTATGTCACACATACACATACAGGAGACGAAGGATGGGAGAGACCTGTGGACCATATGATAGCTCGACTGGGCTCCCTGATTTTATATATGCGGTAGATCTTAGAAAGAGAGTGCGCGAATGAAAATATGTATGTACGTTTGGCTGGCACGAGTGATTAAAGAGGCTACCAGACATGTAAATAGCTTGAGCAACCTTGACCTAGCAGTAAGCAAAACAAACACAGGTTACAGATGGTAAAGAGACTAAATGAGCATCAGACGCAGAAGCCACATAAAACAAAGTAGACAATGACATGCTTTCTAAACCAACCCAACAGTATCATGTAGTGCGATTTAGAGGTACCTACTTGACATAACAAGCTATAACTTCAACACTCCACACATTTTCTCAACTTTATGAATTTAAACATCTTATCATTTTTTCCTGGATTTTATCAAGTTTTTTACTTTCAGGATAACACCGCGTGCTTAAGAAGTGTACTAAAGGTCAGAGGATAAATCAATAAAAAGACACATCATACTGAATAGTAGGCAATAGATATTCCTCATTTTTTATAGGATGGTGTATTGATCCCAGAAAAGAAAAGGGAGTAGAAGACAAACCTGCTCCACACTACACATAACTCCATCATCAGCTGCAGAATACCTTTTATTCTCTGTCAGTCCCCGGCCTCCATCCATGGATTTCATACAAACAATAGCAATTGAATTGACTTTAACTTGACATATCAAAAGAACCAGCTGTGTATAAGATCAAAGAATGCTTATTAAACCCTGCTGACATATCAAAGCAATACCGATGTACATAAGGGGAAACTCAAAAAATAAGTCACATATACCTGAGATAAAGTTTCCTCTTTCCACGAAAGATCTGACCTATAATGCTTTTGGAGGCATAACAACAAGACAGTCGCATATATATGTGATTCCAACTTGCTAGTAGAAGAATCTACATCATAGTGCTGAATGAGATCCTGCAATAGCCATTTTAGCACATTAGTTCCCGGCCTGACAGTACTCAGAATACTTGTGCTATATATCTTGTTTTAGAGAGATACTTCTGGTGTAATATCTAATGATAACAGCACCAGAAAATGGTAAGACCATATGAAAATATAAGATTTTTACCAAATTTGGACCAGAGATGGCAGAGCTCTTTCCAGTCAGCATTCTGTTGTCTATGTATTGTGCCATTAGTCGCCCAGCTAAAACTATATCAGCTGGCAAAACAGCTGCCCAATGGGCACCTCCACATTCGTGCCTATGTTCAGCAATCTGTTTAGAGTTTGGAGCCTTACACCTTGTAGAAATTAGGCTCAGTGTTCCAAGATCAACTGCATTACTGTTAGATTCAAGATAAGTGTCTTGATTCCAAGAGATTCTGCCTACAGCTTGCTCTTGGCACTTTCTTGAACAATAAACTGGTATTGTACAAAAGGGGCAGAACACAACATCTGCAGGTGCTTCACTAAAGCAATAATGGCAGTGAGTCTCCCGGCAAGATTTTAGGATAATCTGCATACAACTGTTTCAAGTAAGAGACACACAAAACTTCAGTTTAAGATTATTGACAATTTTGCAAAAACGAAATATACCAAATAATCATTTATTGCACACAAAGCACATAGAGTTTAGTTAAATGCCTGGCGTCATAAAAGAATCTTGTACTGCATGCACCTCAAATAAACACATAACTTAATCAATTCATATGTGAACTACACAAAAGAATTTGGCAACTTGATATTTCTTCCGAAAATAAATAGGACAACAGGAAGGTTGAGACACAACATTTGGTGTATACAGTTGAAGAGATAAGTCTATATCATACCGCAGCAAGAGGATCCTCAACATGAATCAAGGAGGCCGGAGGAATATCATTTGGAGATGTCATTCCTCTACCTTTGTCGGAAGTTGCGATACACTCAAGGACAACCTTATGTGGTTCTGCTGCCAGTTAGCCAAATATTATGTGTCACTTAGTATTAGGTACAAATCCAAAAAAGTAGTATGTGTACCCAAAGTTCCAACCTGTATGTGCCAATCCTGCATCCTTGCAATCACTGCTTGATCTTCCAACTTCCTTCACGCATTGAGGCTTTAACAATATCAACTTCAACTCCTGTTCTATGTTGCTCTTCCCAGAAGAAGTCACTTCCATGCTCAATGCAACCTCTAGATCATGCACGGCAGATGAATAATTCTTCAACGATGCATTTACCATTCCCCTCCTGTACCATGCCTGAAACACAAAAACAGGTCAAACTAAAACAGTGATTTGGCTTCCATGCTGGAGCTTGAATTCTCAAAAACAGAGAAACAAACATTACGCGTAAGATGCATTGTTACAACTATCACACTCCTACTACCTTCGCATAATTAGGTGAAACAGAGATTGCCCTGTCGCAATCCCGCAAACACTCTTCCAGGAGGCCCAATTTCTGCAAAATTCAGAAAATCCATTAGAATATATGCAAGGACACCTCGGGAAACAGGACAAAACAAATCATTTTGGATTTCGCTAAAAATCGAATGTCAGATTTTTTAGCATGGCAAATCGAACGTTTTTTATGGAAAATTTAGTAGTCGCGAGGATGGCAACTTCCTTTAGCAAGCATGGCAAATCCTTGCCATGTTCAGTTTTTGCCATGCTTGCTAAAGCAAATTGCCATCCTCACGACAACTAAATTTGCCGTAAAAAACGTTCGATTTGCCATGGTTAAAAATCTGATGTTAGATTTTTAACATTACGTTCATTTTTTCGCAATGTAACTAAACAGGACAAGTTTAGTACCTGCCTCCCAAGATGCTCACTATTTTTTAAGGGAAAAAAAAGTCCTATAATAAGAAAACTGCACCAAAACAGATATATCAAAAACTCACATGCATAGTGGAGGCACGGTTGACATATAATGCAGGTACCAAGATATCATCAGTGCCATCAGAACTAACCGGTGCGTAACGCAGCGCCTGCAGAAATACAAACGAAAGAAAAGCCTATTATCACCAATTCAAAAAATGTGACTAAGAGGAACTGGGGTCAATTCTAATAAATCAAGTTGACACTATTTTAACAAGCAAACAAGTGAACAATCCCACACGACCGAGTTACTTCTGCACATGGTTTGTAACAAAACTCTTTTTTTTTCACAGCAGGTGCAATGAGCCGCATTAACAAGTTTGTGGTTACAAATTACGTACCTGAGAATAGAACCCAAGGGCTTGCTCGAACTCCCTCCTGGTGAAGCAGGCATTGCCCCGGACCTTCAGCTCCGCCGCCCTCCCCTTGTCCTTGCGGCACAGCGCGAGCTCCGGGTCGGTCAGCTCGCCGATGACCTGAGAGACGGCACGAAACAATCACTGAGACCAGCGACCTAGCTACGCTGGTGGCTAGTGCCCCGGCCAGGAGCACAGAATAAGAGTGAAGCAGCGGGCTGGGTGGTTACCTGATGGAACAGAGGGAGGCCGTCGAGGAAGGCGAGAAGGAGAGAGGTTGTGGTAGGGAGGTCGCGGGTCGTGCCCTCGCCGACGGCTCCCCGGATATCGGCCGGCACCGCCGATTTCAGCCGCTCCATGGAAACAAAAAGCGGGGGCCGGAAGTGAGCGGGTGACGTCACAGCCTTGAACCCCAGGACGGCAGTTGGGCTGTTGGGCCTAGAATTTCGAATCTGGCAACCAATGTGGCCCAATATAGTGAGGAATAGCCGTAGGCCCGTGGCCCAGCCTCGCCTCCGGCATGGGCGCAAAGCAAAACCGCAACCCGTGGGGGAACGAGGCTGCAAATCCCCAATCTCCCACTCGCCGGAGCACCCCACCCAACCGCCTCGGTCGTCGGCAAGGAACCTGCTCCGGTAGGCGGAGATGGGCGGGCACGGCGGGCTGAACATCCTGCCGCAGAAGCGGTGGAACGTCTACAGGTTCGACAACCAGGAGAAGGTCCGCGTCGACGAGGCCGAGGCCGCCCGCCAGGACCAGCTCCAGCGCGAGGCCACCCGCCGCCGCGAGTCCCACGCCCGCCTCGTCGCGCTCCGCCGCAACCGCGGCCTCCAGGCCGACTCGCCTTCCCCTCCCCGTGCCCCAACCCCACCCCCCTCCTCCGCCCGGTCCGCGGATCAGGTCGCCCCGCCGCGGCCCCCACCCCCTGCCGCCCGGCCCGCGGTTCCACCCCCCGTCGCCTCCGACGGAGACCACATCAACCTCTTCTCCGGCGGCGGTGGGGCCGCCGACTTCGCCGCGCTTGCCTCCGCTAGCGGCGGGAGGGGCGCGGCTCGGGAGAGGGAGCCTGCGGCAGACAAGCCAAACCCTAAGAAGCGTAAGAAGGAGGAGGAGGTTAGGACGGCGGGGCCTGACGACGAGAAGTACAAGCTGGGTTATGGCCTTGCCGGCAAGGGCGTGGCTGCGCCCTGGTACATGTCGAAGCCTTTGGCTTCCTCCTCTAAGGAGAGGAGAGATTACGCCGAAGGCAACGGGGAGAAGAGGAGTGGAGAGAAGAAGAGTATCGAGGAGCTTAGAGAGGAGAGGAGGAAGAGGGAGGCCAAGGAGAAGGAGCGTGAGCGAGCCTTGCTTGCCACTACAGCAAGGAAGGAGAGGCAGCCAGACCGGGGGTACTCGTCGAGGTAGTGTCATTGTAGAAGAAGGCAGTTGTTGTGATTTCATTATTTTTTGTTGTGATTCCATCATGATTGTTGTTTGTGTATTCCTTGGATGCAGGTATGTGCGTCGATGATGCAAGGGTTTGTGTGATTTTATCTGCAGGATCTGCAATGGATATTTGTTGGTGGTACGATAGTCATAGTGCAATACCTGTTCGGTTTTAAATTTTGAATTGACACAAAAGATAGATTATAAGGATGCAGTCCAAGCTTAAATAGAATCATTAATTGTTCATGTTTTACTCTGACTCTGTTTTTATGTATTGTACTGAGCAACAAGTTGGATTAATTCATGTCACATCATGCAATTACGTTCCATTGTTCTGATCCTGTGGACTTGTGCAAACAGAAACACAATCATAACGACTTTATGTTTAGTTGCTGCTGTGACATGAGATGATATCTTGTTGGAGATGTTATCAAGATGTTTTCCAGAGCTTCATATTCAATCCACCCCTTCCCAAGTTATCTTATCTGCCAGTGTGGTCTATCTCCTCTTGTTTTATTGAGTCTTCACTTTTTACCTTTCGTATTAATATACATTTCAGCTGAGAGAAAATTTGCTTTCCTGAATGTTTGTTTGAGTGTAAGTACGCTCGCACCAAAAAAGAAAGAATCCTTCGTTGCAAATTAGTGATGAATATGTTCCATATATAACATTTAGCTTGTCCAACACCGCCTAAGGTGGTTTGGCCATATCCAACGGAGGTCTCCAGAAGCACCTGTTAAATAGTGGGATTCTAAGGGGTAGCGAAAATACTAATGGCCTCTTTGATTCACATGATTTCTTAAAACATATGGATAGGAAAAATACATGATTGGAATAATATGTCCTCTGGAATCCTATAGGATTTGGAAACTATAGAATTCGGATAAAAAAGTATTTAATGACATGGGAAAAATAAAAGGATTTTACATTAAGTGGTTGTAAATTTTCCTCCAAAATAGAGTGCAAACCAATACTTAGAAAATTTCCTAAGGACTCCAATCTTGCGAATCAAACAAGCTATGTAGGAAAATTTCTTGAGGAATCAAATCCTACAAAATTCCTTTGAATCAAAGGAGCCTAACTGCCTAAGGCCCCTTTTGTTTGGGCTAGAGATTCATGAGAATCGATGCGGGGCGTGGATTCTGAAAATCGCTGCAGCTGTGGATTCTGAAGAATCAGAATCGACTCGTTTGTTTACCCAGTGCTGCTGCAGGAAAGAACACATGGTCGTCGCGAGCGCGACAGGGAAGGGCGCAGCCGAGCTCAGGGGTGGCCGCCGTTCGATTTCGGACGCCGGATGTGGATGATGGTGGCCGGGCGAGCGCGGGGTGCACGCAGATCTCGGGGCGGCGTATGCAGTGATTGGGGGCAGCGCGACGCAGGCAGAGCTGCTGGACGGCAGCAAAGGCGGGGCTCGCAGGCCGGAATAAGGGGAGGGGCGAAGTTTGCAGCGCCGGATCCGCTCGTTTTGGAGCTGCCGGCGAAGGTGGCGGCGCCGGAACCCTAGAGAGAGCCTTGCATCGCCCCTCTCTCTCTTTGTTTTCCCGACGTTGAAAATAACGAAGGGGAGGAGAAACGCGTCGTGGGGAAATTTGGATCGTGGGTGGAGTGGCATTCCTACTGTAATAACGGGCAGAACTTGGGGTAGACTTCAAGTTGTGTAAGTGGCAGCTCGGGAATCACCGGGAATCACCAAATTCTCAGCTACGGCTTGGACGACCATGGTAGTTCATTTTGTAAAAGCGATTCTAGGAACCTGAGGTGATAATCTGTGTGTTTGTTTGAGATTTAGATTTTTTGAGGCCTAGAATCTGAGAACCAGTAGCTGAAGCTCAAACAAAGGCCACCTAAGTGTCAGGGGCGACCAAAGTTGACACGGGAGAAGACGGTAAAAAGGAGTTGAAGGATTGGATAGTAGCTAGAAGAAGTAGAGAGTTGGCTCTTCGTAGGACTACATGGAGATTTGCAATCCATGTGCCAAAACCTTAAAACCTACTCTATTATGCTTCGTTTACTTTATTTTCTTCTCTCTTTCGCCTTTTGGTTTCCATATGTTTCTTTTGGGTTTCATATCTAGCCTAATTATCCTCCTGCAAATTAGATGTTGTAACTTAGTAAGATGGTTTTACAATTTCCCTAATAAAAAGATGGTTTTACAATGGTAAGCATCGTATGGTTACGGCGATTCATCATAAAATTATACTCCCTCCGTTTTTAAATACAAGTCTTTTTAGAGATTTCAATGCGGACTATATACAGAGCAAAATGAGCGAATCTACACTCTAATATATACATCTGTATGTAGTCCTTATTGAAATCTCTACAAAATTGTATTTAGAATGGAGGAAGTATTTTTTTTTTTAAATATGTAATAATACTGATTCTTCATCAAAACATAATTGTAACGACCTCTATTTCAACCAGCGGCGGGTCAACAATTACCAATGAGTTTAATTTTCTACATGGACCCTCAACACTCCTTTTCTTTCTTGCCGACTGCGCTGCTACCGGCAGCTACCGCCTCCAATGTTCCTGGCTGCTAGCTCCTCCACTTATCCTGAACCATGTTGCTCCCGGTAGCTACGCCGCTGCCTCCCGTTCCCATCCCAGTAACCCCATCCGCTGCTCTAGGCCACCGCCTACATTGCTGCTCCCGCCCCTGCCTCCGGTGCTACTGCTGGCTGCCAGCTTCCCAGGTCGCCGTAGTGTTGGCGATGTCGACACTTGTGGCAGTTGAGACACACGCGACATGCTATAGATATAGGTTTTGTTCCCTTCGTCGTCGGCGCCTGAACCTGAAGCTTGAAGGAACAGTGTGTTGGATACAGAACCTGAACTTTGCTGAATCTATAGCATGAATGTGATGCAACCTTGACAGTAGCTGCATTGCTTGCTTGATGTTCTAATTAGCTGATGCATTGCTTCTTGTTCCAATTGGCTGTAGCAATGATGACATACATGAGTAGATAATCAGGTGTATGTTAGCTGCAATGGTGTCATGTAATGAAGTTGGACAAGTTTAATGACATCTGCAGCACTGGTAGCTCTGTTTGCACACGAATACATGCAAAATGTACAAGCAAGCAACAGTTGACAATATTTACTACAATACCAGAGCTTGATGAACAGACACCAGACTGCAGGATCACCACTATCTTAGCAAAAACTTACGCATACTTTACTGAAACACAAATGCCACTTGAAGATAAAAAAGTTACATATTCCAGTGAAGCCAAACTAAAGAGAATTAAAATGATATCTTCATTATGTAAAATCTTAGCATGACTATAATGCTGAAGTGATTGAATATTACCCATTCTATCAAAGAGACCTACCAATTTATCTACTCCCTCCGTTCCTAAATATAAGTCTTTCTAAAGATTTCAATACAAACTACATACGGATGTATATGGACATATTTTAGAGTGTAGATTCACTCATTTTGCTCCATATGTAGTCTCTTATTAAAATCTCTAAAAAGACTTATATTTAGGAACGGAGGGAGTATTCATGAAGTAATTATTCACTGATGGCCGGTGTCCTTTAGGATACGGAGAAGGCATAGGCAAGAATTGGTGATATATAATTACAAGAATTTCTAGTGTTCGTTAGGTCCTGGAATGGTGTCCGGATCCCATCACGTTGAGAGGATGCCGTATTCAGCTGTGAATCAACATTGGACAGGAAACGTCAACTTTCAAAGACATTGATAAGCAATGGCAAGATTCTTTCAAATTCATTGGCCTGAATATTTTACCTGAATTTTGTGGGGGAATTTGAATGCTCTGCACACTTCTTGAATCTTTTGCTCGTAAAATATCCACATCACTTGCTCCTCTTTGCAGGATAGAGGCTTCACATTCGAGCTCCCAGCAACTGAATCCAAGACAGTGGCTTAACACTATTACACATCTAAATGCGAGTAGTCAAACAAACTCCTCGAAAACTTACAATGACCATTGGGCAACAAGGAAAATAAGCACAACTATGAAAGAACAAAACTCTGAACTGAAATTAGCAGATAGACATTCGATGCTCATGGCTACTCATAAAAACATATAGGCAGCAAAAACCATCCAATGGTGTGTACCATGATCAGGCACAGGTTCTGGGTTCGATATCGAGCCATCAACAGGGTCCAACTTCAATCTCCTTGTTCCATACTTCAGAAAGAAAACGAAGGAAACAAACAATGAGCAGCCACAATGTAAGCTAAGCAAGTGAAGGAAGGTAATGGCATCGGGAGAACCCAACCTAAGCGAGAGTCTCCGCGGAACGCCTGTTCACCGCCATTCACTTATCCACCTGCAAAGCAAAATCATCGGCATCAGTAGGATGTCCAGAGCATGCTATAGTCTAGCCGTCCCAAACTTTTCTATGATTTTGAAAACAAAAACTATGATTTCGAAACGGAAGCATCAGCTTTTGACTCATCGATTAATCCTGAGAAATAGCAAAGGGCAATGCTTTGGTCAAGAGAATTAGGCAAGACTAATCACCGTACTGCACCAAAGTAGCAGTCGTGTGTGGTGTTCAGTACAAGTGTATATGGGGAGATGGTGATGGACGCTCTTGTTTGATTTCCGTCAAGTAGCAGGCCAATAAAATGCCAAGATAATTAGCAGAATTCAAGAGGAGATGGAGAACCTGGTGGCCACCTCGCCGGATGCCTTCTACGCAGTTTGACACCCTGCCGCCGACGCCAGTGTGTGCACGCGCTCATCGCCTTACGGTTCCATTCAATGCGTGATGCATCGTCTTACTGCAACGACCTGTGGCCGCTGAAACTAATCACACACACGCATGCATACAAACCAGATCAAAGATCAGGTGTTGCCGGCAAGCCCCTGCGACCTGTTCGATCCAGATTGGCGGCTCAAGACTACTGATGCACATGAAGCTTATAGACATTGGGTACAGAGGAGGAGGACCACGGAGGCCGATGTGGGAGGCTTAAGAAGGTGATGCGCCCCGGTGGTACTGCCGTCCAGATCAAAGGCGCGTACGGCCTCGGAGCGGAGGAGACGAAGCCAGGGCTATGCAGATGGATGAGGGTATGGACGCGGCCGACGGCGGTCTTGCGGCGGCCCACCGGCGGCGACGTGGGAGCGCGCCGGTTGCCAGCTACTGGATGGCTGCGAAGGGGGTGGCTCCGGCGGCTCCGCCAAGCTGAGCGGTGGGGGTGCGCGGCGAAGGGCGGCTCCGGCTGCGGCTGACGGCCGCGGGAGGAACGGCGGGGCGGCGAACGGCGTGCGGGAGGAACGGCCCGTGCGGGTGGAGGAGGGGGCGAGAGGTAGCGCGGGCGTGGAGGAACTGCCCGTGCGGGAGGAGGGGGCGAGAGGTCGTGCGTGCGTTGTTGGTAGATTTTTTTTTTAACCGCGGGGCAGGGTTAGCGATCGACTTAATGCGTGGCTTGTAGCGTTAACCACGGAGGAAGGAGAAAGATTATGGAAAATGAATGGGTCTGATTATTTGGATCTGCCCCCTCTCTTTCTTTTATAGGGGTAGTAGATAGATGCTGCTCCTTTGTTGATGCTTGAAAATAAAAATTTGTTGAAATTTTCTGATGGTAGTTTGTTTACGATGATCCTGAACTCGAATCAACTTTTCGGTTTGCTGATCTTGTCTCTATTCCTCAGAAAACCGAAGGTGGACGTCACTAACTTGCATGCAAAATATTTTGAAAGATCAATGCGGAGGCAAAAAGCCATGTGGCTCAAGTGCCGTTGGATGAACTTTCAAGCAGTTCAAGAATATCTCAATATAAAGATTCATTAGCGATTAGCTTGTGTATTTTTTTCCTACTGTAAGATAAACAAGTGTATTAGTGTAGCATGCTGATCCAGCAATCACGCCTTTTGTTCTTGTAAATTTTATCAACTCTTACCTGGTGTACACAATTGTTTGGATTACGGTCTGCACTTTGTAAAAAAAAAACGCTCCAATTTGTGTTGCACTATACTGCTTAGAGTTTGCTTTGGAAGTTCCAAGTCTGCTACTAACCAATTCGAGCAAACGTATATTTAGTTTTGGACAGGTACTGGTTTGTACATCCACACTGAAGCTGACAATAAACAAGTCATACAATCACAAACCACAATTAAGGGCAGTTAGTTTATATCACTAGTTAAAATACATTATGGATCAAATTAGATGCCACTCCACAGGACATGCCCCGTCAATTTGACATTTGCAAACTTCATCAATCTTGGTTTGATCTGAAGTTTCAAAAAGGGGAAATAAAAATACTGTTCCCTGTAACCTTGGTAGCTGGCTGACGACGAACACCACAAGATGTAACCTTTTATTTACTGTAGGAATTAAATCATTGGACTGGTCTTGAAACTGAAACCCTCATTTCTTTACAAGATAGCCCAGAATGATGCTAAGCAGCCCACACACCAGTACAAATATCAGCGAGAATCCTCCTTGTTTACTGGCATCACGCCTTACTAGCTCCTGCATGTTGAAGAGACAAATGTTAACATTCAGTTTGTAAAAGGATCAAGGTGGTTGTGGATATGAGAATTTAGCTGATCAATTCTTCCAGCAAGGATTCTTTAACTACATTTTGCAGTCTAGACTTTTCATCTTAATTGTTCAAATAAAACCAATTCTGGTGGAAACCTTGAAATTTTTTGGTTCCTCCATTAGCACAGTATTTAGTTTAGGCTTGCAGAAATCAACTAAAATACATCCTCCGGATGCAGCAGTCTGATCGTGCTACGTGATAAATCTTAATGCACCGGTTTGATCATAATCAGGGAGCTCTCTTGAGGGAATTTCTGAATTGAAAAGGAAGAAGTAGAACTTCATTGAGACAGAATCATCTTATCTCTTTATCTTGGAACATCAAGAGGATAGGTTCCATCTCTTCTTCAAAGCTACTGTATTTTTTATCTACTAACAACAGGGAGTGCCCTGCCGTATTTCCTTCAAAGAATAAAATGAATTTTCTGGGCAGAGCTACTCCAGTTTTTTATATCACATTCTTCAACCATCTACTGCTGCGTAACTGTATAAGTGCCTACTTCACACTATTGAGTGTATAAGTAAGCATCTACTATTGTTTCCCATCCATATTCTAGTGTAGGTGTGTGATACTTCAGGCAACAAAAACTCTGTTAATATAATATGGGTATCCCTAAAAGAATACAAAAGCACACGCAATGTTGAACAAACTGCACAAATTAATGGTGTATACTGCCACACATATGCAACTTGGACCCTTCAATACTGTTTCATGTGTATGTTCTACAGGAACATTTACTTAACTTATGTATTGATATTATAGTTCGGTTACCTAAACAACCGTGATACTTGGGGGGTGGGGGGGGGTAAAACGACCTTTTCCTAGTATATTAATCATGAGGACAGAACTCTTCCGTTATTAAGTACATCTGCTTTTAGGGTGCCAATGGTAGCTCATGGAAAGAGCGCATGATTCAAAGTTTCAGACTTAAAACAGTAATACTTACCAACTCACTGCGAAGCTTTTTATTTTGCTCAAGGGCAGAATCCTTTTCCTTGGTCAATTTTGTAATTAAAGCCGACAGCTGGATTAGAGAAAGGGACGTGGTTATTCAGCCAGACACAACAATTACAAGTTAAATCCAAAGATAGATTACATTCTCATTGAACAAGTAACATGATACCAGGAAGGCTGGGACAATCACTAGTTCACACTAATAACAAGCTAAATTATAAGATGTTCATGCAACCAATGCCAGCTGTATGATGTCTATGGTGAACTAGAAGGATGGCCAAGACAATAAGATCTAAAGCAAATTAAATGGATGGACAACAATACCCATGTGTGCACAGTTAAAAGAATCATAAATACACTTAATCATATAATTCCAATATGAAGCAACTAAAAATCGATCATATGCCTTATTCTTAGTAGAGGAAACATATTATTACATTATTGTTCCTAACCAAAAACGATTAACAAGCTATAGAGCAATGAATGGGTAGAATCGGCAAGGATCAAAATGTGTCAAATACGTATCTTCAGTATTTTACTTGCCGTGTGACCTGGCTGTTAGTATTGCACACAGAACAACAACTAAGACAAGAACTGCCAAACTGCTTTGGAAGGCAAAAGAACACACCTCAAGGGACTGTGCATCAGGCCCGGTATATGTTCTTGTTTCCTGCGGTTTCATGTCAGAAAGGTAAACAACCAACATGTTAAAATTATACAAAAAAAATACTACAGAGCATAGAACTCATATAGCACATACAGCAGCATGTCCTGCAGCCTTCAGTAATTCTTCAGTCCTTACAACTGGTCCAGTAGGTGAACCCACCTCCTGAAAACACATCATTTATGTCCTTAGGGACTCACACTACTAGAAATATCACGTATGAAACATTCAGTAGACTTACTGTCCCCAGCTCAGCTGATCTCAAGGACACCGAGCCACTCGACAGCTCCGAAGCACTCCTCCCATTATTCACAATTCGCTGCATAGGCGCCAAGATACGCTGTGGCCCATCGCTTTCCTCCGCAATCTCGGACGGCGATTCGGGTGGCATCACATAAGTGACCCTCATCCTCACCTCCTCAACAACGTTGCCCTCTTGTTTCATGAACTAGGAAACCCACAAGTTCATTATCAACCGAAAGCCATGAACCACATCAAAACTACTCCCTCCGTAAAGAAATATAAGTGTGTTTAGATCACTAAAATAGTGATCTAAACACTCTTATATTTGTTTACAGAGGGAGTACACTCTAGTCTAGTACTACCATTACCATTTGAGGGGTGATGTCCTTGGCCGATAAGCCATTGGCGACGACCACGCTTTGCACCAAGAATTTGTCCTTGCACTGCAAGTCCGGTGGTGCAACAGTCTGGGCTTGCATCGTCACTGGTCCACATAAAACGCGTTGAAACATCTCCCATTAAAATGAAATAAAAGGAGGACCCTAAAGCCTGAAATTGAGCAGTTTCTTGAGCTCTAGCTGGTCCAGTGAACACAACAACAACACAGTACCTACAACTTCGCAAGTGGACCGCGGCCGCACGACGCCATTGTTGGGGCGCACGCAGTACTTCTTGGGGCTCGTCGTCTTCACCTACTACCCGGACGCATCACAGAGGCACCAAGAAAAGCATAACTCATAAGAGGATCCCTCAAGAAGCTAAAGCGACAGGATTTTCTAGGGTTTAAACACGGCGGTTAACAGGAGAATCACCTTAAAGGCGACGGTCCTGTCGGTCTTGTTGGTCATCTTCAGGGGGCAGGAGATCTGCTTGTCGAGCTCGACTGGGCATGCCAAGGAATTGCAGAGGGGTCAGCGGGGAAATTCAGGAGAAAAACAATCTGAAGCGGGAGGAAGGTGGCACCGGGAGCTTGGGGGGAGAGGAGCGGGGAGCTTACAGGGGAACTGGAGCTCGGGCGGGTCGACGTCGAGGAGGCCGCCGGAGGCGGCCATGGCTGCTGTGCCCGCGGAGGAAGGGGAAGTCGTGGTGGGAAAAGGGAGCACAGGGTGCTGGACCGCTGGGGCCGTTACTTCTTTGCCTCATTGGGTTTGGATGCAAATTTCCGTGGAGTTTTATGTTTGGCTAATTGGTTTGAAAACTCGGCGAGAATGTCTCTCTATGATTTCATACTTAATATTCCCTCCTCTCTAAATTATAAGATGTTTTGAATATTTTAATATAGACTACATGCGGACTGAAATGAATGAACAAACACACTAAAACGCGTCTATATACATTTGATTCAGAAAAAGATAGAACATCTTATAATTCGAAACAAAGGGAGTACTTATTAGCAGGTAATATCGAGGGTTTGGGTCTTTTACTTGTACTAATTGTGCAATATGCATTACTGGTATAGTATTATGTAATCCTTTTTTTTTGCGGGACGATGTATTGCCATGCGACTCTTCAAATAAGAAGTTAGATTACGGATATTCACTTTGGTACCCGGGCTCATCTACATTTGATGAACAGTAAATCAGTAAAAATAGAAAGAAAAAAAGAAAAAGATTGCAAGCAAGATGCTCATGTCGGTGATGTTCGTGCAAAATTTGGTGAGGTCTGAATATTCAAGGAGCGCGCAACAAAAGAGACAAAATCAAATATGAACATTGACGTTTTCAAATGTTTCAAATGTCTGAACTTCACTAAATTTTGTACGAACATCATGCATTTTAGCGTCCGTTAGAATATGTAATTTGTAAGCGGACAGCCTTTTTCTTTAGTTGATTTAGTATATGCATGGTTCTATCATGGATTGCGAAATATGCACCGCCTACTTTTGACAAATACTCCATCCGTCCCATAATGTAAGAAGTTTTTTGACACTACATTAATATCAAAAAACGTCTTATAATATGAAACGGAGGGAGTAGTAGTTATCTTTACTCACTTTTTCTCCATGAAACTTCTGTATATTGGATGGCCACTTCTTTTTGGTATTTATACTAAAAAAATCAGTTTCAGTTTGATTCTATGATAATGGCTACAATCTTCATAATTAATGTACATTTAAAGGGATGTTGGTACAGTTTTAAAAGCGTAATCTTAAAGATGCTCACATGACCTTCTCAATTTCATCATTAAATCATCTACATTTTCTCATCTCCGTCACAAACTTAGTTTAATCGATCTTAATCAGTATCGACGAGAATCGAAAAGTCTTGCGCTTTTTGATCCATGTCATGTCAGTGGAAAGAATTAGGAATAACCACTAAATTGGATTTGTCTGAATGTCCAAACCAAAATACTTAGTTCTAGTATCCTTTGAAAGCCTAAGGCCTCTTCTAATGTATCATGCCTTGGCACGTTATCATAGAACATATAAAAACTTAAGAGATAACTAGCCCATTGCATTGTTTCTCAAGGGTTGTATCTGAATTTAATGATTTGGGGCTCATGCATACATGTGATTGGGCTAGCAGATTTTTTGCCAAATCTATGACTCTATGCAAGGGTTGTATGTTAGCTAAGTTAGTACAACACCCCCCCCCCCCCCCCCTCTCTCTCTTCATTAACTATTATGCCACATTAGCAAAATCCCTATGAAATCGTGGTAAGAAACCTGCACTCAAAGGACACTATGTAATGGGAGTATTATAGCTTGTGTCATGCATGCCAACTAGACAATTCTGATGAGGTGGTATAGAATTAAATGAAAAAAAGATGGTATCATGATACTGTATCATAATAAATATTGTAGCTTGCATGACAATAAATAATGTAATCTAAGATATTAATCTATGATACTATGCATTACAGAGGTGGTATCATATGCATGATACTAACTTATGATACTACCCACTACAGGTAGCCACCATATTATATACTCCATCCGTCCCAGTCTAGTGTCAAAACCCCTTAAATTATACTCCCTCCGTCCCAAAATAAGTGTCTCAACGTAGGGAGTACTAATCTACCCTTTTCTTAATGCAATTAAATATTTGGAAACATATACAATACTATTAGGTAGTAACAGTGTATTGGAATGCGATACTTCTTCATAATTATGTTAGGTTGAAATGTTACAATTCTTATGAAGTTTTTTTTAGACAAACACCCGCGGAGTTTCGGCACTCTTTTTTTTTTGCGATTACTATGGAACTCTTAACATGTGATAAAATCGTTGCCCATCGATTCCAATGATATGGTGATGTGAACTTATGAAACTAGAGGATACCCTGCGCATTGGTGCGGTGATTGATAGGGGAAAATTTATGTTGATAACATGAAAGCCAATATTTAAAATACATATGACTTATTATATAAGATTATGTATAGTTGTAACATTATTTGTTGAATATAAGTAGAATAATTGAACAGGAAATATTTTCTCATGCATGGTTGAATGTGGTGAGTTTTTTCCCATGCATGATTGCATGTTGAGGTGAACATTATTCATTCATAGTTATATGATGAGGTGACATATTTGCATGTTAAGGTAAATAAATTTATGATGATGACTCTATTAGATAGATGACGACGCTATTAGATAGTATATAGGATTATGTTCACATCACCGTTATCCTATGTTCACATCATCATACCACTGGGAAATGTGAACACTCATGAAGTTATTACCACTTATCGTTATTCTACCTGCCAGAAAATGATACTGATCTCAATCGACAATTAAACGAATCTCAATCAACAATTAAACGAAACATGACGGTGCAATGCAGCGTTATATGCAACGTGTAAAGTTTCTATGATGTGTAAAAAGAATGAATCATATAAATCTCTAGGATCCTCTTGTGGAATCAGGAAATCTATTAGATTATTTCATTCAAGAAATTTTTTCTCGAATACGCACGAGTGTGCGTATCATCTTGTATAGAAGAAGGAGGAAGAATCCCAACCACCGTTGATGTTACATGGATTTAAACGCTACATGAACATCAACACACAGCACAACCATCGCTCCACCTACGTAGCACATAAACCGGACTACTCGCTGCCTGCCCACCCTACTAAAAGCTCAAACGTGCTGTCTACTTCACCCTTCAACAGGCTCGCCTGCTGCCAAGCTCTACCCTCCGCGACGACACGCCTAACTACCACCTCTAGCGATGGAGAGGCACCGTCGAAGACAACCGCGTTCCTGTGCTTCCAAAGCTCCCAAAGCCCGAGGGTAAGAAGCGCCCTCAACTCCTTTGGCTTGTGCGCGCCTGACGTTCTTGCTACACACCACTCCTTGAGGGTGTCTTGTGCTGTTGGGGACCACTGCGGTTTCCCAAGGGCCGAGCACAGGGTTCTCCAGACTGTCCTAGCGAACACACACGTCAGAAGAATGTGGTCGATGGTTTCCTCCTCTTGGTCGCAAAAAGGGCATGCATCCTGGTGCGGGAGGCCGCGTCTGGCCAGCCGATCCGCAATCCAACATCTGTTCCTCATGGCCAGCCAGGTGAAGAAGCGGCATTTCAGAGGTGCCCTAGATCGCCAACAAAAGTCAGCCGTAGGCGCCACCTCCCTACCAGCAAACTGTGCAGCATAGGCGGAATGGACCGAGAACTGGCCGTTCGGTTCCCAAGCCCAAGCTATAGAATCGGGGGTTTGGTCCTGGAGCTGGATCCCTTGCAATCTCTGCCAAACCTCGAGATATTCCATCAGGGCTTCATATGCCATATCGGGGCTGATGTCACGGGTCCAAGAACCGAGCGTGATGGCCTCATAAACTGTCCGTGTGGCCTTTACTCGCTTCGGTACTCTCTCATATATTCCGGGTGCAAACTCTTGAATTCTCATCCCATGTAGCCAACGGTCTTCCCAAAAGAGAGCTTCCTTGCCATTCCCTACTGTCACCTTGGTGGCAGCTGCAACCACCGCTAGAGATGCCTTGGGGAGAGCAAACTTGAACTCTGCCCAAGGACGATCTCGGTCCACCCGATGCAACCAAGCCCAGCGAGCTTGCATAGCAACATTGAGCCATCTGAGGCACGGTATTTCCAGGCCTCCTGCCCAGCGTGGCGTGCACACCTCCTCCCAAGCCACAGAACAGTGCCCTCCATTAGCTTGAGCTTTACCGCACCATAAGAACCCTCTGATTATCTTGTTCATGGCCGCTATCGTCTTCATGGGTAGATCCAGAGCAATCATCGCATGTAGAGGGATCGAGCATAGTACCGAGAGGACCAGAATGAGTCTGCCACTTTTAGGTAGGGTCGCAGCCTTCCAGGTGGGCAGGCGAGTTGCCAGCATCTCCACCAATCCGCTTAGTTGTGCCGCTGAGGGTTTCTTCAGACATAGGGGAAGGCCGAGATATTTGCATGGGAAGGATCCAATACTGCATCCCAGGATACCTTCCACGCGCGCCACCTCTTCCTCCGAGCATCGTATTGGCATGGCCGAGGTTTTCTGCATATTTACCCGGAGGCCGGACGCCGTGCCATACATTTCCAAGATCCTTGTTGTGGTTGTTAGCTCAAGGTCCACCGGTTTGATGAAAACGATCACATCATCCGAATATGCTCACCAAAAGGTAATAACTTTCTGTTGTTACCCTGTCGTTCTCACTCGAGTTGGCACTTGGCATCACCTTCACAATAAATGGAAAGATATGCACGCATCCTTTCCGGAGATGAGGAAAAAGGAAGAAATGAACATGCATGGGCGTGCAGATGATTTTGTCAAAAGATATGTCAAGTGAACGCATTTATGGTTTTGACAATACCTGACCATCTAATCCTTCCTTCGGTGTTGTATCATGTTGTATCTGGATAATCGATATATTCCATTTGATTGTTTTTTAAGATAGCTATCCGCTTATTTCAAGCGGTTCTTTTTTACAAATTGGATAGTTGATAGTATATAGCTAGTTTGGAGCCATCTCATACTTTACATGTTTAAATTTTTATTTTTGTCTTTCTTTTAACACAGTATAATTATAATTGAAAACGCTGATATATATTCATCCTACGAACGCACGGACGCGCACCTTACTATTGTGATACCCACAGAGCTATATTCGAAGACTTTGAGAGAAACACCAACTATTCCGCAACGCGTGTCAATGATTTGGCCCCAGGGGGCAATCGTGCACGTAGGCAGACAAACGAGACCAGATTTATTATTATCACGATCGTAAGCTACCTCCTCAAATGACAGATGCAGTGCACGTATATTCCATCATCATTGGGGCATTAGGGCATCTCCAATGCCCGGCGCTAAAGCAGGGCGCCAGGAAAAATTTCCCGGCCAAGCGACGGTTGCATCGTGGATTCCCAGCGTCCGGGCTGGCATCGATGCCAAGTATAGCAGCGAGCGCTTAGTGCTTTCTCCGCACAAGCTGAGGCAGAAATCGTGTTCCTAAGCCGTATTTAGCGTTGGTACTTAGCGCCTTCCGTTGGAAGAGATAACGCTTATGGGCCTTTTAAATTTTCTAAAAATATTTTTTCTTTTCTAAGCGCCTGGATAAGCGCTTACCATTGTACATGCCCTTATATTGCTTCGCTGTGAGATGCTGTAGCGTTAAATGGTTTGCTTTTAGGAGGAGTGCGTGCGTGCGTGCGTGTACCGGACCAAAAGAAGGGAGGACGCGGGAACGTTTGGTGGCGATGCACTGAACGGGAACGAGTTATTGCGAGCGCTTCGCTGCGGCTGCCACGAGCGGCTCCCTGTCTTGCGCTGCCTGTCCTGTACACGAACACACGCCACAGCGGTAGGAACGAATTAGATCGCGGCTGGCCTACCGGGGGCAGATAAATGCACGCTCGAAATCATCAAGGTATTTCTTGTAACATTTTTGTTAAGTCTCAGTCGACTTAGACTTCGTTATGTTTCAGTCAATAGTATCTTCCTTCGATTTTGCATGGAGATTCGTACAAAAAATTATTTTCAGTTTTTTTTTTCTCTTCTTGCATACTATATCACTTGACTTAGACTTGGTTAAGTCTCAGTCGACTAAGACCTAGCCACACCCTTCTTGTAAAGGTTACTACTTCTCACCTTCTCCGAGGAAAAAAATTATGCAAGTATGGCTGTGCTTTTTTTAGTTTTTTAAATAATGTATTTTTTAAATCGTACGTCATTTTCACCGTTGTGTTCTCGCATTGAAATTTTAAAATTAGATCCCATGTTAGATTTCGACAAAAAAAAAGTTAGGCAAATTTTGTGCTTTCAACATTGAGCTAACGTGTGCTTTCAAACTACATTAATTTGTGCTTCCGTGGGATGAAGCACAACTATACTTTCCAAGTGAACTAACTCGTGCTTTCACGGGAACGTCAAGCACACATATGCTCCCATGAGTAAGCACAACTCTACTTTCCAAGTTAACCAACTAATGCTTCCGCGGGAGCTTGAAGCACGCATGTGCTTTAGTGGCGGACTTAGAATCAGAGTACTAGATATGCAAACTTCAATACATCACTGTAAATTTTGTGAAAATTGTACAAAAGTCAAATAATTTGATCAAAACGTTATAACAATAACAGATAGTCTCAAATAACATTAAGTCATGTAACAATTAGTACTAAGTATACTTACATATAAAAACTATTTTGTATTTTTGGACGGGTGCCATGGCACCCTCGCTGGATCCGCCACTGATGTACTCTCGTGAGGCAATACACATGTGCTTCTCAAGTGAACTAGCTTTTGCTTCCCGAGGAGGAGTGTGAACCACATATGTGCTTCACGCGAAAAGACAACACACTCGTGTTTCCGGCAGACAAAAACCAAAAAAATCAGTGTAGCAAAAAAAAAAAACTAGGAAAATCAGAAAACCGAGAAAAAATAAAGAAACAAACGGACGGAGGGGGAAATGCCTCGGTGCGGAAAGCTTCCAACACGCAACACATGCATGCGCCCCCGCCTAGCGTCTCCTCCGCTAGACCACCGCCGCTGGCTACTCCGGCCGCGGCGGCCACCCTCCGTGCCGTGGTCCTCTCCGGGCGCGGCGGCCACTCCTCTTCGCCGTAGTCCACTCCGGGCGCGGCCCCCCTCCGTGCCGTGGTCCACTCCGGGCGCGGCGGCCACATCTTCGAGCGGGTGGATCTGCCCTTTCCCCGCTCGATCATGGCGCTCTCCGATCTGAATTTTGCCACTGGAAGGGCCTTTGAATTATACATCAAGAATCAATGTGGTGCTCCAATCAATCCCTCTGCTACGCCAGATTCGGACAAGTTCTTCCTTGTGGTAAAGTTTTCTCGATCTAAGCTCACTCTGAATCGAGACTCGGTTGGCCTCATCCTTCAAGCTTTTTTTGGTGGTTCTGCTTCTGATTTCAAAGTCTCACATATTGAAGGCTGGAATTTTAAGTTCTGTGTTTCGTCATGTGCTGTTGGTTTTGAAATTGTTCGCGGTGGCAATATCTCAGATGAATTGTTGTCCATGGATTTTCTACTCTGGGGTGCTGGGAATCCTGATCTTCGGATTGCCTATATGAATTATCTTGGCACGGCCAATCAAGAATGGACAGTGGTTCATCGCAACAACACCCGCAGATCATATGCTCAAGCTGCTCAAGAACCTCGGTTTTTTGTTTCGAAAGCTATTCCACGTTCATCGGGTACAACTTCAGTTTCTGCAGCATTAAATTCGCCAAATAATACTCCTTTAGGGAGGGCGGGATCGATGCATTTTCGAAATACTGGATCTGGCTGTCTGATGGGCCATCTTCTAATACCAGTCAGCCGGCCCACGCCCGTAACTTTTGCGTCCGTTGTCTCGCTTCGGATCACCTCCTGCCCGCCTGCACTAACCGCATTCGTTGCCGGGCCTGCAAAAGACTGGGCCACATTTCGTCGTCCTGTTTTTTCTCTAAATCCGGGGTTAATGCTACGGCTTCCGGTGTTAGAGTCCCCCCCGAGGCAAATTTGGCTACAAACCTTAATCAGCGCGCCTTTCCAAGGTTGGAGACGACCAGTGCCACCAGAGCCCCACCCCTCAGTGACCGAGGCATTATCCCTCCGCCCAGAGTGTTACCTCCCCATTCCTCACCTGCAACAATCCCCCCCCCCAGCCCATTCACGCCTCCAACAACTCAAGCTCTGCTCTCGCACCAATGGCCACCTTCCCCTTTGACCCTGCGCCTTTTGTGCCGCGAGGCTTCTCTGTGATTGAAGTGGCTGATCGGCCGGCTCGTGCTCGTGTGGTCTGCGGAGATTTTTCAGTGGTAAATGAAGACCTGGCGATCGTCTCTATTCTTCCGATGCCCGTCGGTGAGGTCCCCTTTGTTAATGTTAGAGAAGTTTTGGGGGATTTTCTTACTCAGATTAAGCGTGTGGGTTTCAAATCTATCACTCCTTGTCCTTTCGGCCAAGCTTTTGTTCGCTTCAATAGTGTGGCGGAGAGAGATCTGCTTGTTGACAGCGGTCCACACAGATATGATGATATTCATTATGTTTTTCAAACGCATAACCAAGGCCTTAATTGGAAGAAATTCCATTTAGACAGAGAAGTTTGGCTCATGTTAGTGCGTTTTCCTGCGGATCTTAGATGTATTCATGAGTTAGCCAATTCTGTGAGAAGCTTTGGAAAGATGTCTGTCTGGGATAGAGTTAAATCTTCTGATGCAGTAGTTTTAATTAAGGTTTATGTTGATGCTCTCAAAGAGATACCTGCCAGCATTGTGGTTTCCTCTGACAAAAAGGAAGGAGAGTCATGGACCTGCCCTATGGTTATTATTCATGACAGCCCTGTTGGAGAGGGCCCTCCAGAGGAGGATCCAATCCCTGTTGATGGTAATCCACATCCCAGGCCTGATGAAGATCATCATCATCCCAATCAAAATCTGGTTATTAGTCCTTTCTTGGATGTTCATAATGCCAATCAAGATGCAGGAATTCAGCAAAACAATAACATTCAAGAGGAGGAACAGGATGCAATGGTTGAAGAGGATCCTGGTTGGGGCCATTGGGCCATGCCCAATGAGGCACAGTTAATTGACCAAGAGCTTCATGCAGGGGAATTTCTTGAACTTAATGATTTGCTTGCTCCAGTCATTGAAGAAAACCTTCTGCAACAACCTGCTTTTGAGGAGAGTGGTCTGACTTTATCTCTGGACAATCCTGCTCAATCTGCTAGTTCTGCAGAGTCTTTTAACAATGGTCCTCCTGTCAATGCTCTGGCTAATCCTATGGCCCCTTTAGAGCTGAATCTGCCTGATTTGAATATGGTTGTGCATGTTCAGGAAGTTGTCTTTGATCCTATTGCTGCTGAAGTGAGGGAACCTTTGCCAGTTTTAGAGCAACCTTTACTGGATATTTTTGTTGTGCAACATGTTGATGTGGATGTTGCAGTTGTCTCTTCAAATCATGCTGCAATGGTAGTTGCAGATGTTGCAAATGTTCCCTCTCCTGTTGCAGTTCCAACTGCCATCATTTCCCAAGCTAATGAAGTTGATAATTTGGTGTCGGAGCCTGTGCCTATTCAGATGGATTTCCCAACAATTACTGCTGCCAACAATACTGCTGTTTTGGTTCCTGTTTCTGCAGAACTTCAAGATTCACAGACTGGTTTACACAGCCATGATACTGCACAGCCTGAAGCAACATTGGTATCTTCTGATGCTCAGCATGAGCATGTTTTGGAACAACATGCAGCTCCTGCATTAAACAAATCCGTGGCTTTGCAAGAATTAACTATCCCTGATCAATCTTCTGCCTTGCTCCCTGAGGATCAAGGTACTACTCCCTCTGCACCTCCTGGTTTCCCTGTTCCTATCTATCAAGGGCTACAAAATAATATCACAGTTGGGGCTATGCAATTTCTGTCTAATGTAGCAGATCCAGTTTTTCAAAAGATGCTGCCTGACTTGACTGACTCCCAAATCTTAGGTAAAGAAGGAGCATCTATCTGGAACACTCATTTTGCCCCCTCCTCTGACTCAGACAAAGTGGTTCAGGTACCCATTGAGTAGACAAATTTTCTTTCCCTTGCATTGCTCTCACCTGATAGATTTGAGTGGGCAAAGACGCTGCTCTCCTCACAGATATGGACATATATACTGGAAGGTTCTGATAGTAACCTCTTTAAGCCTTTTGTCATTCCTGATAAATGTACTTCTGCCCAGGCCCCTGCATGCAAGATGCAGATTATGGAAGCTGCAGAGGAGGCCCCTAAGCTGGTTTTTTCCACTCCTCAAGAGAAGAAATCCTCTTCAACTGGGGATGTGCACCCTTCAAGCACATCAGCAGTGCATGCTAACAGGAAGAGGAAAGAAAAGTTACCCTTGGCAGAATCTGAGGTAAGGAGGAGTGAAAGATTACAGTTGATTAACCAAGGTTATAAGAGAAATCTTTGTCTGGATAGAAATTGTATGCCCTGTAATGCCGATCCACCTATCATTGCTAATAAAGTGGTCAGAAACTTAAGCTCCTCCTTTTGCAAAATTCAGGAATTTAATGGCCCTGCTACTGTTGTGCAGAAGAAGGCAAAGAAGCAGAAACCTGCATTGGAGCCCACCAGGAAATCTCAGAGGAAAGGGCAAGGAGCAAAGGAGCAAGAATAGTTGGTTTAAATTATCAGCTCGTTGATAGTAGCAAGAATGCTCTCCTTTTGTAATAATGATGCACTCATTAAGTCCTGAACCTTCAGTTTTAGTCTGTAATGCTTGCTTGAACCCTAGTATGTGTGGTTTTATGGTTGGTGCCAGAATATTTAAGCAGTCACTATGACTTTTGCAAAGTTTTCAAAGCTCTGTCAATCTTAATGCATAACAGAAATTGGAATATCCTCAATTGGAATGTGAGAGGCATTAATGACCCAGCAAAGTGGTTAGCTATAGCAAATAAAATAGCTGAAACCAACTATGATGTCATCTGTTTACAAGAAACTAAACGAGAATCTTTTGACAGCCAATACATCAGACATTTTCGTCCTAGAAGGATAAATAAGTTTGTTTTTCTCCCTTCGGTGGGTGCTTCAGGTGGTCTTTTTATTGGGTGGAATGGCAATCTTTTTGTGGGCAACCCTCTTTTCTAGAATGATTTCTCCATTTCAGTTGAGCTTACATCCACTCTCTCTAGTTCATCATGGGTTCTCACTAATGTCTATGCCCCATGTCAAGGAGAGGCCAGGGCTGATTTCATCCAGTGGTTCAAAAACATAGCTATGACAGATAGCACTGACTGGCTGGTGGTTGGTGATTTCAATTTCATGAGATATCCAAATAACAGAAATAGGGCATGGGGTAATGTGCAAGACATGCTTTCTTTCAATGATGCCATCAGTGCTCAAGCTCTTGTGGAAATCCCACTTAAAGGCAGAAACTTCACTTGGAGCAACATGCAACAAGCTCTTCTTTTGGAAAAGCTGGATTGGGTTTTCTCATCTAAATCCTGGACCCTTCATTACCCAAACACCTTAGCCATCCCTCTAGCAAAACCCATATCAGATCACTGTCCTTATGTCATTAAATTAGGGATTGATATTCCAAAATCAACCATCTTCAGATTTGAAAACTACTGGCTCAATCATCATGATTTCAAAGATATAGTTCAGCAGATTTGGAATCAGAGAGTTCATGGCAAGGATAGTGCTCAAAGGCTCACTGCTAAATTTAAGAGGCTTAGAAAAGGGTTAAAGATCTGGGCCAAGAATAAATCAAATTTAGCCTCACTAATCCAAAACTCCAATGATGTGATTTTCCTTCTTGATACTCTGGAGGAATTTAGGGCTCTTACCCCCCTAGAATGGGACTTCAGACAATTGCTCAAGGAGCACCTGATGAAAATATTATCTGCACAACAAGCCTATTGGAATCAGAGGGCTACTATTAGATGGATCACCAAGGGTGAAACAAATTCAAAATTTCTCAAGGTTAAGGCCACTATAAAGTTCCGAAACAACCACATTGCTACTCTTAAAGATGAGTTTGGTTTTGAACACTCTGAGCACCATGCCAAAGCAGATATCCTTTGGAGAGCTTTCAAACAAAGGCTTGGGACTCCTATGCCCATCTTTAATTTGCTGAATTTAGAAGATCTTGTTGAAAAATTTGATGATCTACATTGGCTAGAAACTCCTTTCACTAAATCAGAGATTGATGCAGTGGTAAAAGAACTTCCTTCAGATAAAGCCCCTGGGCCAGATGGTTTCAACACCAATTTTGTTAAATCTTGCTGGGACATCATTGCTCCTGATTTCTACCAGTTGATTGAAGATTTCTTTAAGGGTGATGTAGATCTGCAGAGCATCAATTCATCTTACATTACTCTGATTCCCAAAAAGGATGCTCCTATTGAGGCTAGTGATTTCAGGCCTATTTCACTCCTAAATTGCTCCATCAAGATTATCACAAAGTTGCTGGCTAATAGATTGCAGAAAATTATTATAAAACTTGTTCACAGAAATCAATACGGTTTTCTAAAGGAAAGGTCAATCCAGGATTGTCTGGCATGGGCATATGAATACTTGCATCAATGTAATCAGTCGAGAAGAGAAACTATCATTCTAAAATTAGATTTTGAAAAGGCTTTTGACATGATTGAACATCAGACTCTGAAAATCATAATGGTGGCCAAAGGTTTTGGTCACAGATGGATGAATTGGATGGACATGATTTTTTCTTCTGGTACTTCTGCTGTTCTCCTTAATGGAGTTCCAGGAAAGAAGTTCTGGTGCAAAAAAGGTGTAAGGCAAGGAGACCCAGTCTCTCCTCTGATTTTTGTCCTGGCTGATGATATTTTACAATCTATCTTCAATGAGGCCATGAAGCATAGGTTGATTTCCTCTCCCCTGGATAACACCAAAGATTTTCTTGTCATTCAATATGCAGATGATACACTTGTTGTACTGCAAGCTTGTCCAACATAGTTGCAACAAATCCAAAACCTGCTATTACACTTCTCTGCATTCACTGGCCTAAGGATCAATTTTTCAAAGTCTGCAATGTACCCAATCAATGTGGGGCAAGATAAACTGGCTCAGCTGGCTGCTATTCTGGGTTGCAATATTGGATCTTTTCCTTTTCCTTATTTGGGCCTACCCCTAGGCACTAAAAAGCCAAAAGTGGATGATTTTTTCCCATGATGCAGAGAATTGAAAGAAGGCTCACAGGTTGCTCTACCTTGCTATCAACAGGAGAAAAACTTTCTCTTATTAAGAGTGTTTTCACCAGCCTGCCAACTTTCTTCATGTGCACTTTGGAACTGTCTGTCACGGTGGTGGATCAAGTTAATTCCTACATCAGACATTGTTTTTGGAGGAAATATGGTCAGGAAGGTGCTGGTCCTGCCCTCATTGCTTGGAACACAGTTTGCAAACCAAAAGAGCAAGGTGGTTTGGGGGTTTTGGATATAGCCACTCACAACAAAGCTCTTCTTCTAAACCACCTTCACAAATTCATGAATAAGAAGGATCTCCCTTGGGTTAACTTGATTTGTGACACTTACTATGGGAACAGAGCCCCAACCAGCAGACCTGTTGGATCTTTCTGGTGGAAGTCCATCATTAAATTCCTTCCAATTTTCAAAGATATGGCTCTCTGCACTGTAGGGCAAGGTACCTCAGTTATGTTTTGGCATGATAGATGGGGCCCTGTCTCTCTCAAGCTGCAATTCCCACACTTGTTTTCCTTTGCAAAGGATGATCTGCTATCCATTAAAGAAGCTACAGACTCCAGCACCTTCCAAGAATTTTTTCACTTGCCTCTATCCAACCTAGCTTTTTCACAATTTCATCAAGCAAGATCTTGTCTAGAATAAGTTAATCTCAGAGACAATGCTGATCAGTGGAAATACACTTGGAACTCGGCCACCTTTTCTCCATCCAAAGCATACAATATTCTCATCAAAGGGGAAGAGGCTCATCCTGTTTTTAACAAGATTTGGTCTGCTGCTGTTATGTTGAGATATAAAATCTTCTTCTGGTTGTTGCTGCATGATCGAGTTAACACAAGAGGACTGCTACACAGAAAATCTTTCCATCTCCCTTCTTATTTATGTGAGCTCTGTAATGATCATGTAGAGGAATCTGCAATGCACTTATTTTGGGACTGCCCCTTTGCACTGAGGTGCTGGGACATGATTATACCGCTCAAACAAAGAGACACAAGTATTCTTTATGAGACTTTGCTAGCTCTGGATCAACTCCCAAAGGAGGTCGGCCTGAACTTTATCATCATGGCATGCTGGCAGATATGGATGCAAAGAAATGGCAATCTTCAGACATATTTCTCCCAATGTCATGACATGGAAAGTACTACTCAAGAAAGATTTAGTTCTTCTTCAGCACAAGATCAAGTTGAAGCATAAACAAGTCTTTTCAGACTGGATTGAAGCGCATTTCTAGCTCTCTGTTTGTATCCATGATGTTCCCCAAGATAGGCATTGGTTAGCTTAGTTGCTATATTTTCTTTCTGCTGTACATATTACTTTTTTTTAATAATTAAAATACCGTAGAATGATTGTTCTACGGTCTCTCCCTCAAAAAAAAAACACATGCATGCGCTGGGTGCACCGCGTGGAATGCTGGGAGCGCTCTCACCCCGAGATATTAGTTCGTTGGGACATCCAGCTAGGGGGTAACACCAATTAGTCTCTCTCGGGTATGTTTGGTTGTCAACATCTATGCTGACTATGGGGCTCAAATTTGGGTCGTTTGATTATTTGAGTTGCATGGATAAATTGGCCCGCATGGTCATCAAAGCACTCCACAGCCAATCCATGAGGAAACGCTCAAACCGATAATCTCCAACAAGCTAGGCATGTTCGGTCGAAAAGAGAACGCATATTCCCAATCATGACTCCGACGGTGCGGCTACTATATAGTACTTTGCACATGGTTTGTTCTTCTCATCTTCCTTAATATCCTTTCCTTCTAATCTACACAACGGTATTTTGATTCGAGCCAAGCCCTATACGAAAAATATGCACGTTGACGTTGTGATTCCATCGCACGTCGGTACGGAGTTTCGCTTAATGTTAATCTTCGATTTCGTGTTTAAATTTGGAGCTTTTTTAGATGAATTTTATCAAGTTCGTCGCACGTGGTTGACCATTTTGATGAGTACCTTCATTGCGCCGTCACACAACTTTCGTGTTGTAGGTTTTATGTTTTGACTGTTGTAGACAAATGATCTATATCTACCTACTTTACTCATGTGTGTGTGTGCGCGCGTGCCTATTATGTGAACATCTACTTCGTGAGTCAACCATTTCACAATGAGGTCTACATGAAAAGATGTGAATCGATGATGTGATTACATCCGGCAGTCGACTCCAAGTTTTGTTCACTGTTACTCCTCAATTTCATGTTCAAGTTTGAACTTATTTTAGAAAAACTTCATCAAATTCATCACACACTGTCGATCATTTAAAATTTGCTTTGGCCACTAGTTTCATTTCGTTGCTCCACACAACTCTCTTGTTGTATGTTTTTTATTTCAATGTTCATAGACGAAGTTGTTCAAATGTGGTGCGCTTCCTCTTATATACGAAGTTGCTGGCCCCCACAGAGGTTTGTAGGCAAGCAATAATTTCCCGCAAGTGGATGACCTTAAGGTTTATCGAACAAGTATGAGCTTTGAATTGCCGCCAATGATTAGTACCTGCACACACAAATAAAGAACTTGCCTCGGCCTCCAACAAAACTAGCAAGATTGTCAGTCTTACTAGCCTTATTAGTTACAAGGATTAATGCAACTTGTGTTTGGAAGCATTGACTCCAATGAAAAAATAAAAGCATTGTAAAGCGTTTGATCGAAGTTGAAAGCAATAGTGATGAATGGACTGGGACCATAGTTTCACTAGAGCGTTAGTTGAAAGCAATAGGGATGACTGGGCTGGGATCCATAGTTTCACTAGTGGCGTCTCTCCAATAAAAGCTAACATGGCATGGTGAACAAATTAGAGTTGTGTATCGATTGAACTGCAATTTTTATGAGTATGATTATACATGGCATAATTGCATATGAGCATCACATTCAAATATTCATAGACCGTTAATACAACAACATCTATAGCTAATAAGATCATTATCCAGCATGCATCTCAAAATATTAAGTAAAACATAGTACTGCATTAAGTGTAATGACATGATGTAGATAATATATTGTCATCACCTTGCGTTTAAAGGACAACTAGAACAACTACGCAACTATCTTTTTATCCTTAGTGACAACAACACAATACAAGCCTTTCCCACTTTCTATCACTATGGTAGAGTACTTGCAAGATCGAACCCAACTAGCATACGCAACTCTCTCTTGAAGATCATTCATCTAAACATGACCAATGCAAGATTAATAGATCGGAGAGCATATATGTCTATAAATTATGCAGCAAAGTACTCATATGGATCCATGAATAATATATATATATGTATATATATATATATATATATGATCATAAAATGACAATTCATCACATTGCAACAAACATAGCATAAAAGATTACATCAGATGGATCAAAATCATGTAGGGCAGCTCATGTGATCATTATATAGAAGAACAAGGGAGAGATTGCCATCTAGCTACTGCTATATATGGCCCATAGTCCAAAGGAAACTAACTACACACAAGAGATCATGGTGGCAACGAGGTTGTTGTAGATGGTCACCGTGATGAATTCCCCCTCCAGCAGAGTACCCAAAAAAGCCTCCAGCTTGGATCGCGGTGGAACAAATATGTGTGACGGCAGAAAACAATCATTGATGTGGACAATCAAGATTTTTAGAGCAATATAAAGACATGGGCACCGAGAGGCGGTGGAACAGAGCACCAGGGGGCCCATGCAACCACCCCTGGTCACGCCACCTAGCCGCGGGGCCCCCACAACACCCCTCCCCTGTGGGGCCCACACAACCAGGGCATGCTCCAAGAAGCTTCTAGACTTGAAACTTTGTCACCTATTTTTTCTGATTTTTTATCCCCATTAAATTGATTTTCCTGAAAAGTACAAAAAAAAATAACTCGCACTGGGCATTGGATTAATAGGTTCATCCAAAAAATAATAATAAAATTATTCCCAAACTATACAAAAGTGATATAAATTTAGCATGAAATAATCAAAGATTATAGATACACTTAGGGCCTATCATCATCTCCAAGCTTAATCAATATTCGTCCCCGAGTAGGTAGATGATAACAAAATAATTTTTGATTGTGGATGATACATTAACATGAATATAACCAGTCTGATGCAATATAAGGGTAATTTGGAAAAATAGTGGTGTAGTGCAGTTGACAACAAACAAGTAACATTGAAATGTGCAAATACAATTGCTCCCTCTTTTCATGAACTAATGTGTGCAATCAATGGTACCAATACCTATAAGGTTTATAAAGAATGTCAAGTGTATCATGCGGCATAGTAGACTAAGTCTTCGTCGTATCCTGGAAATCATGTCATAAACCGTCTAGAGTTTCGGCCAAGCACATTAATCACATAATCCTCATGCTTCAACTAACCAACACTTATTCAATACTTGAGTGCGAACCTTGATCCTTGCACTTAATGGACCAAAGAAAAGGCCATTGAAGTTTTCTTATGAAATATAACATCACTATTTTTCATTTGATTAAGAGGAGAGAATACCATATATACTAGATCAAGGGAGACATCGAGGGCGGGTAGGGTGGGGATAGAAGACTATAGAGAAAGCCAGTAAGCAACAAGCAACAAATAAGTATTTGGGGAGGGCCTTCTAAACTAATGCACAAGAAGCACCACGATCATAGACGAAAAGATCCAATTAGCTGAGACAAATAATGACTCCTGGAAGCTATTGGCACAATTGAAGGGTAAAGCGTGAATGAGTCTACACCCGGACGAACATCCATGCGTTGTTGAAGCTACAACACAACAACGATGTCACTGGCAAAATTGAAGGCATCACGGAAGGAAGTCCACACCCAGGCAGCTTCACAAGGACACACCGTCTCCATTAATCATTTTCAGAAAAACTTTGGCCCCTTCTTAGAAGCTTGAACATTATGACCACACATACAGGAGAAGAAGAAGAGCAGTCACCACAACCGATGGAGCCATTGATGGCCCAGTCGAATCCACCTCTAAGAAGATGCCCTCAACAAGGGACACAACACAAAGTCACATCATAGTGTGATCCAAAAAGACTCAGGTCGAGAGTTTCCCCCATAGCAACTAGGAAGCAAGGTGAGACTTCCCCTCCACAAAATATTTGGCAAGAAAGCAATGTTCATCATCGTCGTGGGAACTAAACAAAGTAGGGTAAAGCTTTTTTTACAGCCTCTCCTTCCCCAATCCGTAGACCGGCTAGACCACCTAGACCACCACCACTGATGACCACCCTCTAGAGTAGCCTTATCAGACCTGCCGGCTCGGGCCCAAAACGCCACATCTGGAGGCAGGCACCAGACAAGATCGGCCATTGGCGCATAGCATGCATGGGCCAGATCAATCATCGTCGGCTTAGGTCCCAGCTTCACAACAAGAAGTGTCGATAGCTAGCAGAAGCTACTGCCAAGATTCCGTGACGTGACGCTCAGTGATGCTCTGCCACCGCTTGATAACCCATAAGTGTAGAGAATCGGTGTAGCACTTTCCAAAGTGGATGTGGATGCATATGAGTGTCGATGCCCATAAAGGTAGGTTTACTTTACCTAGGAGCTCTAACTAAGATAGGTTGCAAGACGTGTAACTAAAGTACATAAGAAGATAAAAAATAAAGTTAGGTGTTGTTATAAATTAGTTTGCAAGAAGGTAAAGAGAGCTTTTTTCTTTGAAGGTGGCGATGGAATTGTCCCATGGAAATTGTCTAAGATGATATAACATATACACATGCTTGTTACAATCGATATGCGGGAGAGATTGGTGCTTACTGATACGTCTCCGTCGTATCTATAATTTTTGATTGTTTCATGCCAATATTTTACTACTTCCACATACTTTTAGCAATAATTTATATGATTTCTGGGACTAACATATTAATCTAGTGCCTAGTGTCAGTTCCTGTTTTTTGCATGTTTTTTGTTTCACAGAAAATCCATATCAAACGAAGTCCAAACGCGATAAAATTTTACGGATATTTTTTGGAATATATGTGAATTTTTTACGCAAGAATCAATGCAAACGGAGGCCAACGACCTCCACAAGACAACAGGGTGCCACCACCCCTCGGGGCGTGGGGTGATGTCTTGTGGGCACCTCGTAAGTCGGTTGGAGCTCTTCTTCGGCCGCAAGGAAGCTTATATCGGGGTGGAAATTGTGTTAAAATTTAAGCCCGATCGGAGTTATGGATCTCCTGATATTTAAGAAACGGTTTTCAGCCAAAAACAGAGACGCGAAACAGAGAGAGATCCAATCTCGGAGGGGCTCCTGACCTCCAGGAGCCATGGAGGCCAAGGACCAAAGGGGAAACCCTCCTCCCATCTAGGGGGGAGGCCAAGATAGAAGCATAAGGAGAGGGATCTCTCCCCCCTCTCTCTCTCGGAGCCGCCGGAACGCCGCCGGGGGAACCATCGTGTGACGGCGATATACTCCAACAACTCTATCATCTTCATCAACACCTCCATCACCTTCCCTCATCTATATTTAGTGGTCCACTCTCCCGCAACCCGTTGTAACCCCTACTTGAACATGGTGCGTTATGCTTCATATTATTATCCAATGATGTGTTTGCCATCCTATGATGTTTGAGTAGATTCTTTTTGTCCTATGGGTAGTTGGTGAATTGCTATGATTGGTGTAAATTGCTTGTGGTTATGTTGTTGTCCTTTGGTGCCCATCATATGTGCGCGCACATGGATCACACCATAGGGCTAGTTGTATGTTGATAGGACTATGCATTGGAGGGCAAGAGTGATGGAAACTTCTTCCTACCATAGAAATTGATTCATACGGGATTGAAGGGGGACCAATATATCTTAATGCTATGGTTGGGTTTTACCTTAATGAACTTTAGCAGTTGTGGATGCCTGTTAATAGTTTCAATCATAAGTGCATAGAATTCCAAGTAAGGGATGACATGCTAGGAGTGGCCTCTCCCACAACAAAACTTGCTATCGGTCTAGTAACTTAGCCAATTGCTTAGGGAAAATTTCGCAAATCCTACCACCACTTTTCCACACTCGCTATATTAACTTTATTGTTCTTTTATTAAAACAACACCTAATTTTTATTTCCACGCTCTTTATTATCTTGCAAACCTATCCCATTACACCTACAAAGTAGTTTATTACTTGTTTCTAGGTAAAGCAAACGTTGGTGTGCGTAGAGTTGTATCGGTGGTTGATAGAACTTGAAGAGAATATAAATTCTACCTTTAGCTCCTCATTGGGTTCGACACTCTTACTTATCGAAAAAGGCTATAAACGGTCCCCTATACTTGTGGGTTATCACTTACATGCTGCAAAATCATTGACTCACATGTACTTACGATTGAACCCTTAGCAGGCATTGCTACTTGTAAACTACGTTGGGATTTCCCCGAAGAGGAGGGGTGAAGCAGTACAATAGATATAAGTATTTCCCTCAGTGAGTGATACGTCCATTTTGCAGCATGTTTTCCTACTGTTATTTATTATGTTTTGGATTGTTATTTCACTTTATGATGTAATTCTTATGCCTTTTCTCTCTTATTTTGCAAGTTTCACATGAATAGGGAGATTGCCAGTAGCTGGAATTCTGGACCGAAAAAGGCTACAGCAGAGATAGCTATTCTGCACAACTCCAAATGACCTAAAAATTTATGGAGAATTGTTTTGTAATATATAAAAAATATTGGTGAAAAAAATCAGGAGGGGGGCCTGAGGGTGTCCCTGACTAAGGGGTCCCCGGGCTGCCGGCCTATCTTTCATGGGCCGGACTGGTGGGCCGCTCGTGATTCATCAATGGAAGGCCGGACTACAGACGACCCCGTGCTCCAGAAGGAAACCTCTGAAGACTTAGCGTATCCTCCAAGTCTAGTTAACGTAATCAGCATGTTTATCCCCGGATGGCAACCAACCATATGTAACCCTAGGTACCCCTGGTGTCTATGTAAACCATCACTAGTGGAAAAAGTGCTAGCCACAACTTACGTTGGTGGCGCGCCATTTACAATCAACGCCACCACTATTTTTTTCAAATAGTGGTGGTGTTGGCTTATTTGGTACGACATTAGTAGGGGCATAGTGGTGGCGTTGGAAAACAGGGTAGCGTCAGAAGTATATGGGATCAACAATTTGTACCAGGCATAATATAGTGCTGTCGTGGAATAGCATGGAACACCAGTATTATTATATTTAGTTGTGGCGTGTTGTTGGTTCCGACGCCAGTATTGTTATTTTGTCAATGCCAACATTCTTATATTTTTTTGGTATATTCTTTTTTATAGTATATTATAGTTTACATTTATTAAATTTCTATTATTTTAAAATGATAATAATGACATTTTTAAAAATATGTACTTTGAGACTTTAAATTTACTTTTTTTTCCTTTTTAGTTTAAGATTTGAACTATATAGTTTTGAGCCTTCAAATATGTTGTTTGACACTTCCAATTTTTTTAATTTTTAGTTTTTTATGTGGTGATCTTTTTTATAGTATATTATAGTTTACTTTTATTAAATTTCTATTATTTTAAATATAAATAATGACATTTCATAAATAAGGACCTTTTTTTCTTATTGGGCTAGCCCAAATAGGATTACTATGCCGTGGGGGTCAAAACCAAAAGGGGCAACGGCCCCCTCGACCCACGTACTCCCTCTCTCTGCCCTGCTCTGTTTCCGTTCCCCTTTCTCTCCCTCTGTCTCGCCGCCCGTCGTCACCGCTTCAATTCCGGCCGATTTCGGCTATTGCCATCGTTCTCCGGTCCTGAGGTACACATCTGAGCCTCCCACTCTCATCTGGTCCATTTGGATTTTTTTTAATTATAGGTGTGAGTCGCATTCCCTATGCTAGGGTTTCGGCGACGGCAGCAGGCGACGACGACGGAGTAGACTGTAGGCGACCCTCGGCTCCAACCCAGGTGAGCATATCATCCCTCCCTCTTTTGCTGTAGGTCACTGCCACTATCAATCAAATTAAGGTGTTTGAGTTGCTAGCTGTAGAAATTGGAAGTGCAATCTGTCAATCAAATTAAGGTGTTTGAGTTGCTGTTGCTGTTGTCAATTGGAAATTGGATGTGCAATCTGTCAATTTTTAAGTCATCATCTTTGGAAGCATCTAAATTCTGGAACAAAGTGTTTGAGTTGCTGTTGTAATCCGTAACAAAGTGTTTGAGTTGCTATTGTGTACTACTTTTGCACCATCTCACATATATCACTAGCTTCTCATTGAATTTTCGGTTTAATTCAAATAGTGAGTGTCCAATGTGGCAATATGTGGCAAATATATAGTGTCCAAAGAAAATTTCCACTTAATGCTCCTAGTTAAGTGTGGCAAAATAGTTGAGTGTCCAAAGAAAATTTCCATTCGAAAGTAATGCTCCAAGTTAATTAGGTGTGGCAAAATAGTGTGGCAAATATGGTCACAATCCAAACAAGGCCTTGGGGGTTGTTTGGTTCCAAGCCACAACTTGCCACACTTTGTCACAACTCAACTTAGGCAAGTTTGACCAAGTTAGGTGTGTGTTTGGTTCTTGCCCACATGTTATAGATACAAACTGGAATATATATACTACACTTCATCCACATAATTGTGTGAAGATATCGATAGTGCTATATTGTTGTTGTCCAAAACTAGTTATGCACATGCTATGATATATTGTTGCTGTTTTACCCTTGATGAAATCTGCCAAGTCTGAAACTGGCAGAATTAAAACTTGCCATGTAGCATACTCGATCCACATGCTATGATATATTGTTGCTGTTTTACCCTTGATGAATATAACAGTGTCTTTGCTAATGTAGCATACTCCATGATGTTATGGACATATTTGCATTGTATACTTTGACATGTGTGCTTGGTTCTTGTCATAATAATTAACCTATACTTGTTATTATTTTGAAGTTCCAGCCATGGCTAGCTGGAACAGCCACTACCAGTCCTCGTGCAACTGCACGGCCTATGAAGTTGACAAAGACGAAACGAGCACCAACCAGGTAAGATTACAAAAACATCCATGAGCATTGCAAACCCATGCATATATACATATATCATCTAACCATTCTTTATTGATGATTTCAAATATTTGACTTGTCAGGCGTATGTACGAGACCCATCTCCAGAACCGGTCCAACAGCAGCTACCGGTACGTGACGTGGACATGCTCAGCCGTGAGCTTGTCGCGTCAAAGGAGAGTACAATGAAGGCACTTAACGAGTTGAATGACTCCCTGAAGAAAGAGAAGGATGATATGATCGACGAGATCTCCGATCTCTGCGATAAGAAATTGAAGATCATCGACCAGAAGCAGCTACTGGTCACCGAGATCGAGTCTATGAAGAAGGAGATACGGCTCCTGAAGGCCGAGAGGGAGGAGTTGAAGACCCGCAAAGTCTATTTTAGAAAGGACGGACAGAGCAACAGGAACAAGTTGCGTGAGATGAGGATCATTATTCATCGTAGCTAGTTAGTGCGCGGATAACAAGTTGCGTGAGATCGATGACGATACTTTTGCTTGTAGAGCTAGCCACCGGATAACTTTTGCTTGTAGGTAGTAGCAAGCTAGTTACTGAAAACTGTACTAATAGCTACGTATATTTTGTGGATTTGAGACTTACCACTAGAAGTTTAAATGGCTACACATATACTAATCGTTGGGTATATTTTTTTATTCCTGAAAAATACAAATTGCTGGCGTTGCCTCACAATAAACGCCTTAGATAACACAATATATTGCCGGTGTTAGCCAGGTGGCACGCCATTAGTACTAAAATACTGTTGACGTGTCTGCCAACGCCACCACTAAACTGTTTTCACTAGCGCCATATTGGTGGCGTTGGGTCTCTACTCCAACAAGGCCTTTTTGCCACGCCATAGCTAGGCTTTTTTCCACTAGTACATAGGGCTAGACCGTACAAAGGGAGAACCATCATTACAATTCCCACCTAGGGTTTAGTTCATCCGATCTTGTGGTAGATCAACTCTATAATTGTCATACAACTCGTCAATACAATCAAGCAGGACGTAGGGTTTTACCTCCTCGAGAGGGCCCGAACCTAGGTAAACGATGTCTCTACACCCTCTTATCCATCGATCCAAGATCCACTGCTCGGGACCCCCTACCCGAGATCTACCGGTTTTGACGCCGACAATGGTGCTTTCATTTAGAGTTCCGTTGGAGGATCATCAGGGATCAATGGCTCGCCTAGTCATCAGCAACAACATCCGCAGCCGGGACGTCTTCGTTCCCGACCAGCTCTTCGCGTTTGGCAGTATCATGCTACACGCTGATCCGACCGGCCATCTCAGCCGGGTCGACAGCTTCACTCCTGGACAGGAGATCAGATTCAGAAACCTAGAGTTCCGTACCAACTCCCGGGGGGACCTTGTCCTTGTAGGGTTCTCGGCTTCACCCGAAGGACCCACAAACCCTGAAGCTCTGACTTCAGGTGCGGCTTACCCCGCTACCGAGCTGGCCGCCACTCCGGATCCAGCTTCAAACTCAGACCCAATCTCTACACTCGAGAATCCAGGATCAGCCTCGGCCGAGCACAACCCCAGGGAGACTACAAACGCTCTCAGCGTATCAACGCTAAAAATTAACCCCGAGTATTCCCAAAAACTGGATCCGACAGATCTCTCGCTATTAAATGGGATACTAGATCGGATCCAGGCCATGGGGATCACCAACGGCCAGTCCTCGGTCTACGATTGGATCGGAATTAAAGCCGACGACAGGGAAATTTACATCCCGCCCGTCACCCACTTCGTCGCCACTGTCGAAGACTTGGCCAAGGACTCGCCCCTACTACCTTTGGAGCCAAGAACGGATGGGGCACAAATCTTCTATCATCTTGCTCCGTCCTCTAGCTTGGACTCTGACCTCCGCTCCAGAATAATCCCAAAGCCAAAGTCCGATTCAGCATACGGCCTTGAGCCTATGCAACTGCGCCTAGGGGTGGGCATAAAAACCGATGAACCGAAGACCGAACCGATACCGAAACCGAAAAAACTGAATTTTTGGTTTTTCTCACTGCTATAGTAAAATTCGGTTTTCAATTATACTAACCGAATTTAATTCAGACAGTTCGGTTTTATACCGTTTACCAAAACATAAACCGAAGTAACCTGATCGAATGTGCAGAATCCTAGCGCTCAGGTCGCTATCTTACCAGGCACTGCGGGCGTGGCTGCATGTGCGAGTTAGGGAACCTCTCCTGGGCCTACCACGTACAGGGAACTCACCAAGGCCCACACTTTTGCAGAGTAATTTCTCCTGGCCAGCGCAGTACGCCACTTCACATGGATTTATCCCACCTCGCCTAGCTACACAGGATGTGACGGTGGGCTTGGCTACTTAAGAAGGCAGGGTACGCTAGGTATAATGCACACAATAGTTAACTCGCCCCAAGGAAAGGATAGTGTGGTTTTGAGTTTATTGTTTCGACAGTTACAGTAGTTGAGTGCATGTTGTAAAAAATTATTTTCTCTACTTGGTCCCTAATTCACTTAATACCGAAAACCGAACCGCAAAAATCGGTTAACCGAAATTTCAGTTAGTTGATTTTTGGTGTCTATTTCGGTTTTCATTTTAGATAACCGAATTCAGAAAAATACCGAACAGTAGAAACTGAAATTTCGGTTTCTACTGAACGCCCAGGCCTAACTGTGCCCAGCTGAAGATCCAGAGCCCGGCACATCGATTCCATGTCGGCACAAGACTCGGCTACTAAGACTCCAGTCTCATATCCCGCTGGGACTAAATTTTTTGTCCCACCCACCCCCACATCGAGTACTCTCCAAGTAATTCGGGGCAGCCCGACATATGGGATCTAATGTACATGAGACAGCAGCCCGGAGAAACAGTCCGGCAATTCTGGACTAGATTCCTAATTGTTAAAAACAAGATAGCGAACTGTTGCGGCCAGGAAATTCTGGCAACTTTCCGGCATAACTGCAGAGACGAAGGCCTCCTAAACGCCCTCGCCCGCCGCCACATCCAAAACTTCTCCGAGCTATCGGACCTGGTGCACAAATACTGCACCGTGGAGGATGCTTGGCAGGCTCAGCAAAAGCAAATGGAGTCAATCCATGCCGAGGAATCCAGACGAGCTCGGGCGAAGCATGCACACTCTGGCCAGCCAACCAAATACGAGCCGTCCGAGAAAAAGAAAATAACACTGACAGGATCCAGAACGGTCCTTGACGAATTATTGGACAAGCCATGTCCTATACACTCTGTCCTGCTCAATACAAACCCAACCCACAACCTTTGAGCTTGCTGGGTGGTCAGGCAAGTTGCCAAAAGCGAAGGGGCCATCCTCGGAGGCTCACACCCAAACAGAGGTCCATCAGCGCCCTTGGATGACGATGCTGAGATCCTTACGATCTACGAGACGTATTCCTCAAAAAACCAGAGGAAACGAGCCCTCCGAGAGCTCGGTCAAATACACCATGTGGCAGCAACAGAGTCATGGACAGAAACACCCATTACCTTTGGCGAAGAAGATCAGCTGAGGTCCCGCCCTATGCGAGCACCTTCCGCCCTCGTCCTTGATCCCATAGTGGACGGATTCCGACTCCACAAGGTGTTGATGGACGGTGGCAGCGGGTTGAACCTCATTTAGGAGGACACCTTGGACAAAATGCAGTTCGATAGAGCTCTCATCGAGCAAAGTCACACTACCTTTCGAGGGATCATCCCCAGAAAAGAGGCACGTTGCACTGGTCGAGTTACCCTCGATGTAGTATTCAGAACTCCCGAGAACTATCGATCCGAGGAAATACTTTTCCACATTGTGCCCTTCCATAGCGGCTACCACGCCCTATTGGGGCGTGACGCATTCACACGATTCCATGCTATACCACATTACGGGTATATGAAACTCAAGATGTCAGGGCCCAACGGCGTGATCACAGTAACAAGTGATCCAGACCGAGCTCTTCGGGCCGAGAACAAAACATCATCGTTTGCTCTCGAAGCACTACCCGAGGCCCTCGCAGCTAAGGAACTAACTGCGCTCCTGTCAGCGATGGATAAGGACGATGTAATCCTCGGCAAGAGGCCGAAATCTAGATCCTTCAAACCAGCAGACGAAATCATGAAATTTCAAGTGCATCCAACAGACCCTAACAAGACAGCATCCATTGGAGCTCAGTTGGCCCCTGAGGTTGATGAGGCATTGCGCCAATTTGTGCGCAAAAACTGAGAATCTTTGCCTGGCTCCCTTCAGATATGCCCGGTGTGACGCCCCCGGCTCAATCGTGCACTAATCATACACGCAAATGCACATGATCAAGCCTAAGGACTCACGGGAAGATATCACAACACAACTCTAAAACATAAATAAAGTCATACAAGCTTTATATTACAAGCCAGGGGCCTCGAGGGCTCGAATACATAAGCTTGCGTACAAGCGTCAGCGGAAGCATCAGATATCTGAGTACAGATATGAAAGAAAAACACAGATAAGCCCTTAGAAGGCAGGGCAAAAGAAAACACTACGATCGAAAGGCGCAGGCCTCCTGCCTGGGACCCTCCGAACCTACTCCTGGTCGTCAGCCAACTCGTAGTAGAATCCACCCTCGGGGTGGTAGTAGTAGTCGATCGATGGGGCATCTGTCTCAGGGGGCTCCGTCCTCTGGTCACGACAAACTGATATGGGGAGAAAAGGAAAACAAAGCAACCGTGAGTACTCAGAAGTACTCAGCAAGCAAGGATCTACACTACATATGCAACATTTTCAATGGGAGGCTGTATATGTGGACTGGGCTGCAGAAATGCCAGAATAGAGGGAAGGCCTAGTCCTATCGAAGACTAGCATCTTCAGCGGTCTTGCAGCAATAGAAGAGAGTAGAACAGTACAATATAATGTAGCAGTATCTTTAAGTCTCAACCTCACCCAGAGATCCTTTCTCGACTCCCTGCGAGAAAGCAATCCCAGAGCCATACAGTCATCAACCTCGTCCGGAGATCCCTTCTCGACTCCCTGCGAGAAGCAATCCCAGAGCCATAGTATCCAATTCTAATTGTATCAATCGGGATACAACTCTGAGTGTCTGTTACCGAGGATCCGGCTATGCATAGATTAGTTCTTCCCTGCAGGGGTGCACCAACTTACCCACCACGCTCGCTTAACTCCGGCCGGACACACTTTCTGGGTCCTGCCCGGCCTCGGCCAAACGACACACCGCAACCCTACCTACAGCTCAGCAGAGAGGTCCCCGCCGGTCTACAACCTAAGCACTCAGGGGTCTTGGCCATCGCCCTGTGCACTCCGGGTCGTTGCGCACACGGTGAAGCCAGGCACCAACACTACAGGAAGGCGCCGGTCCGTCCGTGCCGCCATGCTGAACTGAACGTCTGACAGAGCTTTCGGCTGATGCATACGATGCAGAACGCCCATACCATGCCCACGTGATGGTTAGTGCTATCGGGCCAGAGGCCCACTCAGATCAAATATCCAAACCGTTAGTACCTTGGGCTTGCGGTAACGAGCAGAGACTCACGAAAGATGTGACCCCGTCGCCCCATCTCGAGGACTTGCGGCAAGGGCCAAGAATGCCCGGCCGCGCCTCGTATTCATCACTCGGGCACCATACAGGCAACCCGTCTTCACAACACTCACCACTTAGGCGCACGCGGGTACCCCTCAGGGTTGACCCGCCTATCCATGTAACAGTGTAAGGTCCAAGTATCCGTGTGTCCATAACATCAGGGGGAATCCGAGGTATCACCCTCGTTGTATTCCTACTTGATGTGCCCGTCAGGGTGAACTCGGAGGAATCACCCTTGATGGGTTCACACTTGATGTGTTGCACGACAGGGTCATTACCGGAAGTGGTGAAGGAGGAATCACCCTCGATGACCACGACCAAATAGCTACTCTACAGAGTTAACATCAGGAGTGCTATACGAGGTATCACCCTCGGCACTCGATAGTAACGCTGCAGTGTCGTTACAACTAAGGGGGGTGATGTGCGGTGCCGGGGCATGGTCTTCAATCCCGTTGATCGGGTCTTTGGATAATCCAGCGGGGCAGTCGGGATAAGTGGGGTCACTGATAGGTCTCTACCCAGCCTATACTAAGCAGTTTAGGTTATGCAGGTAATTATCAACAGCAGGTTACAATAAGCAGGCTATGCATCAGAATAGGTAAAGCAGCAGCAGCAGCAATTCTAATGCAAGCATGAGAAAATAGAATGGGCGATATCGGGATGATCAGGGGGGGGGGGGCTTGCCTGGTTGCTCGGCGGCAAGGGCAAGGTCGTCAATGGTGTCGTCGGTCTCCGGAGCTGCGTCGGTCTCGGGGACGATGTCGGGGTCTAACGAGAGAGAAGAGGGGGAGGAAACAATAAATACAAGGCAAACAAGTGCATCACAAGGCATAGCATGGCAATACGCGGTGACAGAGGTGATCTAACACAGTACTACACATATCAGACGGAGCGGGAGAATATCTGACGATATTTCACGGGTCTTTGGATTTATTGGAGAGGCGATCCGGAGAGGGAAGTTCCATGTTCATCATGCTAGGAGCATGTGACAGATGAAACGAGGGCATATTCGGATTCGTGGGATTTTTCTGATCAATTTTCATATATAAATTATTTTCATCGGAGATACGGATTAAAAGATATGATTTTCAAAAGTTTTTATTAATTTCTAGAATTTCTGGATTTAATTAAATCAACATTATCCAGAACAGTACAGGGTGCCGTCATCGTGACATAAAGCTGACGTCAGCAGTCAACGGTCGGCTGACCAGGGTCAAATCTGACACGTGGGGCCCACATGTCATAGACACAGGGCTAATCCAGGGTTTAATTTTAACTAAAACTAATTAACACGGGTGTGGCCCCACCTGTCAGTGAGTAATTAGTGATTAATTAACTAATTAATTAATTACCATTTTAATTAACAGTTTATTTATTTTTAAAAATCGATTTAACAGGCGGGGCCCACATGTCAGCGACATGGGGCCAGTCCAGTCAGCGTGGACTGGGTCAATGGGCCCAGTGGGGCCCGTGGTCAGTGGCAGAGAGGCGGGGCCCACCGAGGCCAGGTCAGCGCCGGCCGCCGGAGCTCTCCGGCGAGCCCGAACGACGGCGTCTACTCCGGCGAGCTCGGGATCGAGCTATGGTGCACGGTTTTGGGAGATTCTTCTTGCGTTCGAAAGCTGAGCCTGAGCCGCGTCGAGCGGTGCTACTGGCCGGAGCTGGGGTGGTCTGAAATGAGCGGCATGACCACATCGGCGGCGACGGTGTTCGGGTGGAGCTCGGGATTGTTGCTATGGCGTGCGGGCGAGCAAACGGAGCAGTCAGGGGGACTCTACGCGCGAGGGTGAGCAAAACGGGCATAGGCACGAGGCCCAATGGTCGCCGTGGCTACGCCGGCGACGAGCTCGCGCGGTGGCAGGATCGGGCACAACGGGGACGGCGGCTAGGGTTCGACCGAGAGGGAGAGAGGAGAGGGGAGAGGTAGGGGTGCTCACAGGGAGCCTGCAGGTGTGCGTAATGGGCTCGGGGAAGGCTTGTGGTTGCCGGAATCGGCGACGTCGTGCGGCGGCGATCCGAGGAGGAAGAAGGCTCGGGAAGGCGCTGCGGTGGCCCTCGTCTTCGGTTCGTCGGCGTAGTCGAAGGAGGGGACGACGGTGAGCACGTTGGACACGTCGGGGAGGCGAACGGGGCACGGTGGTCGCGAGCTTCACGGTGTCGCGGTCATGGCGGCGCTCGGGCGAGGTGGGGAACGAGGGAGGAAGGGGGGAATGGTGGCTAGGGTTCGCCAGGGAGAGCGGGGAGCTGCTCTTATCCCCAGCACCGGCGCGGGCGCGCTGTCGACCGCACAGAGGGGGGGGGGGCCTGGCTCGCGTGCGCGAGGTGCTCGACAGCGAGGCGCGCGGTGAGCAGTGAGGTAGGGGATGGCGCGGGGTGGGCCGGGCCGACACTGTAGATGGTTGGCCTAAGTGCATAGTAGGGTCTTTAGGCCTTTTCCTTTTCTCTTTTTCTGTTTCTTTTCTTTTCTGTTTGCAAAATGTTTGAGCACCAAATGAATTTTGTTCAAAGTGTGACCTAGTCCATAATTAGTAGTACAATGTACCCTACCACCAAAAACTAGTTTGGGCAAATCATCATTTCATATTTGACTTAGATTAATTAAAAGGTTATTAAATATTATTCTCAGCCACTGCTAGAGGAGGTTTGGGTTACCTAATTAATTTATTAAATGTTGGTTACAATTTTAGAACTGCCTCTGTAATATTTGTTATTTATTGAACATTTTAGTTTCTATGTTGAATAACTTTTATTTTCACTTTTAGTTTGAATTTCCATTTTGAATTTGAATTTGGAAAGGAATATGTTACTAATGAGGATTAAGCACTGTTGATCATGATGACATGGCATTATCAAAAGGGTGATTACTGTAGCTTAATACATGGGGTGTTACACCCGGCATCCTGCAAAACCTAGCCAAGCACAGCCTAAATATAATTAAAGGCTTCAAGCCAGTCAAATAGGTGCTCCGCCAATTTTCTGAACCCAAGCGTCAGGCCATGGATGAGGAACTAGCGAAATTGCTCGAAGCCGGATTCATCTGAGACATAAAACACCCCGAGTGGCTCGCTAATCTAGTCATGGTGCCTAAGAAGGACAAATCCTGGCTTAACAAACCTAAGAAGGACAAAACAGAACGGTCAAACCAAACCAAAGTTTCAGAGAAGAAATACGAGGCTATAAAGATCATGCATAAAAGAGTTCAGCAAAGACTCAAATAATATTCATGGATAGATCTGATCATAAACTCACAATTCATCGGATCCCAACAAACACACCACAAAAAGTCATTACATCAAATAGATCTCCAAGAACATCGAGGAGAACATTGTATTGAAGATCAAAAAGAGAGAAGAAGCCATCTAGCTACTACCTACGGACCCGTAGGTCTGTGGTAAACTACTCACGCATCATCGGAGGGGCAACAAGGATGATGAAGAACCCCTCCGTGATCGTTGCCCCCTCCGGCAGAGTGCCGAAAAAGGCCTCTAGATTGGATCTCGTGGTTCTGGAACTTGCGGCGGCTGGAAAAGTGTTTCGTCGACTCCCCTAGGGTTTTTGGGATTTTAGAGTATTTATAGAGGTGGATGGCGGTGGAGAGGTTTCTCGTGGTGCCCACTACCAACCAGGGCGCGCCTGTGCCTTCTGGCGCGTCCTGGTGCCTTGTGGGCCCCACAGGCCTCGTCCCGTGCACTTCTTTGGCTCCCTGGGTGTCTTCTGTCCAGAAAAAAATCTCCAAAAGTTTCATGGCATTTGGACTTCGTTTGGTATTGATATTCTGCAAAGTAAAAAACAAGAAGAAAACAGCAACTGGCACTGGGCGCTATGTCAATAGGTTAGTCCCAAAAAATGATATAAAGTTGCTAGTAAAGGAGTATAAAACATCCAAGTTTGATAATTTTATAGCATGGGACAATCAAAAGTTATAGATACATTGGAGACGTATCAGCATCCCCAAGCTTAATTCTTGCTCGTCCTCTAGTACGTAAATGATAAAAACAAATGTTTTGATGTGGAATGCTACCCATCATATTCATCACATATTGTTTTCTTTTGTAGCATGGACATTTGGACTTTAGATGATTCAAAGCAATAGTCTATAATTTGACATGAAGACCTCAATACTCAAGCTTATCAACAAGCAACCAAGTCTTTCAAAATATCAACACTAAAGAAAGCTATCCCTAGCCCATTATGCCCAATCATTGATCCATTCATGAAACACACTCAAATATTAGCTACATCCAATGCACAAGTATGATAATAGTGTTCCCTAGTTGGTGCTTTATAAGAGAAGATGGAGACTCAATTTTTTTTGCATAATAGTAAATAGATAGGCCCTTCGCAGAGGGAAGAAGAGATTTGTAGAGGTGCCAGAGCTCAAAGCTTAAATTAAGAGATAAAATTGTTTTAAGAGGCATGCTTTTCCAGTCAACGAAAACGACCAAGAATTCCTAATATCTTCCATGCTAAGTAAATCATAGGCGGTTCCCAAACATAAAATAAAGTTTATTCCCTTTTCTACCATTCTTTCACAATCCATGGCTAGCCGTATCCACGGGTGCCTTCCATAGCAACACTTTCCAAGGAATTTATTATTTGACAACATAAAGTAAATTTCTTTTTCATTTCGGGACTGGGCATCCCTACTACCGGCCACACTCTCGTGCAATGACAAGTGAATAAACACTCATCTAGAGAATAACATACCTAGCATGGAAAATATGGGCCACCCCCTGTCGCTTCATGAGCGGTACGGGCACACAAAAAGGAAATTCATTTTGAAAATTAGAGTTGTTACATACAAATTTACTTGGAATGGCATGGAAATATCGCATATAGGTAGGTATGGTGGACTCATTTGGCACAACTTGGTTCAGGATTTTGGATGCACAAGCAGTATTCCCGCTTAGTACAAGGAAAGGCTAGCAAATAGATTGAGAAGCAACCAACCAAGAAACGAAAACGATTATAAACGAGCATTAAACATAACTAACACCGAATAATGCACCACAAGTAGGATGTAACTTCATTGCATAACTATTGACTTTCATGCTTGCATAGGGAATCACAAACCTTAACACCAATATTCTTTTTTTTACTATAAACAGTAGGGTAAACACCCCACTGCAATTTTTATAAATAAATAAAAGCAGGTCCCAAGTAAGCCTGAGACAAAAGGTAATAAGGGCTTGAGCAAAGCCCCATTAAAGAAACAGAAAAGAAAAGAAAACTAGAAAGAACTAACTAAAAACTTAAAACTAAGACTAAGAAAGATGAGAAAACAACTAATAAGTTACAGAGGAGCTCGAAGAGCACAAGCAGGATGCTATCCTTGAAGTTCTAGCCATGAATTAAAATGATTTGCATACTTTGGCTTGATTCTGTGAGTGGGCAACTTCAGTTCTAGCATGTATATTTGTTTCCATCCTTGCAATGTGGGCTGAATCTGTTGGAAGATCTTGTTATTTCTGGAAATCCATATTTCCCATGAGCTGAGAATTATAATTTAAATGTGGGCTGAATCACAAACCTTAACACCAATATTCTTACTAAAGCATAATTACTCACCAACATGACTCACATATTACTATCTCCATATCGCAAAACTATTGCAAGGAATCAAGTTTTAATATCCAATGATCTTCATGATAGTCTTTATTATCCCTCTTGAATATCTATCACTTTGGGACTAGTTTCATATATTACCATTGCTTATAACAATCTCTCAAATAAATTTAAGTGAAGAACAAGAGCACAAATATTTCTTTAAAATTTTCATCTCCCAAAATAATATAAGTGAAGAAGGAGAGGATATTTCTTTAAAATTCTACTAACTCTTAAAATAATATAAGTGAAGCATGAGAGCATTTCTTCAAATAATAAACAACCACCATGCTCAAAAAGATATGAGTGAAGTACTAGAGCAATTCCATAGCTAAAAAAATTAAGTGAAGCACATAGAGCAATTCTAACAAATCATAGCATCATTATAGCTCTCTCAAATAGGTGTGTCCATCAAGGATGATTGTGGCAAAATAAAAAGAAAAACAAGCAAAGACTCATATAGTACAAGACGCTCCAAGCAAAACTCATGATGATGAATAAAAATATAGCTCCAAGTAAAATTACCAATGGTCGTTAGAAGAAAGAGGGGATGCCTTTCGGGGAATCCCCAAGCTTAGTTGCTTGGTACTCCTTGAATACTACCTTGGGGTGCCATGGGCATCCGCAAGCTTAGGCTCTTTTCACTCCTTATTCCTTCATCCATCGTGATCTCACCCAAAACTTGAAAACTTCAATCACACAAAACTTAACCAAAACCTTCGTGAGATCCGTTAGTATAATAAAGCAAATCGCCACTTAAGTACTGTTGCAAACCCATTCATATTTTATTATTGCATTATACCTACTGTATTCTAACTTTACCATGGCTTATATCCCCTGATACATTCCATAGATACATCAAAATAAGCACACAATGCAACGAAAACAGAATTTGTCAAAAACAGAACAGTCTGTAGTAATCTGGTCTTTGACCATACTTCTGTAATTCCAAAAATTCTGCAAAAATTAGGTCAACGTAGGAAATTTGGATATCAATCATGTGTAAAAAACTCAAGATTTTATCATACTCCAGTGAATTTTAACAATTCTGTTACTGGATGCAAAAGTTTCTGTTTTTTAACAGGATCAAATCAACTATCACCCAACATGATCCTAAAGGCTTTACTTGGCACAAACACTAAATAAAACACAAAAACACAATCATAAAAGTAGCATAATCGTGTAAACACACAAGAATATAAATAAAAAGTGGAAAATTTATTTTATTCATTGGGTTGCCTCCCAACAAGCGCTATTGTTTTATGCCCCTAGCTAGGCATAATGCATAGATTCAAGTGTTGTCTTCTTTAGTTTTTGCTCCATAGGTTGCCCTCATGATTGATTCATATGGTGGCTTAATTCTAGTTCTAGGGAAGTGTTCCATACCCTTTCTTAATGGAAACTGAAATTTAATATTCCCTTCTTTCATATCAATCACGGCACCTATAGTTCGTAAAAACGGTCTACCAAGTATTATAGGACAAGACGGATTGCAATCAATATCAAGAACAATAAAATCTATGTGCACATAATTACTATTTGCAAGAATAAGAACATCATTAATTCTTCCCAAAGGCTTTTTAATAGTAGAATCCGCCAAGTGCAAATTAAGAGAACACTCTTCAATATTAGTAAAACCAAGTACATCACATAGAGATTTCGGAATTGTGGAAACACTAGCACCCAAATCGCATAAAGCATTGCACTCATAATTTTTAATCTTGACTTTAATGGTGGGTTCCCATTTGTCATATAATTTTCTAGGAATTGAAATCTCTAGTTCTAACTTTTCTTCTAAAGCTTTCATCATCGCTTCTACAATATGTTTAGTAAAAGCTTTATTTTGTTCATAGGCATTGGGTGAATTTATCATGGATTGTAACAAAGAAATACATTCAATCAATGAACAACTATCATAATTAAAGTCTTTTTAATCCAAAAGAGTGGGCACATAACTAGTTAAAGTTTTTACCTCTCCAAACCCACTTTTATCAATTTTTTCAACAAGATTTTCACCCTCCGAATTATGAGGACGCCTTCTAGCTAAATTTGACTCTTCTTCAGTCCTCTTATCATCAATTTTAATATTACTAAACAAGGAATCAATAGAAGAAACACCAATCATCTTAACATCTTCATCATTACTATCCTCTAGAGATTCCGGCTTAGGAGCCATTTGATTTACTAGTGTGGCTTGTGCATCGGATATTAATCCAAGCAAATTTTCAGTATGAGCATTGTGAGATTGGAGTTTAGCAACCTCCCTGCTGACATGATCAAGTTGTCTTGTTATAGCATCTAACACAATAGAGTGTTCTTTAAGTTCTTCGGTAAAAAAATTATTATGCTCGAATTGTAGAGTCATGTATTCCTTAGTATTTTTCTCAATTTCAAGCAAGATGTTGGGGTAAGGAATATGATAATACTTTCTTTGAGACATCATGACTACGCAAACAAGAACACAAGCAAACAAAAGATCAAACAAGAAAAAGGCAACTAATTTTTTTTTTTTTTTGCAAAAACTTTTTTGAAGTGGGGGAGATGAAAACGAGAGGAAAATAGCAAATAAAGTAATTGCAAGGAGATGAGAGTTTGTGCGTAGGAACCTGATAGATGTTGATGATGTCTCCATGGCAACGGCGCCAGAAATTCTTCCTGATTGCTTGTATCTGCGTTGGTAATTCCCCGAAGTGGAGGGGATGATGCAACACAGCAACGGTAAGTATTTCCCTCTGTTATGAAACCAAGGTTATCAATCCAGTAAGAGAACCAAGCAACACTATGTAAAAAGCACCTGCACACAAACAACAAAAACTTGCAACCCAACGCGTAAGAGGGGTTGTCAATCCCTCCTCGGTATTGACATAGATTAAATTGTATGAGATTTGATAAATAGATCGAACTAAAACACAAAATAAAATAAATAAAGAAAAAGTGCAGCAAGGTATTTTTGGTTTTAATATGATAGGAAATAGACCCGGGGGCCGTAGATTTCACTAGAGGCTCCTCTCGAGAAAATAGCATACGTTGGGTAGACAAATTACTGTTTGTCAATTGACAGAAAAGCAAATAAATATGACGATATCCAAGGCAATGATCATGTATATAGGCATCACGTCCAAGATTAGTAGACTGAAACGATTCTGCATCTAGTACTATTACTTCACACATCGACCGCTATCTAGCATGCATCTAGTGTATTAAGTTCATGAAAAAACGGAGTAATGCAATAAGAACGATGACATGATGTAGACAAGATCTATTCATGTAGGAATAGACCCCATCTTGTTATCCTTAATAGCAATGATACATGCGTGTCATGTCTCTTTCTGTCACTGAGATTGAGCACCGCAAGATCAAACCCATCACAAAGCACCTCTTCCCATGGCAAGAAAAATCAATCTAGTTGGCCAAACCAAACCAAAGTTTTGGAGAAGAAATACGAGGCTATAAAGATCATGCATAAAAGAGTTTAACAAAGACTCAAATAATATTAATGGATAGATATGATCATAAACTCACAATTCATCGGATCCCAACAAACACACCGCAAAAAGTCATTACATCAAATAGATCTCCAAGAACATCGAGGAGAACATTGTATTGAAGATCAAAAAGAGAGAAGAAGCCATCTAGCTACTACCTACGGACCCGTAGGTCTGTGGTAAACTACTCACGCATCATCGAAGGGGCAACAAGGATGATGAAGAACACCTCCGTGATCGTTGCCCCCTCCGGCAGAGTGCTGGAAAAGGCCTCTAGATTGGATCTCGTGGTTCTCAAACTTGCGGCGGCTGGAAAAGTGTTTCGTCGACTGCCCTAGGGTTTTTGGGATTTTAGAGTATTTATAGAGGTGGATGGCGGTGGAGAAGCTTCTCGTGGTGCCCACTACCCACCAGGGCACGCCTGGGCCTTCTGGCGTGCCCTGGTGCCTAGTGGGCCCCATGGGTCTCCTCTCGTGCACTTCTTTGGCTCCTTGGGTGTCTTCTGTCGAGAAAAAAATCTCCAAAAAGTTTCGTGGCATTTGGACTTCGTTTGGTATTGATATTCTGCAAAGTAAAAAACAAGCAGAAAACAACAACTGGCACTGGGCACTATGTCAATAGGTTAGTCCCAGAAAATGATATAAAGTTGCTAGTAAATGAGTATAAAACATCCAAGATTGATACTTTAATAGCATGGAACAATAAAAAATTATAGATATGTTGGAGACGTATCAGTCGTCCGTGGTGTGGCAGGATGATGGCAAGGACGCCGGTACCAACGATTTGGGAACTATCATTCCCCCGACTATCGAACCAGACGACAGAATTATCAGGGGCTCGACAATCAAAGAAACGTCCTTGACCTATGAAGTCATGGTAGTAATCGCGCCATGGACCGTGCCCTTCCTTAGCTATCTCCTCCGCCAAGAGCTTCCCGATGACCAGATTGAGGCAAGGCGCATAATTCGACGATCCAAAGCCTATAAACTCCATGAGGGTGAACTTTACAAGAAAAGCGCCACTGGAGTCCTCCAAAGATGCATATCTGAAGAGGAGGGGATAGAGCTCTTGGTCGAGATCCACGCTGGCATGGGCGGTCATCATGCGGCAGCTCGGGCCCTAGTTAGCAAGGCTTTCTGGGCTAGGTTCTTTTGGCCGACCGCCCGCTCAGACGCCCAAAATTGGTCCAACATTGTGTTGGTTGCCAGCTCTTTGCAAATCAAACTCACATGCCCCCTACGGCCCTTCGGACAATACCGATCACTTGGCCCTTTACGGTCTGGGGGCTGGACATGGTCGGACCACTTAAAGGGGGGACCAAGAAAAAGAAGTATCTACTCGTTATAGTAGATAAATTCACAAAATGGATTGAGGCAAAACCAGTAACCTCAGCCAAGTCCGGGCCGGTCATTGATTTCATATCCGGTGTGGTTCACCGTTACGGTGTCCCCCATAGCATAATAATGGACAACATATCCAATTTTACTGCCCAGGAAGTAAAGGACTGGTGCGCTAACTTGGGCATTAAGCTTGACTATTCCTTCGTATCCACCCACAGTCTAACGGACAAGTCAAGCGAGCCAATGGCCTAATTTTGAGCAGCATTAAGCCTTGTTTGGTTTGATCTCTGAAAGAGTCCGACTGCCACTGGGTTGAGGAGCTCGACTCTGTGTTATGGGGCCTGCACACAACCCCCAATCGCTCCACGGGCTATACACCGTTCTTCATGGTGTATGGGGCAAAGGTTGTTCTCCCCAGCGACCTTATTCACGACGCACCTCGATTGCGCATGTATGAAGAGAAGGAAGCCAAGCTGGACCGGCAAGATGACCTGGACGCCCTAGAAGAAGAGAGCGACGTAGCTTGGGCTCGTTCTGCTTTTTATCAGCAGCAAGCCCGACTCTACCAAAGTAGGGAAGTTCGGGCGAAAGCATATAAAGTGGGCGAACTCGTCCTACGCCTCCCGAAGAAGCAGAAGCATAAACTATCACCCAAATGGGAGGGGCCCTTCATCATTGACCAGGTACTCACAGGAGGAGCGTATCATCTCCGTGACCCAACTGACAACCTCCTTGAACCAAACCATGGAACGTAGCTCGGCTTCGGCGCTTCTACGGCTAGACCGGTGTCATCACTCTCTTTAGTCTATCCTTCTTAGATTTATATTCTCTTTTCTTATTTGGCTAGTATTTCCTAGGTTGTGTCCGGTTAAGCCGAGCTACGTTAAGTTTTTCTCGGCAAACATCTTCAAATGTACCACACGTTTTTACCTGGGGGCTTCTTTTACGAAGCTGATAAATACATCCTTTGTGCAACCATCAGTTTGTCATGTTTGCAACCTTCCGATATCATTTTTAAAGCCATCATATGCATCAATTTGACTTAAGTTTTTGCCAAGCTGGGTTGCCTCGCTCCTATGCTTACCCCCTACGTTCCCGATTGTTCGGATAGGGAGTAAAGGGAGCACCTCTGCGATTGTTACGTCCGGGTTATCCGGGTGTGTACCTCAGACGGGTGAACCTGAAAGCTAGCATTCTTAGGAATATAATTGATTGCTTGCAAGGGAAGTGAAAATACTTGGTATTTATCACCAGATTCCGGGGTTATTTTCCTGAAGTAGCCATGACCCACACATTTTGGGGATTAGGCTATCCGTCCATGGTTAACATGGCAGCCCGAAGAAAGGAACCCATGGAGGAACTAATTTCTTTGGAAGATGTTTCTTACGTTAAGCAGTAATACAACATTCCTTCCTGAGCGCGTTTTGTCTGTTTGCACCAGATGGCCGGATTGCCTGGTTCTCTGAAATGTTCATCCGATGTTCTTGGAGCACATAGTAGGAAACACTCCTCGGCCAATGGCTGAGGAGGAAGAAGCCGATGGCAGGTTAAGACAACGTTCAAAGCACGGGTGGAGAATATTCGATGTAAAGTACATAGCTACATAGAATCAAAACACTATTGCCGGTCGAGCCCATCTATTAAGACATCCAGGGCACAATCTTCCTGGGAGATCCGAGCAGCAGCCATCACTTGGTCATATACCAAATTTACTGTCACTTCTTTTCCATCTGGCCCTACTGGCCCTAGCTGAGCTAAATGCTCCGGATTAAGCTTGGTGAACCAGGTTTTTACCATTGCCCAAGCTTCCCGCACTCCCTCTTGACAGGCTAACATCTTCCACAACTCAAAGCGATGCCGAGCTCCTTTGAATTTATTGGCGAGCTCAGTCATCCCTTTCGGAGCCACCTCGCCAGGCCATAAGGCCTTGACCATGCTCTTCATAGCTTTTCGGGCTCGCTCATGGGCGGCAGATAGTTCCTTCAGCAGGTCCCATCCGAAGGAGCTGGCCTCCTCTTCGGGGCGCCCGGTCAGGAGAACTACAGAGAGACATTGCATTGTTTATATGGCGGCATCATACACACAGTATATGTATTGACAAATCAGGTCGTACTCACCAAACATGCCAGCTTTTAGTCTCTGGTTCTCCCCCTGGGATTGAGCCAGATGAGCCTTCAAGCTTTTAATTTCTTAGGCCTGCTGTTCTTTTTCTGCCTTAAGCTTATCCCTTTATTCATGGCTTCGGGTTAGCACACAGTAGCCAACCTCTACTCCGCATACCTTTGCGCTTCTCTGGTAGAGACCAGATCCTTCTGCAGTTGATTTATCGACTCACCTGCTATGGAACAATCTTTCAGTAGCAGGGATGTTCATCCAATTCTTTTTTAGACATATCAAGTCTTTTCCTTACCATGTGCCTCTTTGGTAAATTTTTTAACCCCCTCCAGCTTGGCCTCCGCAGATTTGAACTGTGTCTGCGTCAGCTCAAGGTCTTCGGTCAATTTCTTGTACTGTTCCCGAGCAGTCTGGATGATAGTACAGAATTTTCAACCATCAAACCCTTAACTCGGCCATCCCCGCCCAAATTAAGGCTTGGGGGCTACTGGGTTTAGTGCCCAAATGCACTCACTTTTTCTAAGATGGCTACTGGGTTAGGCTATGTGTCCGGTTATGAAAACCAACTGCGTACCTGCGGAGTGGCGGACAGAAGGTTGCCTACTCCCTTGAGCCCCGTTCGAGCAGCTCCGAGGTATGCGTCTACCGAACTAAGAGCATTAAACTCCTGATCGGAGAACGAGAGTGCCACAGCGACGCCTTTCATCGTCGGTGATTCATCATGCTCTCAACCTCGGAATTGGTAACCGAGACATCCTCTAAATCCCTTGGATGATGGTCTTCGACAGGGACCTCCGAAGTCCCATCGACCACAGCCGAAGACCTTGGTCTGGGGTCACCCCTCATCTTCTCTTCGGCGTCTTCGGACACCGGTGGTTCGACATATCGCCTGCAAGTCACAATAGGGAAAAATTATTGATATTCGCAGCGGTTGTCAAGGAGAAGGATACCAAGGGTACGGTGAATACATCACCTTTTTGGAGGAGGTGCGGTTGACTTGACTCCCACTGTTACCACACGTTTGGACGCCCTGCGGCCACTCACCTCTGAAGTTGCTGGTGCTGCTTTCGCTGATGTCCGATGCATTGTGCGACGACCCTTGGGAGTAGAAGTCAGCTTACTCAGAGTGGCAGGAGCTGAGCGTCCTTTTCGAGAAGAAGCCTTTTTATCACTTACAACGGAGGATGGGAGTGCCCCGGGAAGATCGGCCAAAAGGGCCACTTTGGAGCCGTCCAGACTCTCCTGGTAGAAGACTCCCTCCTCAAAATCAATCAATGTTTTGGGATCGTCGTGGAATCCAGAGTCATCGACGCAAGAGTGATTCTCTGGTTAAGGAGCGGGGCAGCTCAATGTCTCAACCCAGTCCCTCCAGTTCTGCTCAGATAGATTAGATATCCGGGTAAGAAGGACTAACGAACCATTCGAACTATAAAGTACAGTAAAGACTCACCATTTTGATGGGTTTGTAGCTAGAAAAGCCCTCTTTGGGCTCTAATCGAGCAAACTCTTGCTCCTCTCCCTTGAAGATATTGGCTAGGACAGCTACCATTGCCGCCTAATCATTAGGCCTTTTTCGTATACAGGGGGTTGAGTCGTTCGCCCCGTTGTAACACCATAAGGGATGCGCTCTCTGTTGAAGGGGTTGAACACACTGAGCAATGGATGCGGCCATCACGTCGATCATGGTCAACCCGTTGTGGGCTAGCCACCTCACTTGGGCGGCTAGGCGCGACACTTCGACACTTTCCTTTTGGGATAAGCTCTTCGGTCGCCAATTGAACCGCTTCTTCGGAGAAGCAAGAGAGAATTCGGGCATCCCCCTCCGAGTTGGATCGAGTAGGGGGGCATCCTCAATATAGAACCACTCTGAGGTCCACTCCTTGGCATCCTTCTTGGGAGTCCCTACCGGATACCCCGTCCTGGCAATGCGCCACACTTCGGCTCCGCTGACCTCATAAATTGCCCCTTCTCGGGTGCGAGGGACAAGAGAGAAATACTTCCTCCATAACTCGAAATGAGCCTCATAGCCCAGGAACATCTCGCAGAGGGCAACGTAGCCTGAGATGTGCAGAATTGATCCCGGGGTAAGATGGTGGAGTTGGATCCCGTAGAATTCTAGTAGACCCCTCAGAAAGGGGTGAATGGGGAAGCCTCAACCTCGCAGAAGAAAGGGCACAAAGCATACCCTTTCTTCCCCGTGTGGGATGGGGAAGTTCTCCGTGAAAGCCTCGCCATTCGCGGAAGTCAATCCGGGGTGGGTGGGTGTGAGATCCGATGCAGGTAGATACCCCTGCGTCTCAAGACTGCTCAAACCCATCCGGGAGATGGAGCAGCTCGCCCAGTCACCTTCGAGGGGGCCATGGGGGGACAAAGAGAAGCCTGGAGCGCTCGCCATTGTTCAGAGTTTGCTCTGGCTTTTGGAGATTTGAAGGCAGAAATGCTACAACTTTTGCACCCTTGGCCTGTTAAATATGGGTCTTCCCCTGGCCCATAAGGGGCATTTCTGTAAAAGACTGTTTGACCTTTTGTTTTCCTCTGGCGCATGGAAATCGAGGGGCGTCATTAAAAAATGAGTAAAGAAGACGATACAGCGAGCCCTGCAGCACCTCGCTAGCCAAAGTATTGTGGGTGGCCGAGTTCTCATCAGCCGGATATGGGTAACGGAAGGAATTCGCCCCTCAAACCGAAGACCTTAAGAAGCATGGAGCTGATGAAGATTATCGACTTCGGCATTGGAGGCTAGTTCGGGGGCTACTGAGGGTGTCCCGGACTATGGAGTCCCCGGGCTATCGGCCTATCTTTCATGGGCCGGACTGGTGGGCCGCTCGTGATTCATCAATGGAAGGCCGGACTACAGACGACCCCGTGCTCCAGAAGGAAACCTCCGAAGACTTGGCGTATCCTCCAAGTCTAGTTAACATAATCAGCATGTTTATCCCCGGATGGAAACCAACCATATGTAACCCTAGGTACCCCTGGTGTCTATATAAACTAGAGGGCTAGACTGTACAAAGGGAGAACCATCATTACAATTCCCACCTAGGGTTTAGTTCATCCGATCTCGTGGTAGATCAACTCTGTAATCGTCATACAACTCGTCAATACAATCAAGCAGTACATAGGGTTTTACCTCCTCGAGAGGGCGCGAACCTGGGTAAACGCTGTCTCTACGCTCCCTGTTATCCATGGATCCAAGATCCACAGCTCGGGACCCCCTACCCAAGATCTGCCGGTTTTGACACCGGGGGGCGCGCCCTACCCCCTAGGTGTGCCCTGTGAGCTTGTGGGTCCCCTGGCAGGCCTTCGGTGCCCATTGATACATCCCAAACGTATCTACTTTTCCAAACACTTTTGCTCTTGTTTTGGATCTCTAATTTGCATGATTTGAATGGAACTAACCCGGACTGACGCTGTTTTCAGTAGAATTGCCATGCTGTTGTTTTTGTGTAGAAATAAAAGTTCTCGGATTGAGCTGAAAATTTACGGAGAATTATTTCAGAATATATAAAAAATACCGGCGAAGAGAAATACTAGAGGGGGGCCACCAGGGCGCCACAAGCCCAGGGGGCGAGCCCACCCCCAGGACGCGCCTAAAAGGCTTTTGGGCCCCTAGCAACTCCCGCAACCCTATCTCCAACTCCATAAGTACCTATGCGTCCGGAAAAAAAATCAGAGAGAAAGAATCATCGCGTTTTACGATACGGAGCCACTGCCACCTCCTGTTCTTCATCGGGAGGGTTGATCTAGAGTCCGTTCTAGGCTCCGGAGTGGGGGATTCGACGCCGTCGTCATCATCAACCTTCTGCCATCACCAATTTCATGATGCTCACCACTGGGAGTGTCATGGGTTTAACACGGCAGATGCCCTTGTGAAAGGACTTAGGTGTGGAGCCATCGCAACGTAGGTTAGCTTAAAGGGGTTGAGCTGGACGAGAGACATGGTTTACCCAGGTTCGGCCCCTCACCGACGAGGTAAAAGCCTACTTCCTGCTTTGTGCTATATTGATTGAGTATCGATTACAAGGTAGTGGAATCACTTAACCTAGCTCTCGATTGATTGTAACTTGAGTTAACCCGTCGCAGGGTCTCGCTTTTATATACATAGGTCGAGGCCCTGGGCTTAGAAGAGTCCAAGTCAGATCATACAACATGACCGACCCGGGTTCTAAGTCACCTTGCCTTCCTAGGCAAGTCGCCATCGGGCGGCTCACACCTCCGGCTTATGATGCTATGTCCGGGTCTTGGGCCTTTCAACAGGCCCACCTTGTAAGCCGCCTCCAGTCTTCATATCTTATCTTCTTGGGCCTACTTAGGCTTTCACTTATGAGTCGCCAACAGTGTAACCCGACCCCTCCCGACCCCTCCTGGGCGGGTCACACTGCGGGGTTATATCCCCAACATTAGGCCCCAGATTGATTTGAACTTGTTCATGTCAATCTTCATCCTCCGGTTGGCGAGTCTTCTTGAATTCTTCTTAAAGCTTGACCTTGAATAAATCTTCATGACCCGCCATAAGAAAAGATGACATCATATTATTAAATTAAGAAAAATCCTCATAACGTCACAACGGATCTTTGTATTAACCAACCATTCCTAAAATCGAGGCGCCTCTTTTGGTGAGATAATTATCACGCCTCCATGATCTCCGCGCATGCCATTCACTGTTTCACCTTTTCCTTATAAATAGGGACGGGGGAGGCTGTCTTTTCACTTTTTACCCCCGTCTCCTCTTCTTCTTCTTCCTTGTGCCGTTCGCCGCCACCGGAGCTCCGCCACCCCAGCCGAGCTTCACCAACAACTCAACCCAGGCCGCTGCATCGACTTGTTGTGACCAAAAATCGGCGGCGCTCATCCGCTCTTCATCGACACCATCAGGTATCCTTTCATCTCCGTCCTCAGATCCACATTAGGGCAGTCGTGTTCATAGAATTCATCGTTGTTCATCCAAGTTCATCGATCTCTTGCTTAGAAGTCGTATTTCAATCCGAAAGCAAGACAGAAGTAGTGCGGTAGCAGTTTTAGCCTTTATCTCATATCTTCGATAGATCCCTTCTTCCTGTGAATCAATACCAAGCTTACTAGTTCTTCTGCAGCCATGTTCTAGGTTTAATAATTATGCCCCTTTTTCGAACTATCATAGATCTGTAATTGTAGTTGCAATCTGCAAAACTTGTTTGTCCAACACTTAGCAAAATTTCAACAAACTTAGATCTGTAGGTAGTTGACCCGCCCTTCATCATTCGGGCGACTTAATAATGAATTTGTAACCCGCCAAGAATTCCAAAGATTTTTTTAACCCGCCAACATGTTGCTGGCTCATACTTTCATAACTTAACCTACCATGCTCTCATAACCTGAGAATTATTCTACTCCACGGCTAGGGCGGCTCATAATTCCTTTAATGGTTCATCATAATATGTAGTCTTTCAATTGTAACTTTCTCATCATCGCTGAATCGTCATATAATCATTTAGGCGGCTTACCATAATAATTTTAACCCGCCACATCCTTATTCTTTGGTCACAACTTGTTATTTCGGCTCATCATGACTAAAGCACCCACCTCTTGTGACTGGATTGCCTCCAAAGTCACAGAGGACACACTCAATGATTATGTGACCATGGGGGTTTTACCTACCAAAGAGGTCATCCACTGGAGGGTTCCAGGCTCCAAATTTCCCCCTCAGCCCCAAGAGGGTGAAATTGTGGTTTTCACGGACCACCTACTCCGTGGCTTCTCACCGCCCGGCTCAAAATTCTTCCGGGACGTTCTGCATTTCTATAATCTTCATCCACAAGACATTGGTCCCAACTCTTTTTCCAACATATGCAACTTTCAAGTGTTCTGTGAAGTGTACTAATAACCCACAAGTATAGGGGATCGCAATAGTTTTCGAGGGTAGAGTATTCAACCCAAATTTATAGATTCGACACAAGGGGAGCCAAAGAATATTTGCAAGTATTAGCAACTGGGTTGTCAATTCAACCACACCTGGAGATTAATTATCTATAGCAATATGATCATTAGCACAGTAGTATGATGGTTTTGATAGTAGTAGCAACAGTAATAGTAACGGTAACAGTGATAGCAATGATTTTGTAGCAAGTGCAACCGTAACAGTAGCAGTAGTAACTTAGCAAGAACAATATAAGAGAAAATCATATGCATTGGATCGGTAAAATCGTTGGATGATATTCATCATATAACAGTCATAACCTAGGGTGATACGGCACTAGCTCCAGTTCATAAATATAATGTAGGCATGTATTCCGTAAATAGTCATACGTGCTTATGGAAAGAACTTGCATGACATCTTTTGTCCTACCCTCCCATGGCAGCGGGGTCTATATGGAAACTAAGGGATATTAAGGCCTCCTTTTAATAGAGAACCGGAACAAAGCATTAACACATAGTGAATACATGAACTCCTCAAACTACGGTCATCACCGGAAAGTATCCCGAATACTGTCACTCCTGGGCGTACAGATCATAACACGTAATAGGTGAATATAACTTGCAAGATCAGATCTAGAACATAGATATAATAGTGATAACATAAACGGTTTAGATCTGAAATCATGGCACCCGGGCCCAAAGTGACAAGCATTAAGCATGGCAAAGTCATATCAACACCAATCTCAGAACATAGTGGATACTAGGGATCAAGTCCTAACAAAACTAACTCGATTACATGATGAATCTCATCCAACTCCTCACCGACCAGCGAGCCTACAAAGGAATTACTCACCCCTGGTGGGGAGCATCATGGAGTTAGCGATGAAGGAGGGTTGGTGATGACGAAGATCGGAGATCCCCCTCTCTGGAGCCCAAAACGGACTCCAGATCTGGCCTCCCGATGAAGAACAGGAGGTGGCGGCGGCTCCATCTCGCGAAACGAGATAATTCTTCCTCCCTGATTTTTTTCTCCAAAAATGTGAATTTATAGCATCGGAGATAGGGTCAGCGGGGCCACCAGGTGGGGACAACCCACCTGGGCGCGCCAGGAGGGGGGGCGCGCCCTGGTGGGTTGTGCTCACCCAAGGGCCCCCCTCCGGTGGTTCTTGGCTCCAGTTTTTTTTCTTTTATTCCATAAAAAATCTCCAAAAAGTTTCGTTCCATTCCGAGAACTTTTATTTCTGCAGAAAAACAACACCTTGGTAGTTCTGCTGAAAACAGCGCCAGTCTGGGTTAGTTTCATTCAAATCATACAAATTAGAGTCCAAAACAAGAGGAAAAGCGGTAGGAAAAGTAGATACGATGGAGACGTATCAACTCCCCCAAGCTTAAACCTTTGCTTGTCCTCAAGCAATTCAGTTGATAAACTGAAAGTGAAAAAGAAAAACTTTTACGAACTCTTTTGCTCTTTTTTACATAAATAAGCTTAAGTAGCACCCAGGTTTTCAACAAAGATCATGACTCACGATGCCAACAATAACTCTTAAAAATTATATTAACTCATATCAATGACATAAACAACTAGCGAGCAAATAATAAAGCATCTCAAATGACAACACTTTGTCAAAACAATCATGATATAATATGACAACAGTGGTATCTCGCTAGCCCTTTTTGAGACCGCAAAACATAAATGCAGAGCACCTCCAAAGTTCAAGCAGCGACTAGACATTGTAATTCATGGTAGAAAATATCCAGTCATGATGCATCCAACATTAGCTACATACAATGCATGAGGATGACAATAGTGCTCTCAGGTCTGGCGCTTATTTGAGAAGGTGATGACACAACATAAAAGTAAATAGATAATCCCTTCACAGAGGGAAGCAGTGATTTGCAGAGGTGCTAGAGGTCATATTTTTAAAATAGAGATAAATGAAATGTTGAGAAATGCACCCTTCCTGTTTACTTCACGACCATTAGTTATCGGTATCTTCCATGCTAAACACATTAGTGGCGGTTCCCAAGCGATAAAAGTAAAGGTTTACTCCCCCTCCACCAACAAACACACTCCACGGCTAGCCGAATCCATGGGTACCATCCATACCAACAACAATCCTGGGGGAGTTTTGTTTAATTATTTGCGATTTTGAATTCGGGACGTGGAATCCCTATTACCGCCCCTCTCGTGCAAGGACGAGTGAATAAACACTCATCATGAGAATAACCCGCTTAGCATGGAAGATACTGACTACCTCCTGTCACTCTATGAACAATCCAGGCACACAAAAATGAATGTTTATTTGAAGTTTTTAGAGGTGGCATATGCAAATTTACTTGGAATGGCAGGGTAATACCGCATATAGGTAGATATATGGTGGACTCATCTGGAATAACTTGGGTTTCAGGATTTTGATGCACAAGCAGTATTTCTGCTTAGTACAGGCGAAGGCTAGCAAATAGGTTGGGAAGCGGCCAGCTAGAGAGCGAAAACGGTCATGAACATGCATTATGCATAATGAACATTGGATACTAGCATGGGTAGGATATGAACACCATGAACATAAATATCATAGAGGCTATGTTGTTTTGATTCAACTACATGCATGAACATGTGCCAAGTCAAGCCACTCGAACATTCGGAGGAGGATACCATATCATCATACTACATCACAATCATTTTAACGTAATGTTGATATCCAAGATAAATCATTATCCACTCCTAGCTACTTAAGCATGGCATGAGAAACTATAATCTCTAACTGTCATTGCAAACATGTTTGATCATAATATGCTGAATCATGGATACTAGGTTAAACATATTTACAAAAATAGAACAAGTTGAGTTCATACCCGTTTCTCTCTGCCACAGCCAGTTCACCAAATATCGTCATTATTGCCTTTCACTTGCATGACCGAACGATTTGAAAATAATAATAGTGCAAGAGTGCTGTGGACTAAGCTGGAATATGCAAACATTTTCTTCAAAGGAGAAGACAAGGTAATTTGGGCTCTTCGTTAGATCAACAATAATGCACATAAGAGCCACTCAACATTTTCATCGTGGTCTTCTCCTTGGTATGACTCAATAAACGGAAAAGAAATTCAGAGAAACACCCTGAAATATTTTTGGAGTTTTTAGTTTTTCTAGAAGAAAGCAAATTAAAGAAGGAAAACAAAAACGAGAAAAACTATTTACACGAAAAAGCTCCCAACAAACAAGAAGAAGAATCAAGAAATCTTTTTGGGTTTTTCTTTTAATAACAACTAATTAAACTAGAAAGAAAAAAAAAGAAAAAGAAGCAGGAAATATCTTTGGGTTTTCTCAAAGTTTTTCAAACACACGAGAAGAAGGTGAGAAAATAAATCTAGCATGGATAATACAATGAAAAAGTGTGGACACCGACAACTGGAATGAAATGTGTGAACATGAATGTAATGTCGGTGGAAATACGTACTCCCCCAAGCTTAGGCTTTTGGCCTAACTTGGTAATCACCACTCGTAGAAGCCCTCGGGTCCCACGTTGAAGTGCTGTGGAGCAGGCACCTGAGGATCCCACTCCTGAGGCTCCTGCTCAGCCGCTGCCTGGTTGTTCCGGTAGGCGACGATGTCCTATGGCATGATCCGGTATCCTCTCCTAGCAATAGAATCAAACAAAGCAGGTGCAGGCAACCGAATAATATCACGAGTAATAATACTGAAAACCAGGTTGTAAGGAATATGAATAGTAGTGTTCTCGCCATCAATAAATTGATGAGTTTCCATAGCCTGGCGATCTAGATAAACCTTGGTCAAACGGTAATCATGCTGGCGAATTTGAATGTTAAAATGACTCGCTAAATGAGTCGCATAAATACCGCCATGAATTTTACCCTTAGTTCTGTTAAGGTGTAGGCGACGTGCAACAATAGCTCCCATGCTATAAGTGTTATCACCGTAGAGTGCACGGCATAAGACAGCAAAATCTGGGGCACTAAGTGCACCAACCTTCTCTCTAGCAAGTAGACACTTCGCAATGAATAGAGTAAAATAGTGCACAGAAGGAAACTGCAAGCTAGTAGCGGTGACACTCGATACCCCTCTCTCATCTCCAACTGACAGAGTACGATAAAAGTCCTCAAAATCTGCAGGCCTAGGATCCCTTATTTCCCCGTTAGAAGGGATTAAGCATATATCACAAAATTCAGTGAGTGGTATCTGACGGGTTTCAGCATATAAATTTGCACCTCAGGAGGATTATTCCTACTCAGAAAATGAAAGCTTTGCACAAAGGAATTTGTAAGGAGATGATATTGTTCACACTCAGCTGTGATGAAGTCGGTGAGGCTAGCATTGACAGCAAATTGTGCGAACTCTTGACGGATTCCGGCCCCATCCATGAAGGGGTTGTGAGGCCATTCGCATGGCCGCACTTCCGCCATTCTCTAGTTTTGGAGGTCACTATCTGATGATTCACCCACAACTCCCTTCGAGTTCTTCTTGGAAGCAAACTTCCTAAAGAAACTCATCTTATTCCTAAGAACAAAATTCTGAAATTTTTAGTCCACAAATTTTTTGTCAACAAAACATCACAAGATTGATAGCAACTACTCATAGACATGCATAGAGGCTATATTGAGCATTCAAACTACTTAGAAATCTAATAATTCAACATGCAAGCTCATCTACAACAGCACCAAGAGTAGCTAATTATTCAAAATATAAACCACTAAAGCAAAAAATAATTGGACAAATGGGGGAGTCACATACCTAGTAGCAATCCCCCAAAACAGTTTCAGAAATGGAGCTTCGAGCAAAGAGATCGAAATTCACGGGTTTGAGAGCAAGAACACGAGAGAGAGAGAGCAATGGTGAATTTTTTCTGGAGGTAGGTGGTGACATGGGCTAAAGAGATAAATAAGGGGCCCACATGGGGACCACAACCCACCAGGGCGTGCCCAGGTGGGTTGTGCCCACCTGGTGCACCCCCCTCTGATGTTATTTGCACCAAAAATTCTTAAATATTCAGAAAAAAAATCGTATTAAATTTTCAGGGCATTCTGAAAACTTTTATTTTTGGGTCATTTTTTTATTGCACGGGAAATCCAAAAAATAGGATAAACATGTCATTTTATTTTATTTAACTAAGAAAAACAGAAAATAAAAGGTAAGGACAGAAGATGGTGCCTACTGAATTCATCAACTTCATACCTCTCAAAAGTGATCCATTAATAAGGTTGATCAAGTCTTATTAACAACCACCTTCGATTAGCATGAAACCGAAGAAATTTCGTAAAACACTAAGTTACCTCAACGGGGATATGCATTTCCCCAACAATAAGCATTTCATATTTCTTTTTGGCAGTAGGTAGAGGTAGTTGAAAACTTCCAATAGTGAGTGTCGGAGATTTTTCAATAACATTAATACCATTCACTTGGAATTGTTTCTTCGGAAAGTGCACCGTATGCTCATTACCATGGATATGAAAAGTGACCTTGCTTTTATTGCAATCAATAACAGCCCCTGCAGTATTTAAGAAGGGTCTACCAAGGATAATAGACATGTTGTCATCCTCAGGCATCTCAAGTATAACAAAGTCAGTCAAGATAGTAACATTAGCAACAACAACGGGCACATCCTCACAAATACCGATAGGTATGGCAATTGATTTATCAGCCATTTGCAAAGATATTTTGGTAGGTGTGAGTTTATTCAAGTCAAGTCTTTTATATAAAGAGAAAGACATAACACTAACACCAGCTCCTAAATCACATAAAGTAGTTTTCACATAGTTTCTTTTTATGGAGCAAGGTATAGTTGGTATTCCCGGATCTCCAAGTTTTTTAGGTAATCCATCCTTAAAAGAATAATTAGCAAGCATGGTGGAGATTTAGGCTTCTCGTATTTTTCTCTTATTAGTGATGATGTCTTTCATACACTTTGCATAAGGGGCCATCTTTAAAATATGGGATAATTGGTTTTATACCCTTAGTTGTGTCCCCCTCATCAGGATTGCCCCTAGTTTTTGAAAACACGTGGTCTTGCCCAACCCACTTTGGCATCTTGTGCTTTTGCCCTTTGACCGTTTGACCGTCACTTTGAAAACTTCATAACTAATTCATACTAAATCAAAAAAATGCAAATAAGATACCACAATGTTTGGAAAAACACCACCTGTATGTCAATGTCACTTGCATTCATGACAAAAGTGTTGGTAAGTGCCCATCCGAGTTTTAGCTCTTATCATACCACGATGAACAGTAAAATCTAAAAAAATCAAAAATTCAAAAAAAAGTTGGTGGAAAAGAATGACAAATGTTTTAAGTGCTTGCCAAGTTTCATCAGGGAATGCCATTCGTGGAAGTCATGGCAAAAAAAACAATCTATTTTCGAGTGTTGATTTTTTTTTGCCATGACTTCCATGAATGTCATTCCCCGATGAAACTTGGCAAGCACTTAAAACATTTGTCATTCTTTGCCACCAACTTTTGTTTCAAATTTTTTGATTTTTTTTAGATTTTCCTGTTCATGGTGGTATGATAAGAGCTAAAACTCGGATGGGCACTTACCAACAGTTATGTCATGAATGCAAGTGACATTGACATACAAGTGATGTTTTTCTGAACATTTCGGTATCTTATTTGCATTTTTCTGATTTAGTATGAATTAGTTACGAAGTTTTCAAAGTGACGGTCAAAGGGCAAAAGCACAAGATGCCAAAGTGGGTTGGGCAAGACCACGTGTTTTCAGAAACTAGGGGCAATCCTGATGAGGGGGACACAACTAAGGGTATAAAACCAATTATCCCTTAAAATATCGGTCAAGCGAGTGCGCAAAAAGACTGGCCTAAGCATTTCAGCAAAGCGTTCAAATTCTTCATCATCTTTCTTCTTAGTTGATTTAGGTGGAAAGGGCATGGGTTTCTGAACCCATGGTTCTCTTTCCTTCCCATGTTTTCTAGCAACAAAGTCTCTTTTATCATATCTTTTACTTTTAGGTTGTGGGTTATCAAGATCAACAGCTGGTTCTATCTCAACATCATTATCTGGTTGTTTATCATTGTCTGGTTGAGTATCTTCATGAACATCATCATTATCTTTTTCATTATCACTAGGTGAATGTTCATTATCAGATTGAGTTTCAGCATCAGAGATAGAAACATCATTATCATTATCAGGAGGTTTTTCTATTTCAGGTTCACTAGAGGCATGCAAAGTCCTATCATTTTTCTTTTTCTTCTTCTTCTTAGAAGGACTAGGTGCATCAGTGTTAATTCTTTGAGAGTCTTGTTCAATTCTTTTAGGATGCCCCTCATGATAAAGTGGTTCCTGGGTCATTCTACCTCCTCTAGTCATTACTCTGACAGCATGATCATTGATATTATTATTCATTTCATCAAGCAATTCTCTTTGAGATTTAGCAACTTGTTCTAGTTGAGTTTGAACCATAGAGGCATGTTTTCCTACACCTCTAACATCATTGGAGATTCTAAATAACAAGTCACTCAAGCGAGCAATCATATCAGAATTGTATTTCAATTGTTTCATAACATTTGCATTGAAGTGATCTTGTTTTCTAATATAGTTATCAAACTCATGAAGGCATTGACTAGGATGCATATTATAAGGATTGTCATTATCATTAAATTTCATTAAAGAATTTACCTCCACCACCTTAGGTGGTGGTGTATCAAGCCCATGTATTTCTTCAATAGGAGGTAAATTTTTAACATTCTCTGCTTTAATACCTTTTTCCTTCATAGATTTCTTTGCCTCTTGCATATCTTCCAGACTGAGATATAAGATACCCCTCTTCTTCAGAGTGGGTTTAGGCGGTGGTTCAGGAAGAGTCCAATCACCATAATTTTTTAATATATTATTCAATAATTCCTCAGCTTGTTCAACAGTTCGTTCCCTGAAAACACAACCAGCACAACTATCTAGGAAGTCCCTAGAAGCATCGGTTAGTCCATTATAGAAGATATCAAGTATTTCATTTTTCTTAAGAGGGTGATCAGGCAAAGCATTCAGCAATTGGAGAAACCTCCCCCAAGCTTGTGGGAGACTCTCTTCTTCAATTTGCACAAAGTTAAATATTTCCTGTAAGGCAGCTTGTTTCTTATGAGCAGGAAAATGTTTTTTTAGAGAAGTAGTAAATCATATCCTGGGGACTACGCACACAACCAGGAGCAAGAGTATTATACCAAATCTTAGCATCACCCTTTAATGAGAACATAAATAGTTTGAGAATATAATAGTAGCAAATTTTCTCATCATGAGCAAATAGGGTGGCTATATCATTCAGCTTCGTAAGATGTGCCACAACAATTTTAGTCTCATAACCATGGAAAGGATCAGATTCAACCAAAGTAATTAACTCTGGGTCGACAGAGAATTCATAATCCTTATCATCAACAAAGATAGGTGAAGTGGCAAACTTAGGATCACATTTTGTTGGGGATATAACCCCGAGGTATGACCCGCCCAGAAGGGGCCAGGTTATACCGTTGGCGAATCTACAAGAAAGGCCTAAGTAGGCCCAAGAAGATGAAGCGTGAAGATGGCGGATCAAGAGGCGGGCCTGAAGGTGGCCCAAGACCCAGATGCATAAACCGCCATATGGTGGCTTGCCTGCTAAGGCAAGGAGATTTAGAAACCAGGCTGGTTACATTGTGTAAATCGGCTCAGACTCTTGTAAGCCCCGGGCCTCGACCTGTATATAAAGGAGAGACCCGGCAGCGGGTTAACTCAAGAAACAACCAATTAATAGCTAGGTCAAGCGTATTCGCTCCCTTGTAATCGAAATTCAAGCAATACAACTAGAAGCAGGACGTAGGCTTTTACCTCGTTGAGAGGGGCCGAACCTGGGTAAATCTCATGTCCTTTGACCCGCTCAACCCCTTCGAGCTAACCTACGCGCACCTAAGTCCTTTCACAAGGGCATCTGCTGTGTTAAATCCATGACAGTTGGCGCCCACTGTGGGGCCAGAGCACAGTGGTTTCGAGTTCTTGAAGGGCAATTTCTCAGGGATCGAAGGATACGCCGTGAGCCGGATGACCAAGAGTCACCGCAGCAAGATCTACATCGACGATGCTGGCTGGGGCCCCGAAACCGACTCAATCAAGTACGGGTACCAGGTCCCCTTTGGCGGAATCCACGTCTTCATCGGCAAGATTGGCGAGTCAGAACCTGAGCTGGACACGACCCACACCGACATCATCGAGACGGCTCAGCGTACATGACCCGCCAGGGTTCAACCCGGCCGGAAGCGTGCCTTCGTTGGCTTTGTTCATGGGACGGATCTTGAGGAAGGATCTCTGTCTGGCGGAGAGACAGCCATCTATTCAGGTGACGAGTCCTCAACTGGAGAAACCGAATCATTTTATCAGCTTCAGGATGGTGGGCTTGGGGGCTATTCCGATGGTGACAGTATTTCGGACCCTTATGAGCCGCCAAGCAGGGTTGCTATCTTTATGGATGGCACGCAGCTGGCTCTGAATTCATCAACAGCTGTGGCCATGACATCTGGGTCAACTTTTGCTGCGACAGCTGGAGCAAGCGGTTCAGCACGGCCCCCGGCTCAAGTCTTATCTGAGCTCTTGGGCACTTTAACAACTCTGTTAGCTACGGAGGTGACCCCGGCAAATCAAGCACAGCATAATGCAGAGGTGGCAAAGGTGCGAGATGAGGTAGCCAAAGCCCAAGCCGATCTTAATGCAGAGAACACCAGGATGGCAACAGAGCAAGCTTCATTGGAGGCCGAGTCACAGCGGATAAGAGCAGAGGCTTTTCGTTTGAATCTGGACCAGAATGCATCCAATGCGATTCTTCGAAGAAGGCATCCGAGCCGCTTACCTTCATAGTTTGAGGGGTGGAATCTTTTTAACACGCCTGGGGCAGGAACAAGTAACCCGCCCGGCGTAACCCGGGCTGCTGAGGCGCCAGGAACCAGGGCGGCGGCTCAACCTCATGTGCCAGACCCACCCCATAGGGATCAGACCCCTCCTCAGCGGATCCCAACACCCTCGGGCCATTATTCTAACCCGGTGGACAACATGATAGCGGCGGCTACACGGCTGGCGGCTATCCCGATCGAAGGTGAGTCTTTGGTCGCGATAGAGACCCGTAACGCGGTGGAGCTTCTTAAAACAGCTGTAGCATAGCAGGCGGCTTATTCGTACAGTCGTGAGCGCGTCCACTCAACTCCCCGCCCGAGTCGAAGCTACAGCCGGCGCATTGAGTCGCCGGCGGTTTCTAGCAGCGAGCGGCATCGTAACCCGCCTCGTCATAATGAACTGCCTCGTGGTGATCATAATGCTCAGGCCCTTCTAGATCAGGCTAGAACCCGTCATGAGGCGGAATTGGCGGCTCAGTTGTGGGCTCATCAGCAGTTTCAGTTAAACCCTTCGGCATCTATGGAGGCTGGGATGATTTCCAGATCAGTAGGGGTGCCGTGTCTAGTACCGGCTCTATGTAATGAACGTCTGCCCAAGGATTTTAAGGGTTCTCGTAAGGTACCTAACTACACAGCTGATCTTCCACCCGAGGCTTGGATTGAAAGCTACGAACTGGCTATGGAGATGCTGGATGTCAATGATGTTGTATGTGCCAAGTACTTCACAATGATGTTGGACGGACCGGCTCGTACCTGGTTGAAAGGATTACCCGCCAACTCTATCAATTCATGGGCTGAGTTGAAGGCACGCTTCATTCAGAACTTTAAGGGAACATGTAAGCAACCTCTGTCGATTATTGACCTGGACAACTGTGTGCAACGGGAGGATGAGTCAGCCCACCATTGGGTTCGCCGGGTCTCAGCTATTATCCACTCATCCGATAGCATTGCGGCAGGCTCTGCAGTTCTGATTCTGGAGAAGAATTGTCACTTTACCCCCCTCAAGCAGAAGCTTGGGCGGCTTAAGCATCACTGCAATGACATGGGGGAGCTCATGGCGGCTCTTATCAAATATGTTGACTCTGACACCACCAAAGATCCTGGATCTGATGATGAAAAGTCCAACAAGGGAAAGAAGAGCGGTAATGGAAAAGGCCAGCAGCAGAACGTGGCCGAGCATAATGGTCACAACCAGAGTAACGGTGGCAAGCGCAGACACCATGAAGGCAGGTCAGATCTTGTAGCTAACACCAACGCTGGGTATAAAAACCAGTGCCGTGGTAAGCCGGGCTTCGAAGGACCAAGATTTAATCTTGAGGCGATGCTGAACGAACCTTGCCCAAAACACAGCCTGCCCAATAAGCCATCGGCTCACGCTTGGAAGGATTGTTTCATTATGAAAGAATACAAGAATTCCGACGTCCATCGAGATCATGGTAACAATAATGGCCCGCCTGGCGGGTCAGGGTCCGGCTCACACGGGCCCGATTTTGGTGGTGGCGGCTCAAATTCTGGGTATCAAGGACAGGGCAACCAGGGTGGCTATAACCAAAATCCCAGTCAGGGCAACCAACAACATCAGTCAGGATACCAGAGCAATCCGAAGCAGCTTAACAGTGGCCAGTATCATGTTTTCACCACAAGTCTTTGCAAAAGAGATCAGAAGGTTCATAAGCGTGCGGTCAGTGCAGTTGAGCCGGCGGTACCTCAATACTTCCGATGGTCAGAGCAGCCAATTACATGGAGTAGAGAGGATCACCCGCCCGGGGTTGACAATCTGGGTCAGCTAGCATTGGTGGTAGCCCCTCAAGTTGGGGGTTACAAATTCACTAAAGTCCTCATGGATGGTGGCAGCAGCATCAATGTCCTTTATTATGATACCTTTCGCCGAATGAATTTGACTGATAAAGATCTTAAGCTGTCTTCTACAGTCTTTCATGGCGTGGTACCTAGTAAGTCGGCATATCCAGTTGGTAAGATTGCCTTGGAAGTGGCTTTTGACGATGATTATGATTACAGGGCAGAGACGTTGTGGTTTGAGGTGGTTAAAATAAAGAGCCCTTATCATGCCTTGTTTGGACGGCCGGCTTATGCTAAATTTATGGCACGACCTTGTTATGTTTATCTACAACTTAAGATGCCAGGACATAAGGGTACCATTATAGTCCATGGTAATCGGAAAATTGCTTTGGATGCGAGGAAGGAGATGCTGCCTATGCCGAGTCAGCTTGTGCTACCGAGGAGCTTAAGTTTTATAAGGATAATGTTGACCTGACTGATATGACCCCTTTGAAGAAGCCCACCACAGAGCAAGACCCTCTGTTGAAGTTTAAATCGGCTGATGATACTAAGAAGGTTGACTTCGTCCCTGGCGACTCATCTCAGAAGTTCACAATAGGGGCTAATATGGATCCTAAATAGGAAAGCGTGCTCATCGAGTTCATCCGTGAGAATCGGGACATCTTTGCATGGAAATCTGCTGACATGCCGGGTGTACCGAGAGAATTCGCTGAGCACACACTTAATGTTGATCCTAAATTTAAGCCGGTCAAACAGTTCCTTCGTCATTTCAATGAAGAGCGGCGTAAAGCTATTGGAGAAGAGGTGGCCCGGCTCTTGGCAGCTGGGTTCATCATTGAAGTCTTTCACCCGGAGTGGTTGGCTAACCCGGTGTTGGTACTTAAGAAAAATGGCACCTGGCGTATGTGTGTTGATTACACTGATCTTAACAAGGCTTGTCCAGCTGATCCATTTGCTCTCTCTCGCATTGACCATATTATTGATGCTACGACGGGTTGTGAGAGTTTATGTTTTCTTGATGCTTATTCTGGTTATCATCAGATCAAAATGGCAGTTAAAGACCAAGAGAAGACAACTTTCATCACACCTTTTGGAGCTTTCTGCTATATCTCTATGCCTTTTGGGCTCAAGAGTGCCCAGGCGACTTATCAACGCTGTGTTCAGAATTGTTTTCACTGCCAGATTGGGCGCAACGTCCATGGTTATGTGGATGATATTGTAGTTAAGTCTAGGAAGAAGGAGACACTCTTGGATGATCTCAGGGAGACTTTTGACAATCTCCGGGTCTATAAGATGATGCTTAACCCGGCCAAGTGTGTTTTTGGTGTACCTGCAGGCAAGCTCTTGGGTTTCCTAGTCTCAGAGAGAGGAATTGAAGCTAACCCGGAGAAGATTAAGGCTATTACTTCCTTGGCTAAGCCGGCATGTGTCAATGACGTCCAGCGCCTAGCGGGTTGTATTGCAGCTTTAAGCCGGTTCATAAGCCGCCTGGGAGAGAAGGCTATTCCTTTATATTAGTTGATGAAGAAAACATACCATTTTGTCTGGGGTGATGATGCTGATAAGGCATTTGAGATGCTCAAGAAGCAGTTGGCTGAGTCGCCCGTTCTTGCTGCTCCCGTGGAGAAGGAGCCTTTACTTTTGTACGTGGCAGCTAACAGTAAAGCAGTCAGTGTGGCAATTGTTATGGAGCGCAGAGAGGCGGGTAAGGAATACCCAGTCCAACGGCCGGCTTATTATGTTAGTGAGGTGTTGATTGAATCCAAGCAGCGATACCCACATTGGTAGAAGTTGGTATATGAAGTGTTCATGGCGAGTCACAACTTGAAGCATTATTTTCTTGGTCATCCTATTACTGTGGTTAGCTCTGCCCCTTTAGGGGATATAATTCAAAACAGGGAAGCCACAGACCAGGTCGCTAAGTGGGCCATAGAACTTGGACCTCATGGTTTGAAATATGTACCAAGAACGGCTACCAAGTCTCAGGCTCTGGTGGATTTCATCAATGACTGGACAGAGTTGCAAACACCTGAGGAGAAGCCTGATAACACATATTGGATAGTTCATTTTGATGGGTCTAGGCAGCTAGAAGGCTCGGGGGCTGGTGTCATATTGACTTCCCCACGAGGTGACAAGTTTTGCTATGTTTTGAGGCTGATGTTTCCTTGTACTAACAATGCAGCTGAATATGAGGCTTTACTCCACGGCCTTCGTATGGCCAAAGAGATGAACTTGAGCCGGGTCAGGTGTTTTGCCGACTCAGACCTGGTGGCTCAGCAAGTTTCAGGCACATGGGATTCCAGAGACCCACTCATGGCGGCTTATCGTCGGGCGGTTGATAACATCGCTTGTCACTTCAAAGGTTATCAGGTGGAGCACCTCGATCGAAGGAAGAATGAGGCGGCTAATGCTTTAAACCGGCTTGGTTCTCAACGTAAGCCGGTGCCTCCCAATGTGTTTCTTGATGTCTTGCACAGTCCCTCAGTGAAATTACCATCTGAGGAGGATTTGGCTATTCCCGACCCGGAGGCAGAATTGGTGGCGGCTCTCCATACTATTCCAGATTGGACTTTGCCTTACCTGGCTTATATGACCCGGGGCGAGTTACCTGAGGATGAGACCTCAGCAAGACAGATAACCCGGCGGTCTAAATCTATGACTATTGTCAATGGTGAATTGCACCGATGCAGTGTACCAGGTGTGTTCCAGCGTTGTGTTTCTCCTGAAGAGGGCCATGAGATCTTACGTGAGATTCATGAAGGTGATTGTGGTCATCACGCTGGCTCAAAAGCTTTGGTGGCCAAGGCTTTTCGTCATGGGTTTTATTGGTTGACAGCTCATGCTGATGCAGAGGATATCGTCAGTAAATGTGACGGCTGTCAGAAGTTTTCTCGACGGGCTCATGTGCCAGCTCAAGAATTGAGGATGATTCCAATTACTTGGCAATTCGCAGTCTGGGGGCTTGATATGGTAGGCCCTTTCAAAAGGTCTAAAGATAAGAAAACCCACCTCTTGGTAGTGGTTGACAAATTTACAAAGTGGGTTGAAGCAGAGCCGGTCAGCAAATGTGATGCGGCTACTGGCGTTCAGTTTGTTAAAAAGCTGATCTTCTGATTTGGCTACCCTCATAGTATCATCACTGATAATGGCACTAATCTGTCTAAGGGTGCTATGAAGGAGTTCTGCCAATGAGAACATATTCGTCTTGATGTTTCTTCTGTGGCTCACCCACAGTCTAATGGTCAAGCTGAGAGGGCTAACTAAGAAATTTTGAGAGGCATAAAACCCCGGCTTATGGTCCCCTTGAAGCGAATGCCGGTTTGTTGGGTTGAGGAGCTACTTTCAGTGCTCTAGAGTATCAATACCACCCCCAATAGGTCAACAGGCTACACGCCTTTCTTCATGGTTTACGGGCCAGAGGCGGTTCTTCCAAGTGACATACGTCATGACCCTCATGTGGCGGCTTATGTTGAAGCTGATAATGAGATAGCACGTCAAGACGCACTTGATGCTTTGGATGAGGAGCGTGACCTTGCGGCGGCTCATTTGGCGATATATCAACAAGACCTGCGTCGCTATCATAGCCGCAGAGAGTCAAGACCCGGACGTTTCAAGAATGCGACTTGGTGCTCCGGTTGATCCAAGATCAAACAAATATGCACAAATTATCCCCACCTTGGGAAGGGCCCTTTGTGGTCAGCAAGAACCTGAATAACGGGTCATATTACCTCATTGGCATACGAGAACACAAGGATTCACGCAAGTCAGAGGAGGAGACCTGCCGGCCCTGGAATATTGCTCATCTACGGCCTTATCACACCTGAGCCACCGACTCTCATCATTGTACATACATTTATCAATGTATATATTTTATGATCAATATAATAAAGCCGGCATCCCTGATAATTTAGGGCCTCTGTCATTTCATCTCTAAGTATTTGAGTCTTTATTATTTGTTCATAAGGTCACTTGGGGGCTTCCAACCCACCGGCTTTAGCTTTCATACCCTCTTGACCAGGCGTGGACGCCGAATCCCGAGTTATCCTGCCTGTTTGCAACTTGCTACTCTGCCAGGTAATCCTGAGTGACCTGCCGAACTCTTAACAGTCAATCTTTTTCAAGACCCTGAACTCGTTAAGGTTAAAACGGTGGTTTTTGTCACGTGAGGGCCGGCTTACAGTAAGCTAGGATTAACTCTAAGGCTGTGCGGCCTATGAAAGAACATGGCTTGGTATCCAAATATGGCCGTGCTTTGGTGAGCCGGCCAGACAATTCTTTGAGATTTTTTGAATTTCTTTCTGAATCTTTTGGATTTGTGATTTTTTCTGCTAAGTGCATTTTTTAACAATTCGGATCATGTAGCCCTTATTGTATGACTCATATTTGAGCATTTTTTGGGTTTGCTAACCCGCCCTGGCTATGGAATTTGAGTTGCCAGTCTGCTTTGGTTTGCGCAATTGGAGTCATACGTTTACAAATCTTTGGGTTATCACCCTCACTGGATATGGCGATGCAAGCCGGCAGTATAAGTCAATTCTATAGGTATGTTTTCCTGGTTATACGAGTATGCGAGGTTTGGTAACCCGCCCTGGTTTTTGACGTTAAGTCGCCAGTATATTTTAGCTTGAACGGCCACAATATTGGTCTTTTCTGTACTTATATAAGACTATATTATGTTTGGATAGTTACCCGCCCTGGCTTTTGATGTTGAGTCGCCAGGGCATATGTTATTTACACTTTGTGCAGGACATGCAAAATTTTCAATGGAAATGTACATACCAGCATGACCTATATAAGCAAATATAGCAGGCGAGTCAAAAAGATCAAGTTGGCGGTTCAAAAGTAAGGATCCACATGCACAAAGGCATAATATGGCAAATCATTGTTTTCAACTAGCCTATTACATGGCTATCATGGGCCCACAAGTTTGGAGCAAAATGTTTTCTGAAAGAACAGCCTTATACTTTCGCTTGAAAGCCGCCGGGTTTATCACTAATTTTCTTCATGGCGAGTTGACGACTCTATATCATCCTGCGCTGGCTCTTCTTCTTCTTCCTCGATCATCTGAAGATCAGCCGCGGTCCAGTCGATGCCGGTTAAAGCTTCAAAAGTGGCTTCATCATTGAGTATAACAGAATGATCAACGTCAAAAGTGAAGATATGCTTACGCCGGGGAGGGATAAGGTTGACAACATCATGAGCAGGCGGCTTAATCCTCTGGTTGTCCTTGTCATAAGCCGGAGTATAATGATCTAGGTTCAGATCTTCAATCAGTTTGCAAGCAACAGGTCGCATCTCTTTGACGCACTTGTTGAATTCTTGCTCCGTGAAAGCAAACCCGTCGTCCTTGAATTCTGGGCAACCGGTCGCTATCTCTTCCGGGTCAAGCTCGTTTGCCCATGCCTTGGCTCGACCTAGAGCACAAATGGCTCTGGCTCGGGCGGCTGACAGTTTATATTCTGCGACTTGAGCCGGTGCTAATGAAAGTTGCTCCAGCATGGCCTTGATCTGCTTTGGTGGTCTTCTTCCACCTGCTAGGGCCACCAGGCTTCGCAAGGTTCTAGCGTATAGCTGCTCAGTCAATGAATACACTGACTTGAGCTTCGTCAACATATTTTCACCAAGACTGGCGCTCCTGGGGCCTGTTCATCAGTTGTTTGATAGTTAAACAATGGGCACTAAGAGTTGCAAGGCGGCTTACAGTACTATTCAAAACAGATGTTCAAGTGTATGAATCTTATCAAAGATGGCGGCTGTCATCTGGGTAATATGTCTTTTTAAACCGGCAAGCTCTTCAGCAATCGGCTTAAGCTGTGCTTCTGCCTCTTCGGCGCGCTTGACTAAGCTTGCCTTTTCAGTATCAAAGGCGACTCTCTCTGTTGCGAATTTGGCCTTGAGCTGCTCATTCTCTTTCAAGGCAAATTGGAATTTTGACTCAGCTTTCACAGTCTCCGCTTCTTGGTGCTTAATCCTTTTGGACAGCTTGCCTAGTTTTGTTTCATTCACAGTTGAAGATTCCTGAGGAAAAGATTAGTAATAAGCGAGATCACTATTCCGAATTTTCTCTACAAATACTACAAGTCCCAAGCACATTGCAAGCAATATGCTTGGCACTTGGGGGCTAATGTAGGTCATTTTGTTCAAGTCCTGGCTCAAATTTTCAGTTTAAGCCGGCCCTTGGGGGCTACATATGTGATTTTCTCTACAACAACAACTGCAAGTCCTGGTTCAACTTTTCAATTTAAGCCGGCCCTTGGGGGCTACATATATGATTTTCTTTACAACAGCAATTGCAAGTCCCGGCTCAACTTTTCAGTTTAGGCCGGCCCTTGGGGGCTACATATTTGGATCTTAAGGAATAAGTTGGCTATGAGAGGGCACAGGTTGAAGATAATTATTAAAGTCTACAACATACTCTACTATTTCCTATCCTCTAGACTTGGCGGCTATATGGTTACATATAGAAATGAGTTAGCAACATACCTCGTAGTGTTCCTTCATAAGATTTACTAAACCGGCCTCTAGATCACGGCTAGTATGGAGGTGGTTTAAGTAGCCTGAATAGATATCATTGGCGCTGAAGCCAGTATAGCTCTCCAGGTCCAATTTCCATTTGCCTTTGTCTGCACCTGGCGGCTCTTCCTTGGCGCTGTGTTTGGCCAAGATAGTGGGATTACCCGGCTCTGTATAGCTTGTGCCAGTAATTATAACATCATCAGTAGCCTTGTCAGAGGGGGCCTCTTCAGTAAGTTTGGCAGGACTGGGCAGCTTCGGGCTTGGCGGCTTATGGGTGATGGCCGGGTCAGCGTCAATGTTTATCGGATCAGCAGTTGTGTTGTCAACCTGTGGTGGCGGATCATCGGCGGGTTCTTCTGGGTCTTGAGTTAAAACCTCAGGACCCTCTGGTATTTGCTTCTCCAGCTTAGCAGTTTTGGGGTCTCTTGAAGAACCTCCTACTTTTAATTTCTTGCCTGCCTTTGCTACGCCTCTAACAAAAACACAAGAGTATAAGTATATATTATGACTCATTGAGAAACAGGTGCAAGTATTTACCCAGGGGCGACTCTGAAGACGGGCATATGGGTTCCGGTTAGTCCTGGCCATCTCTAGCCTGGCCCTGTCGGCCACCCAGGCCCGGCCCTGTCGGCCCACCCAGGCCCGGCCCTAAAATCCAGGGCCTAGGCCCGATGGGCTTGCCCGTGGGCTGGGCTTGGGCCTGAGTTTTGAGCCCACCAGCAAGGCCTGGACGGGCTTGGGCTTGGCATATTGGCATTTTAAGGAAGAGCCCCAGCCCACGACCCTAAGCCCTAAGGGCTTTTCAGGGCTTTTTACCAGATGGGCCGAGCTTGGGCTTGAAAAGTAGGCCCGATGGTAGGGCTTGGGCCTCAGTTTTCTGCCGTGGACTTTTTTAGGCCTGGCCCAAGCCCGACCCGGCCCGACCCATGGCTAGGTATAGTTCCGGTAGACTCGTCGGATGATGAGTGAGACGTTCCCTGATATTTGGAATCAGAGGAGTTAAGTGGCTCATGAATGAGACCCGCCTTTGGAAAGGAGAGGGATGGATTGTGAGGTACCTCATTCCGGCGCTTTCGAGGTGCAGGTGTGTTAGCTAAACCGGTGGCAAGGTCACCACCACCACTGCTCCTGGTTGCACGCTTCGCCTCGTGCTTCTGTTTCTTCAAAATAAAGTCGGGATCCAAGTAAGCTAAAGGGTGAGAAAATCTTACTTTCCGGGCCACCTGCCGATTTTTCTATCTTGGCAAGGGCTCTGAGTCGAAGGAAATTATAGTTACCTCTGCGGCGTCTGCATGGCTGGTCTCCACATCGTCCTGAGAGGAGTCAGCATCAATAAGTTGCATAAAAAGGAAGCCAAGAGAATCAAGTTCTACCTCCAACTCATGGTCAAGGGTAAACAAGTCTTCAACATCCTGTTTCTTTCCTCTGGACTTTTTTTGGAGCCTTGGACTTTGCTCTGGTCTTTTTGGCCAGCTTATCCTGTAGTTTCTTGGCCCAGAAGGGGGAATCGGCCTGAAAGCACAAATAACAGTGAGAAAGTGATAAATGGATTAAAGGGACTTAAGATACTTACGTTGGGAGCAGGATGGAGAGCGCAGAAGGGGTTCAGCCCTGTTTTGCTGCAGTCTTCAAGGGTCTCCCCAAGCAATGTCTTGATCATTTCATTAATTTGCTGGTCATCAAGACGAGTTTGATTGTACCACTATGGGTCTTTCACATCACATGTGTATTGGCACATTAAGCCGGTACGGCGGCTCAAAGGCAAGATTCTCCAAGCGACCCAGCATCGGACCAAATCAACACCAGTTAAACCATTGGCTAGTAAGGCCCTTATCTTTGGAAAGGTAGCCTTGTACTTGGTTCATTCTGCAGCAGTGATTCAGTCAGGGAGTGGATGTCTAGGGCTGAGCCGGCAAGTGCGTAAACCCGGCAGAGGATTTTCACCCGCTGGAGAGGTGTCCTGGCAATAGAACCAAGTCTGGTTCCAGTCCTTGGGGTGACTCGGCAGTGCAGCTACAGGGAAGACGACGTCCCTCTGCCTCTGGATTGAAATCCCACCGAGCTCAAGGCTAGGCCCATCTGTCATCTTGGTCTGGCGGTTCAAGTAATAATATTCTCTGAATAGATCAATGCTGGGCTCCTCTTGAAGGTAGACCTCATAGAAGACTTGGAAGTTGCATATGTTTGACACAGAGTTGGGGCCAATGTCTTGGGCGTGTAGCTGGTAGAAATTTAGAACATCTCGAAAGAATTTGAACCCAGGTGGTGAGAACCCACAAAGAAGATGATCTGCAAAGACTATGGCCTTGCCTTCCTTAGGTTGAGGCGGAACTTTAGCTCCTGGGACTCGCCAGTGGATGACGTCCTTTGCTGGTAAAACACCCATCTCAACATACTCACTGAGAGATTGTTCGGTGATAGTGGAAACAACCCAATCGCAAGAGGTGGTGGTCTTAGTCATTTTTTGACAGTGGGTGCCTGAGAATAAAGTGTGGCAGGTTAATATTATAGTGAAGAACCGCCCAAGTGATTACATGAGCCGGCCAACATTGCCGACGGCTCATACAAGGTTTTGGATTTTTGGACAAATTATGCATTATGATTAAGCCGGCTAAAGTTCTGGCGGGTTATAGAGATTGGTGTTTAAACCGCCCAGATAGTGAATGGCGGGTCAATTGACTGTCTAATCAGGATAATTGAGATTTTGCTAAGTATGGGCAAACCAGTTCCACAAGTTGCTGTCATATTCACAGATCTGCGGACCATTTGAAAAATAAAAATAAAATAATGATGAAACCTAAAGGTAACCGTGGAAGAACTAGTGGGCTGAATACCGACTCTGGAGACAAAGAGATCTATTGAAGATTCAGTATGGATGCTAAAACTGGCTACCGCATTATTTCTACGATGATTCTAAATTAAAAGATAAGATCTATCCAGTGTTATGAAGAACTGCGATGAACGCTGACGAACTGGCAAAAGGTTGGTGCCCTAGTGCAGATCTGAAAGGGTTAGGAAGTAGTAACTGATTAAGATGAAGGAGAGCGGACGAGCACCGCAATTCTCTAGTTCGTTCAGGTTGATGCAGCGGCCGGTGTTAAGGTCGCTGGAGAGGGACAGCGGCGGCGGAGCTCGAGTCACGGTGGCAGCGCGAGGAAGACGAAGAAGAGAGAGGGACAGGGGTAAAAGTGAAAAAGGACCCCCCCGTGCTTATTTATAAGGGAACATGTGAACAGTAAAATGGCAGGCGCGGCAATTGAGGAGGCGTTGTGATTATCTCAAACGGTGCGGGCGCCTTGATTCTCGGATGACCAGTTAATGCAAAAGATCCGTTGTGATGTCATGGATTTTTCATGGATTTACTTCGCGTGACGTCATGGCGGGTCACAATGTTTTATTCAAGCATTGGGAAGATGACTCGCCAACTGAAGTGGTGAAGATTGACACGAACAAGTTCAAGTCAACCTGGGGCCTAATGTTGGGGATATAACCCCGAGGTATGACCCGCCCAGAAGGGGCCGGGTTATACAGTTGGCAACTCTACAAGAAAGGCCTAAGTAGGCCCAAGAAGATGAAGCGTGAAGATGGCGGATCAAGAGGCGGGCCTGAAGGTGGCCCAAGACCCGGATGCATAAACCGCCATATGGTCGCTTGCCTGCTAAGGCAAGGAGATTTAGAAACCAGGCCGGTTACATTGTGTAAATCAGCTCGGACTCTTGTAAGCCCCGGGCCTCGACTTGTATATAAAGGCGAGACCCGGCGGCGGGTTAACTCAAGAAACAACCAATCGATAGCTAGGTCAAGCGTATTCGCTCCCTTGTAATCGAAATTCAAGCAATACAACTAGAAGCAGGACGTAGGCTTTTACCTCGTTGAGAGGGGCCGAACCTGGGTAAATCTCGTGTCCTTTGACCCGCTCAACCCCTTCGAGCTAACCTACGCGCGATGGCTCCACACCTAAGTCCTTTCACAAGGGCATCTGCCGTGTTAAATCCACGACACATTTCATTCTAGCATTCAAAGATTTCTCCTTCAGTTTGCATAATAGTTTCTTATGTTCATCTCTATCATTGCAAGCAAGAAAATCTCCAGCTGTCTCGTCATCCATAACATAACCTTCAGGTACCTTAGGCAATTCGTATCTAGGAGAGCTAGGTCTAATAGGTGTTTCAAGATTTTCAGTTTCAGGCATTTCATCAGTTTCAACAATTTCATCAATTTCAGCATTCTTTGTATCTTTAGCTCTAGCAATTTGTTCATCAAGAAAATTACCTAGTGGCACGCCATCATCAAGCAAGGTACTAGCATCATCAAGAGTAGTATTCATAAAAGTGGCATCATCAATAACTTGCGACATATCAGGATTAATAGCATGTGTTGGTGTTGCAAGTCTACTCAAAATAGAAAGTGAATCAAGTGCAGAGCTAGATGGCAGTTCCTTACCTCCCCTCGTCTTAGAGGGAAAAATCTTAGTCTTAGTATCCTTTAGATTTTTCATAGTGACAAATTGATAATAATCTTAAGTGACTCAACAAATAAAGCTATGCTCCCCAGCAATGGCGCCAGAAAAAGGTCTTGATAACCCACAAGTATAGGGGATCGCAACAGTTTTCGAGGGTAGAGTATTCAACCCAAATTTATAGATTAGACACAAGGGGAGCCAAAGAATATTTGCAAGTATTAGCAGCTGAGTTGTCAATTCAACCACACATGAAGATTAATTATCTGCAGCAATATGATCAGTAGCACAGTAGTATGATAGTTTTGATAGTAGTAGCAACAGTAAAAGTAACGGTAACAGTGATAGCAATGATTTTGTAGCAAGTGCAACAGTAACAGTAGCAGTAGTAACTTAGCAGGAACAATATAAGAGAAAATCATAGGCATTGGATCGGTAAATTTATTGGATGATATTCATCATATAACAATCATAACCTAGGGCGATACGACACTAGCTCCAGTTCATAAATATAATGTAGGCATGTATTCCGTAAATAGTCATACGTGCTTATGGAAAGAACTTGCATGACATCTTTTGTCCTACCCTCCCGTGGCAGCGGGGTCCATATGGAAACTAAGGGATATTAAGGCCTCCTTTTAATAGAGAACCAGAACAAAGCATTAACACATAGTGAATACATGAACTCCTCAAACTACGGTCATCATCGGAAAGTATCTCGAATACTGTCACTCCGGGGTTTACGGATCATAACACGTAATAGGTGAATATAACTTGCAAGATTGGATCTAGAACATAGATATAATAGTGATAACATAAATGGTTCAGGTCTGAAATCATGGCACCCGGGCCCAAAGTGACAAGCATTAAGCATGGCAAAGTCACATCAACATCAATCTCAGAACATAGTGGATACTAGGGATCAAGCCCTAACAAAACTAACTCGATTACATGATGAATCTCATCCAACTCCTCACCGATCAACGAGCCTATGAAGGAATTACTCACTCCTGGTGGGGAGCATCATGGAATTGGCGATGAAGGAGGGTTGGTGATGACGAAGATCGGAGATCCCCCTCTCCGGAGCCCAAAATGGACTCCAGATCTGGCCTCCCGATGAAGAACAGGAGGTGGCGGCGGCTCCGTATCGTGAAATGAGATAATTCTTCCTCCCCGATTTTTTTCTCCGAAAAGGTGAATTTATAGCATCGGAGATAGGGTCAGCGGGGCCACCTGGGCGCGCCCTGGTGGGTTGTGCTCACCCAGGGGCCCCCCTCCGGTGGTTCTTGGCTCCAGTATTTTTCTTTTATTCCATAAAAAATCTCCAAAAAGTTTTGTTCCATTTCGAGAACTTTTATTTCTGCACAAAAACAACACCATGGTAGTTCTGCTGAAAACAACATCAGTCCGGGTTAATTTCATTCAAATCATGCAAATTAGAGTCCAAAACAAGAGGAAAAGCATTAGGAAAAGTAGATACGACGGAGACGTATCATGTACCTTGGGGAAGAACCCTCTGTTGATCTGTTCAGAGACTATTTTTATATCAACCACCAGACTAAGATGTCAGATGGGCCTAGTCTTGAACTCAGAGGTGTTTCCATTCAAAGACGAAGTGACATAACTTGTCCTTCAGCCGCCCTGCCCAGTCATCCCAAAGACTGAAATTATACCTGGTTCTATTGTAGAGACACTTCCCCAGCTGGAGAGAATCCCTTGCCAGGTTTCCGTCCCTTCCGGCTCACCACCACCGGCTTGCTTCCAGGCCGATTGACTGCCACAGAGCACGCTCATTTTGCCTCCACTTTTTCAAAAATAAGGGCCTTGATTGCCAATGGCTTAACTGGAGTCGATCTGGTCCGCTGCTGGGTCGCCTGGAGGATTTTACCACTAAGCCGACGCCCCAGTTTAATGTGTGAGTATACTGGTGACACCAAGGATCCTCAGCGTTACAACCAAGCATGCCTGACCGGCAAAGAAATCAATGACTCTGTTAAGACGCTGCTTGGGGTGTCTTTGGATAACTGCAGTAGAGTGGGTTTGAACCCTTTCTGCGCTCTTAACCCGGCTCCTCCTGTAAGTATTGTAAACAAGCCTTCATCTCATTTAACTATCTCTTGTGCATCATACTGTCTAACCTTATTGCTCACATTTAAACATGCCGACTCTTCATTTTGGAAAAAGAAAATGCCAGCCGCCGCCGCTCCAGCCAAGAAGGCAAGGGGAGCAAAATCTCGTGGCACAGGTCGCCGTAATAGGCAAACAGCACAAGAGCTTTTCCAGCTGGAAGAGTCGGAGGTAGAACTTGATTCTCTTGGCCATCTCTTTATGCAACTTATTGATGCTGATTCCTCTCAGGACGACGCGAAAACAAGCCAGGCTCATGAAGCAGAGGTAACTACTATCTCCTCCGACTCAGAATCTTTGCCAAGAAAGAAAACAAGGCGGGTCATCCAAAAAGTAATATTTTCACACCCTCTTGCTCATTTGGACCCCAACTTTATTTTGAAGAAACAGCAGCACGAGTCAAGGCGTATGACCCGGAGTGACGGCGCTCAAGATCTCGTATCCGGCTTACCCAACACGCCTGCCCCTCGCAAGCGTCGAAACGAGGTGCCTCATATCCCGACTCTTTCCCTTCCAAAGGCTGGTCTCATTCGTTAACCTCTTAATCCTTCTGACTCAAATTATCAGGGGACGCCTCCATCATCCGGCAACTCTACTGGAACTCAAATGCCTGCTTTTAAGATTGCCCATGGGTAAGTATTTTCATTTCTTCATAAATGACTTGTAGCGATATACTCATGAACTCTTGTATTCTTGTCACAGAGACGTAGCAAAGGTGGGCAAAAAAAGTGGGTGGCTCTTCCAAAGACCCCAAGGGTTCTGAGCCGGAGAAGCAAACAACGGAGAATCCTGAGGCCACCATCCAAGATCCCGAAGAGCCTGTCAATGACCCGCCACTACAAATTGATGCTACGGTCCTTGAACCAATGAATACTGAGATTAACCCGGCTGCCCATCATGATCCGCCAAGTCCTAAGCCGCCCAGCCCTGCCAAGTCCACTGACAAGAGTCCTGTCGCTACTGATGTTGATGACATCACTGTTACTGGGTCAGCTTTTAAGCCGCCTGAGGTCTCTAGAGTCTTAGCCAAGCACTCGGCCAAAGAAGAAACGCCTTCACTGGAGAAAGGCAAGGCTAAGTTGGACTTGGAAGACTATTCATCTTATAGTGCAAGTGAAATTCACGTAGGCTCCCTAAGCCGCCTCCATACAAGCCGCGACATGGAAGCCGGCTTAGTAAATCTGATGAAACAAAGATATGAGGTATGTTTTTAACCCCTTTCCATCTTAATACATATACATACTTATATAGCCTCCAAGTCTTAAGTATAGGAAAAGACATTGAGTGTGCTTGAGACTTCATGTAAATCTTCCAAAATGTAACCCCAAGGGCCGGCTTGTCTTGAAAAGATGAGCCGGGTCTTACAATCATTGTTAAAAACCAAATCCGTAGCCCCCAAGGGTCTGTTTGTCTTGAAAAGATGAGCCGGGTCTTACAATCATTGTTAAGAACCAAATCCGTAGCCCCCAAGGGCCAGCTTATCTGAATAAGATGAGCCGGGTCTTATAGATTGAAATGATGTACATTAGCCCCCAAGTGCCAAGTGTATTGCTTGCAATGCGATTGGAACTTGAACCATTGTATCATAGTAACCTTGTTCATTGTGTTGTAACCATTGTCTCAATCTCTTATTTCAGGAAGCTTTAAACCTGAAAGAGGTGCAACTTGGCGACTTAACGAAGAATATAGAACTTCAACAAGCTGAAACTTCCAAGGCCGAGTCAAAGCTGAAAACTTCATTGGAAGAGATTGAAAAAATCAAGGCGCGTTTTGATGCTGAAAGAACCGCCTGGGAAACCGACAAGGCTGCACTGCAAAAAAGAGCAGAAGATGCTGAGGCTGAGCTTAAACCGGTAACTGAAGAGTTAGCCCTCTTGAAGCAACATATCTCTCAAATGTCAGCCGCCATCTTCGGTAAGCTTAACATGCAACTCATCATCTGTTTTGATATTTCTTTAACCCGCCTGGCGATTCATAATATATAATCTTTAACCCGCCTGGCGACTCTTGTGCAAAAAATTGAACAGGCCCCAAAAGCGCCAGTCTTGGTCAGAACATCCTACTCAAATTGAAGGCGGCTTATTCATTGACTGAGCAGTTATATGCTGGAACACTGTGCAGCCTTGTAGCTTTGTCAGGTGGCAAAAAACCTCCAACTCATATCAAGACTATGTTGGATCATCTCTCAATGGTGCCGGCTCAAATTGAGGAGGTTAAATTATCAGCCGCCCGAGCCGGAGCCATTGTTGCTCTAGGTCGGGCCAAGGCGTGGCAATCAGAACTTGACCCAGAAGAAATAGCTAACGAATGGCCAGAGTTCAAGGATGACGAGTCGATCTTTGAAGAGAAAGACTTCAACAGATGCGTCAGAGAGATGCGACCCGTGGCTTGTATGCTGACAAAGGAGCTGGATTTGAAAAAATACCAGCCGACTTATGATGAGAACAATGCTAAGATTAAGCCGCCATCACATGCCGTTATAGACCTTATCCCGCCAAGGCGTAAGCATATCTTCACCCCTGATCTTGATCCTTCTGTTATGTTTAACGATGAAGCCACATTTGAAGCTTTAACCGACATCGACTGGACTTCGGCCAATCTCTAGATGGCCATCGACGAAGAGCTGGCACAAGATGATCTGGGGGCTTCAAGCTCAAGGCAGCAAGATGACAACAACCCGCCAGGCCAAAACCCGAACGGCGCTGACACCGGCTCGCTGGAGTAACTTAACTCCAAAAAAACACTTGTTCACAAAAAAATTTGGGCTCAGCTGAAGCCATGTAATAAGTAGCTGAATACAATTGCCTGCTCTGCCATGCCTTCGTGCATGTTCTTATCAATTTATGCTTCAACAACTTGAATTTCTATGACCTTTATGATGCATAGCTATGTCGCAATATTACCAAAAACTTTGGCGGCTTATATAATCCGTCAAAGAGCTGTTAATCCTTTAACTGGTAGCTTATAATCACAATCCATTGGCGAGTTAAACAACTCAACAACCAGGGCGACTTATAGTCATATCCAGCTTTTGAAAAGATCCCCTTGGCGGCTTATAAGCATAATAAACTCAATATAGAGCAATATAACTCGGATCAGTATAACCCGGCAACTTTTCACCTGTAAAAGGTTTCTGCAAAACAAAAACATATAGAGTATGCATAACTCAAATATTTATTAAGCCGGCTTGCAAAGCACGACCAAAATAGACTGGTTTTTGAAAAAAAAATCAATTTTCTGCTCCAAAGAAGCTTGGCATAATAGCATGCAATCCCGTAAGCCGGCTCTCACGTGACATAAATCCGTCGTTTAAACCTTAACTAGTTCAGAGTCTTATTGAAAGATTAATTGTTAAGAGTACGAACGGGCCACATAGCGGAGAGACTACAGCAGACAGGTGAGTTTGTCCTAGCTCACTGTAAGCCGGCCCTCCCGTGACATAAGCCGCCATTTTAACTTTGACTAGTTCAGGGTCTTTAAAAGATTGACTGTCAAAAGTTCGGCGGGTCACCTGGCGGAGTGGCAAGTTGCAAACAGGCAGGTTTAACTCAGTCATGGCATAAAAGCCGGTCAAAATGGGTTATATGCTATACTCATTGAGTAGGAAGCCCCCAAACGACCAGTCATGACATAAAAGCCGGTCAAAATGGGTTTTACGCCATACTCATTGAGTAGGAAGCCCCCAAATGACCAATCATGGCATAAAAGCCGATCAAGAGGGTTATACGCTATGCTCATAGAGCAGGAAGCCCCCAAATGACCAAACATGGCATAAAAGCCGATCAAGAGGGTTTTACGCTATACTCATAGAGCAGGAAGCCCCCAAATGACCAAACATGGCATAAAAGCCGATCAAGAGGGTTATCCGCTATGCTCATAGAGCAGGAAGCCCCCAAATGACCTTGTGAGTAACCAATGACGACTCTTGCTCCAAAGATTTGAGATGAAACAACAGAGGCCCCGAATTTTGGGGATGCCGGCTATATTATACTAATAAAAAAGTATGTACATCAATGAAAGTATATACAATGATGAGAGCCTATGACTCAAGTGTAGTAAGGCCGAAGATGAGCAATGTTCCACGGCCTATTGGTCTTGTTCTCCGACGTGCGGGAATCTTTGTTCTCTCGTATGTCAATGAGGTAGTAAGACCCATTATTGAGATTTTTGGTGATCACAAAAGGTCCTTCCCAAGGAGGCGAGAGCTTATGCATCCCTGTCTGGTCTTGAATCAAACGGAGCACTAAGTCGCCCTCCTGAAAGGTCCGGCTTCGAACTCTATGGCTATGATAGCAACGTAAGTCTTGTTGATATATCGCTGAACGAGCCGCCACAAGGTCACGCTCTTCATCCAAAGCATCAAGTGAGTTTTGATGTGCCGTCTCATTATCAGCTTCAGCATAAGCCGCCACCTTGGGCGAATCGTGACAGATATCACTTGGGAGAACTGCCTTTGCGCCATAAACCATGAAGAAAAGCGTATAGCCTATTGACCTGTTAGGGGTGGTTTTGATACTCCAAAGGACTGAAGGGAGCTCATCAACCCAACAACCCGACGTTCGCTACAAAGGAACCATAAGCCGGGGCTTAATTCCTCTCAAAATTTCTTGGTTAGCCCGTTCTTCTTGACCATTAGATTGTGGATAAGCCATTGAAGAAACATCAAGACGGATATGCTCTCTTTGACATAATGCTTTCATAGCACCCTTAGACAGATTAGTGCCATTATTAGTGATGATACTATGAGGATAACCAAAACGGAAGATCAGCTTTTTAACAAACCGAACTGTAGTTGCTGCCTCACAATTGCTAACCGGCTCTGCCTCAGCCCACTTGGTAAATTTGTCAACGGCCACCAGAAGATGGGTCTTTTTATCCTTAGATCTCTTGAACGGTCCAACCATATCAAGTCCCCAGACTGCAAACGGCCAAGTTATTGGGATCATACGTAATTCCTGAGCTGACACATGAGCTTGTTTGGAAATTTTTTGACATCCATCACACTTGCTTACGATATCCTCTACATCAGCGTGAGCCGTTAACCAATAAAACCCATGACGAAAGGCTTTAGCCACTCAAGATTTTGAGCCGGCGTGATGACCACAATCACCTTCGTGAATTTCTCTTAAGATTTCACGGCCCTCCTCAGGAGAAACACAGCGTTGGAAGACCCCTGTCACACTGCATCGGTGTAACTCGCCGTTGACAATAGTCATAGACTTAGACCTCCTGGTGATCTGTCATGCCAAAATCTCATCTTCGGGTAACTCGCCCCGGGTCATATAAGCCAGATAAGGCAACGTCCAATCAGGAATAGCATGAAGAGCCACCACCAACCGAGCCTCCGTGTTAAGGACATCAAGGTCCTCCTCCGATGGCAACTTAACTGAAGTATTATGCAGCACATCGAGTAATATATTAGGGGGTACTGGCTTACGTTGAGACCCAAGCCATGAAAATGCATCAGCCGCCTCGTTCTTCCGTCAATCAAGGTGATCCACCTGATAACCCTTAAAGTGACCAGCAATAGTATCAACCGCCCGGCGATAAGCCGCCATGAGTGTGTCTTTAGAATCCCACTTGCCAGAGACTTGTTGTGCTACAAGGTCTGAGTCGCCCAGGCACCTGACCTGGCTTAAATTCATCTCCTCAGCCATACGAAGGCCATGGAGTAAAGCTTCATACTCAGCTGCATTGTTAGTACAAGGAAACATTAGCCTTAACACATAACAAAATTTGTCACCTCGTGGGGAAGTCAAAATAACTCCAGCCCCCGAGCCCTCCAACTGTCTGGACCCATCAAAGTGGATTGTCCAATATGTGTTGTCAGGCTTCTCCTCAGGTGTCTGCAACTCTGTCCAATCATTGATGAAATCAACCAAAGCTTGAGACTTAATAGCTGTCCTGGGCACATATTTCAAATTATGAGGTCCAAGTTCAATTGCCCACTTAGCAACCCGGCTTGTAGCCTCCCTGTTCTGAATAATATCTCCTAAAGGAGCAGAGCTGACCATAGTAATAGGATGACCAAGAAAGTAATGCTTCAGCTTGCGACTTGCCATGAACACCCCAAACACCAGTTTCTGCCAATGTGGATATCATTGCTTGGACTCTGTCAACACCTCACTGACATAGTAAGCCAGCCGCTGAACTGGGTACTCCTTACTAGTCTCCTTGTGCTCTATTACAACTACCATGCTGACCACTTTATTATTAGCTTCCATGTACAGGAGCAAAGGCTCTTTCTCAATGGGAGCAGAAAGGATAGGCGGCTCAGCTAACTGTTTCTTGAGCGCCTCAAATGCCTCATTAGCAGCATCACTCCAGACAAAGTGATCTGCCTTTTTCATCATCTAGTATAAGGGAATTGCCTTCTCTCCCGGTGACTTATAAACCGGCTCAAAGCTGAAATATGACCCGCCAAACGCTGAACGTCATTGACACACGCCAGCTTAGAAAGCGAAGTGATAGCCTTGATCTTCTCCGGGTTAGCTTCGATGCCCCTTTCTGAGACTAGAAATCCCAACAGTTTACCTACAGGCACACCAAAGACACACTTGGCCGGGTTAATCATCATTTTATAGACCCAGAGATTGTCAAAAGTTTCCCTTAAATCATCCAGGAGAGTCTCCTTCTTTCTAGACTTAACCACAATATCATCCACATAAGCGTGAACGTTGCACCCAATCTGACTGTGAAAACAATTCTGAGCACAGCGTTGATAAGTTGCCTGAGCACTTTTGAGCCCAAAAGGCATAGAAACATAGCAGAAAGCTCCAAAAGGTGTAATGAAAGCCATCTTCTCTTGGTCTTTAACTGCCATCTTGATCTGATGATAACCAGAATAAGCATCTAGAAAACATAAACTCTCACAACCCGCCGTTGCATCAATAATCTGGTCGATACGGGGGAGAGCAAACGGATCAGCTGGACAAGCCTTGTTAAGATCTGTGTAATCGACACACATACGCCAAGGCCGTTCTTCTTGAGTACAAGCACAGGGTTAGCCAACCACTCAGGGTGAAAAACTTCTACGATAAAACCCAGCTGCTAAGAGCCGGGCTACCTCTTCTCCAATAGCCTTACGCCGCTCTTCATTGAAACAACGAAGGAACTGTTTAACCGGCTTAAACTTAGGATCCACATTAAGAGTGTGCTCAGCGAATTCTCTCGGAACACCCGACATGTCAGAAGGTTTCCATGCAAAGATGTCCCGATTCTCACTGATGAACTCGATGAGCACGCTTTCCTATTTAGGATCCATATTAGCCCCCACTGTGAACTGCTGAGATGAGTCACCAGGGACAAAATCAACCTGCTTAGTATCATCAGCCGACTTAAATTTTAATAAAGGGTCTTGCTCAGTGGTGGGCTTCTTCAAAGGGGTCATATCAGCCGGGTCAATATTGTCCTTGTAAAACTTGAGCTCCTCGGTAGCACAAGCCGACTCTGCATAAGTCGTGTCTCATTCCTCACATTCCAAGGCGACTTTCCGATCACCATGGACCGTAATTGTGCCCTTGCGCCCAGGCATTTTGAGCTGTAGATAAACATAACAAGGGTGAGCCATGAACTTAGCATAAGTCGGCCGTCCGAACAAAGCATGATACGGACTCTTGATTTTGACCACCTTGAACCACAATGTCTCAGCTCTGTAATCATAGTCATCACCAAAGGCTACTTCCAGAGCAATTTTCCCCACAGGATACGCCGACTTACCAGGCACCACACCATGAAAGACTGTAGAAGACGGCTTAAGATCCTTGTCAGTCAAGTTCATCCGACGAAAAGTGTCATAGTATAGGATGTTGATGCTACTGCCACCATCCATCAGCACCTTAGTGAATTTATAACTTCCCACTTGAGGGGCTACTACCAATGCCAGATGACCCAGATTTTCAACCCAGGGTGGGTGATCCTCCCGACTCCATGTGACCGGATGCTCCGACCAATGTAAGTATTGGGGTATGGCCGGCTCAACAGCACTAACAGCACGCTTATGAACCTTCTCATCTCTTTTGCAAAGACTTGTAGTGAAGACATGATACTGGCCACTATTGAGCTGCTTGCGATTACTCTGATATCCTGATTGATTACCTTGCTGGTGGTTGCCCTGACCAGACTGTTGATTATGACCACCATGGTTACCTTGTCCTTGATAGCCAGAATTTGAGCCTCCTCCACCAAAATCGGAGCCCTGAGAGCCAGAACCTGACCCGCCGGGCGGTCCATTGTCATTACTGTAATTCCTGAACTCTCGCATGACCCAACAATCCTTCCAAGCATGAGTGGATGGCTTGTCAGGAAGACTATGCTTCGGGCATGGGTCATTAAGCACCGCTTCAAGATTAAAAGGTTTTTCCTTGCTATACGACGGCTTACTATTACCATTGCAACGTTGATTCTTGTACCCAGTGTTGGTGTTAGCAACTAAATCTAACCCGCCATCAGGGTGTCTGCGCTTACCACCATTGCCCTGGTTGTTATTATGCCCTGCCAAGTTCTGCTGCTGACCCTTACCATTGCCACTCTTCTTGCCCTTGTTGGACTTCTCATCATCATATCCAGGGGCCTTAGTGTTATCAGAGCCAGCATATAATGAGAGCCGCCATGAGTTCACTGTCGGTGTACTAAGAATTGGGCCACTAGTACCCCGTACTTGTGCACGGGCAGTTGTAGCCATCCTCGCGGCAAGGCTTGCCGGGGAACAGTTCGAGGTTGATTCAAGCCACCAAAGAAATCATCCAGTCAGAGATCTGAGGATCAGCAGATAAGAAGAGCTGGAATCCGAGGGCCAGCTTCCCCGGCAAGATCTTGCCGGGGTGGCCTGCGGAGCCCGGCAAGGATTGGCGCCCGGCAAGGTTTTGTTGCTGTGCCACCGCTCTAGCACAGCGACGAACCTGACATTCTGGGTCCTTCTTTGGATGCGTGGCGACGCGCCAATGGAGGAGAGCTTAAGCGGTGCTGATGGGATGGCCCCTTTTTCCATCCCCAAGAAAGTAAGGACACCTAAACGGACACCTTACGGTGCATTAAATGCGTTCGTCCTAGTCCGTCAGGGGTTAGGTATGATGACCCTGTAGCTACTTTACACCTCAATGTATGTACATTTTGCCACTGTGGTGACCCCTTTGTGATATAAAAGGAGGCCCATTGCAACTGCTACAGAGGAGGAGGAGATTTTCTGGCCCATTCTGCATGCGTAGCTGCTCTTTGAACGTACTGTTCACTACGAGCGCTCCTGGAGGCTGGGCTCAAGAACATCAATAATAAAACAAGGCAGGAGTAGGGTTTTACGCTGATCAGCGGCCCGAACCTGGGTAAAATCTTCCCGCGTCGATCGTTGGTTCTGCTCTTTGCGCATACCTCTCCCCCCGCTGAATCGTAAAGGGGTCCTTTAGGATCCCATAGGTGTTGTACCCCGACATTCACCCATGTCATTACAATGACGCTTAAGCCGCCCAAGCTTCTGTTTAGGGGGGTGGGGGTAAAGTGACAGTTCTTCTCCAAAACTAGAACCGCCTGACCCGCCGCGATACTATCTGATGAGTGAATAATAGCAGAGACCCGCCGGACCCAATGATGGGCCGACTCATCCTCGCACTGCACGCAGTTATCCAGATCAATAATTGTTAGAGGCTGCTTGCTTGTCCCTTGAAAATTCTTAATGAACCACGCCTTCAACCGCGCCTTTTAACCATGTACGAGCTGGCCCATCCATCATCATAGTAAAGTACTTGGCATAGACCGCGTCGTTGACATCTCCATGGCTAACTCATAGCTCTCAATCCAGCCTTCAGGAGAGAGATCAGCTGTATAATTGGGCACCTTACGAGGACCCTTGAAATCCTTAGGCAGGAGCTCGTTACGCAAAGCTGGTACTAAACATGGCACTCCGACAAACCTGGAAATTACACCCGCTCCTACTGAAGCCGAAGGGGTCAATGGCTGTTGATAAGCCCCTAGTTGATCTGCCACCGCCTCTGCCTCATGACGGTGCGGGTTATCTTCCCGGGGCGGGTTATCCTCATGGGTCGGATGACGGCGTCGTTCGCTGCTGGAGACCGCAGGCGACTCAATACGCCGGCTGTAGCTTCGACTTGGACGAGGGGTCGAATGAACATGATCACGACTGTATGAGTAAGCCGCCTGCTGCGCCACAGCTATTCGAAGGAGTTCCACTGCGTTTCGGGTCTCCATCACCACCGGTGACTCGCCCTTGATCGGAATAGCCGCCAGCCGGGTCGCTGCTGCTAACATGTTATCCACCAGGCTAGAAAAATGCCCTGGTGGTGGCGTCAGGAAACGTTGAGGCGGCATTTGATCGGGGGGTAGGTTAGGCACCCGATCCTCCCTTCGCACCGGTTCAGGATGGTGGGGTTGAGCTGCTGCTGCTCGGCTTCTAGGGGCATCCGGGTTTAACTGAGGGTTCACCCTTGTATCCGGAGTGCTTGGACCTGCCCCTGGTGTATTAAACAGATTCATGGGCTCATAATGCAAAGGCAGACGGGTCTAGTGTCTCCTACGAAGAACCGCGTCAGAGGCATTCTATTCTAGACTTAAATGCCAAGCTTCTGTCCTTACGCGCTCTGACTCAGCCGCAATCTGAGCCCGTTCCTCTGCCATCCTGGTATTCTCTGCATTGAGATCCTCTTGGGCCTTGGCCACCTCATCTCGTACCTTTGCAATCTCTGCATTATGCTGTGCTTGTTTCACCGCAGTAACCTTTGTTGCTAACAGGTTGTCAAAGTGCCCAAGAGTTCAGACAAAACCTGAGCCGGCGGTCGGATTGACCCGCCGGCCGCAGCTGCCGCAGCCGCTGAACTAGATGTCATAGCTGCAGTTGTTGATGAATTGAGAGCCGGCCCTGTGCCAGCCATGAAGATAGCAGCCTTGCACGGTGGCTCATAGGGGTCCGGAATACTATCACCATCGGAATAGCTCCCAAGCCCGCCGTCTGGAAGCTGATAAATTGACTCCATCTCTCCGATCGAGGACTCATCACTTGAGTAGGTGAGAGTCTCTCTTCTAGATACATAATCTTCCGTGAGATCCGCGCCATATGTGAAACCAACGAAAACATGTTTCCGGCCGGGTTGAACCTGGGCAGGTTGCGCACGCTGAGCCGGCTCGACGATGTCGGTGAAGATGTTTGGCTCAGGCTCTGATCCGCCGATCTTGCTAATGAAGACGTGGATTCCGCCGAAGGGGACCCGGTACCCATACTCAATTGAGTCGGCCTCGGTGCCCTAGCTAGCGTCGTTGATGTAGAGCTTGCCGCGGCGACTCTTGGTCATGCTGCCAACGGCGTATCCCTCGATCCCTGGGAAGGAGCCCTTCAAGAACTCGAAACCACCGTGCACTGGCCCCATGGTGGGCGCCAACTGTCGTGGGTTTAACACGGCAGATGCCCTTGTGAAAGGACTTAGGTATGGAGCCATCGCAACATAGGTTAGCTTAAAGGGATTTAGCGGGACGAGAGACACGGTTTACCCAGGTTTGACCCCTCACCGACGAGGTAAAAGCCTACTTCCTGCTTTGTGCTATATTGATTGAGTATCGATTACAAGGGAGCGGAATCGCTTAACCTAGCTCTCGATTGATTGTAACTTGAGTTAACCTGCCGCAGGGTCTCGCCTTTATATACACAGGTCGAGGCCCTGGGCTTACAAGAGTCCAAGTTGGATCATACAACATGACCGACCCGGGTTCTAAGTCGCCTTGCCTCCCTAGGCAAGTTGCCATCGGGTGGCTCACACCTCCGGGTTATGATGCTATGTCCGGGTCTTGGGCCTTTCAACAGGCCCGCCTTGTAAGCCGCCTCCAGTCTTCATATCTTATCTTCTTGGGCCTACTTAGGCTTTCACTTATGAGTTGCCAATAGTGTAACCCGGCCCCTCCTGGGCAGGTCACACCGCGGGGTTATATCCCCAACAGGGAGTGAGTAATTCCTTCATAGGCTCGCTGGACGGTGATGGGTTGGATAAGATTTATCATGTAATCGAGTTAGTTTTGTTAGGACTTGATCCCTAGTATCCACTATGTTCTGAGATTGATGTTGGTATGACTTTGCTATGCTTGATGCTTGTCACTAGGGCCTGAGTGCCATGATTTCAGATCTGAACCCTTTATGTTTTCATGAATATATTTTTGTTCTTGATCCTATCTTGCAAGTTATACGTACCTATTACATATTACCCCAAGGTGACAATAATTAGGATTCTTTCTGGTGATTACCGTAGTTTGAGGAGTTCATGTATTCACTATGTGTTAATGCTTTGTTCCGGTTCTCTATTAAAAGGAGGCCTTAATATCCCTTAGTTTTCTTATGGACCCCACTGCCATGGGAGGGTAGGACAAAAGATGTCATGCAAGTTCTTATCGCAAGCACGTATGACTATATACGGAATACATGCCTACATTACATTGATGAATTGGAGCTAGTTCTGTGTCGCCCTAGGTTATAACTGTTATATGATGAATGTCATCCAACATAATTATCCATCACCAATCCAATGCCTATGAGCTTTTCACATATTGATCTTTTCTAAGTTACTGCTGTTGTTGTTGCTGCTGTTACAATCACTATAAAATTGCTACTGCTACCGTTACTCTTGCTATCGTTACCACTGCTATCAAACTATCATATTACTGTGTTACTGATCACTCTGCTGCAGATATTTAGTTCTCCTGGTGTGGTTGAATTGACAACTCAACTACTAATACTTGCAAATATTCTTTGGCTCCCCTTGTGTCGAATCAATAAATTTGGGTTGAATATTCTATCCTCAAAAACTGTTGCGATCCCCTATACTTGTGGGTTATCAAGACCTTTTTCTGGCACTGTTGTCGGGGAGCATAGCTCTATTTGCTGAGTCACTTGGGATTTATATCTGTTGATCACTATGAAAAATCTTAAGGATGATAGAACCAAGATCGTTCCATCTAAGACGAGGGGAGGTAAGGAACTGCCATCTAGCTCTGCACTTGATTCACCTTCTGTTTTAAGTAAGGTTGTGACACCACCACCTGTTATTAATTCTTATATGTCGCAAGTAATTGATGATGCTACTTCTTCTATGAAGGATGTTGTTGATGATGCTAGTTCTTTGCTTGATGATACTGTGCCACTAGGTGAATTTCTTGGTGAACAACTTGCTAAGGCTAAAGAATTTGAAAATGCTGAAACTGATGAAATTACTGAAACCGATGAAATTATTGAAGCTGATGGAATTTATGGAACACCTATTAGACCTAGCTCTCCTAGAATTGAAATGCATAGATACCCGAGGGTTATGTTGTAGCTGAGGAGATAACTAGAGAACTTCTTGCATGTAATGATAGAGATGATCTTAAGAAATTACTATGTAAGCTGAAAGAAAAATCTTTGATTGCTAGAATGAAATATGATCCAATGTTTTCTACTTCACCTATCTTTGTTACTGATAAGGATTATCAATTCTCTATCAATCCTGACTTAATAACTTTGGTTGAATCTGATCATTTCCATGGTTATGAGACTGAAACTTTTGTGGCACACACTACTGCAGGATGCTGCTAACGCGACACTATGATCAGAGACCCTTTGACGAAACTATGTGCGATGCATTAATCGCAAACGGTGATGTAAAAAACCATAAAAAAAGATGCAAAACGTTTGCGATGAAGGATACATCAAACACGATTCAGATTTTAGTTGCATGTGCGATGCGGGGCATACGGTTGATCCATATGAACTGTTTGCGATGAGACAGAACAACAGAAACTGGCAGCCATATCAAGGTGTGTGCGATATACGGCATACAGTTCGCTCCGATGAACCGTTTGTGATGATCGAGTTGAACACAAACGATTCGGCGTAACAAGATGTGTGTGATACCCGGCAAACAGGTCGGTAATCAGAATTGTGTGCAATCATTATAGACAGCCCATACTGTCTTTTTTTGTGAATTGTGTGCTCGTCAAGGCACACAATTCAAGAAACCAACCTGTGGGTGATAATGTAAAAGATCTCTGTCGAATACGTATTACTAACCGTCCGCGATGAGATTGACAGGGAAAACAAAGATAACAAATTAATATGAGAGAACGGAAACAGAGATATATACAATCTGCTTAATTTACTCCTTCTTCTTCTTATTGTTGTTGGATGGCCCCGCGACATTGTCTTGGCGAGGATGCTTCTTGCTGCGAACCGTTGGCTTTTCATCGCCGCCGCCGTCGTCATCGTCGTTGCTGTCGTCGTTGTCCTCCTCATTCGACCATTCCTCCTCCTCATCATCGTCGTCCTCTTCTTCGTCCTTCAACGGCTCCTCATCCGTCTGGTTGTCGTCTAACGACTCTGGGAGGCGGTGTCCCTTCCATGATCCGGATATAATCGAGGTCTAGGCTCAACGCCAGACTCATGGAAGACGAGCGGGATGATTCCGATGTTGACCTATAATCGGGCGCCAGACTGCTTGCGGAACTATCGTCCTCGCTGTCGCTCGACATGGCTGCAGTCGTATAAAAACCATGAGAAAGCGAGATTGCAGAGTGTGTGCAAGTGTGTAGCACGGCCTGTCGGGGACGATGAAGATGGTGGACACTTAAGTGGGGTATGCAGAGAAGAGGAATGCCAATTGAAGCGGGGGTTGACGTATTATCTAACCGTTGATATAATCAACCACAATTATTTGTACCCAGTTGCTCCAAATTCCTGGGGTTGCGCAAATCTCAATGTGATAATTAATTATGCACACGAATTGGAGCGTCCAAATATGAAACAAGCATTTTTCGTAGTACTTCTACTCCCTCCGTACCGGCGACCTAGGTGGGGGAAAACGAGAGAACTTGATGATTATTTGGTAATCAATACCATTGCGTGCAGAGAATTGACCATTGCATGCATGTTATGCTAAGTAGTCTGAAGTCATTGAATGCATACTAGCCGCAGGACTCCTATTGGCTGATTTCTTTTTTCAGAACAAAAACAAGGAACGAGTTTTGGGATTATTTGGTTTTCATAATGTGACTTATGCACCGGTATGAATGGAGTAGGATAGTTGGCAAGCAATACATTGAGCTCTTGTTATTGATGAAGCCAGTAATAATCAAACTACAAAGGAAAAGAAAAAAGACAAAGGAAAATATCTGCATGAATCTTCGTGTAACATCAATGGCATAGGACCTAGATGTGCATTACTTAGAGCACATCTGGATGTGCTTTAGCAATACTGTCAAACAAAACCCCTAAACATCATTGCAAACAGCGCATAGAACAAGGCTAATGCGACAACCACAACTACACATGCTAGTTCCTTCTTGTCTCTTACTTTCATCTATTGCCTGTGATTACTTCTTTCTTGCTTCATCATACTGATTGTACATTCTAAATCAGCCAGTTTCTTCTTCAGCTTTATGTTATCTTCTGCGAGCTTGGTGATAAAACTCCGAGCCCTGCCATGCTAGTCTTCATCTAGCCAGTTAACAAAGGCACAAGCCTCATACCCCTGCCAATGTTAAATAGTATTCAGGATGAGCGGTGGCATTAACTCAAGTAATATGATGAACTTAGCACTAACCTCTAAGGGGCAACTGAGAAACCGCCTGTCAATGTCGAATCCCTCCATGCATACACGTCGAGCGGGAGTGTGCCTGTGCACACAACTCAACTTTTGGTACTTCTTGGTGGCGCAAAACTCGGAGTCGAACTCGTGTTACGGGAGTCTAGAGTCATGCTCTGAATCCGGCGGCAGATCGCTTTCCTAGGGGGGGGGGGGGTCATTCAGGACGGATTCAGCAGGGAGCTACTTTGGACATGCTAAAAAAGATTGGGATAGATTGGAACCTGACAGGATGATTCAGATCCATAGTACACCTGTCTTCTGATGACCTTAGGCAAGTGCTCGACAGTGACTGTCGTCGTGGCGGCGCTGCCGAGAGCGGCGATACGAGCAGGAGTAGCCACACTGAAACCATCAGCACCACTCGTCCTCATTCCTCCAATGTCATTTCCATGCGAGGGAATTTGGAGGCTATCTAGGGATTTGGGGGAAATGGGGAAACTGTGGGCATAAGCTAATGGTCGGGAACTACTTATCGCACTATATGTTGTCTACGACACACTGTTTATACATGTCGTTTGTGTTAGGTATTAAAACTTCACACACTATTTCCGCACCAAACCGTGTGAGAAGACAATGTAGGTGAGACACGGTTGCCGTGACATAACCATATGTGATGTACTACCCTGTACATATAATTGAGTTACAGTAATACCGTTTAAACAGCCGCTGCGGATACCCGTCAAAAAATAAAACAACCACTCTGCAGATAGAGATGGCGGCGGCGGCCAAGGCAGCGGCTACCGGATAAGAGGTCAATCCTCGGTCGGTGGGCGGTGGCAACGTCATAGGAGGTCAATCCTCGGTGTGCAGCGGGAGATAGGAGGAGCTCAACCATTGAGGCTGGCGGCGGCGTGATTGGAGCACATCCATCGCGGTCGATGGTGGGATAGTGGAGGTCGAACTTCAGGCGGTAGCCGCACTATGCTTTGCTCCTCGACCCTACTGTCTCAGCGTGGCGCCGCATCGCGCTTCTCTATCTGCTGGGTGGAGGTCGCCGCACGACTAATTAATTAAATTATTCTTTTCGTGAGTGGCTTAATTAAGGTATTCAATTCCTAAGGGTAGTGTTGTAGTACTCTGCGTGTAAATTGACTGGCCATTATTTTTTGTCATTGCACGTCTGGATAACAATATGGAGCTCCCTCAGTAATTATAAAAATAAAACCTTGTGATTTATGCACGCATCTTTGGGCATCAGTTAATCTGTTTATTAATGTTGTTGTTTTGTTTTTAATTACCCTCCGTGTGGTGCAGATGGAACGATCTGAATGGATGAAGAATCGGAGAAGCTCAGATTTTATGAGTGGCGTGGCGGAGTTCATGAATTTGGCTGAAAGTACAAAGAAGAGAATTAGTGATGAGGATTACATCCTGTGTCCATGTAGTCATTGTGCCAATATGGAGTCACATGAAGTTGCAGATGTCGAGTGGCACTTACTCTCTCGGGGATTCATGGATGGATATACTCGTTGGACCAGACACGGTGAAGAGCAGGTCATGGATGAATATACCCAGGGCTGCGAGATGCCAAACCCCGATCAGTGTCACATGGATGTTGAATCTAACATCAGGGCAGCTGAGTTAAGCTACCAATGGAACACCGGAAAGTCGAAACGCCCACTGGAAAAAACCAAGACGGCGACGCAGACAACGGCGATCTTGATTTGCCAGATTTTGCTGCTATGATTGCAGATTTCAAGGGCCCAAAAAAGGATATGATTGGGTACAAGGATCTGCCAACCATTGCTGCGGACTCCAAGAAAGAATTATATCCAGGTTGCAAAAAGAAATATTCCAAGTTGAGTACCACCCTGGCGCTTCTCAGATTTAAAGCAGCAAACCACTGGTACAGCGAGGTGCTATACAAACGGTTTTTAACCCCTTTCCGCGACGGTGTTCTGAACCGTCGCCTAGTGAGTGACTACGATAGGGGGGGGGGGTCCTTCCCACACGACCCAGAAACCATCAGGGATATGCCCTCCTGGCACACACGCTCGACAAAATGAGGTCGTGTGCGACCGGCGAGCGATCAAATATGGTTATACGTACAGTAGTGCTAAAAAATACAATTATACAGGGGAAATCGTTTCCGGTCGTAAGTACATCCCACACAGTCAGTCCCCGCTAAACGTTTCCGTTCGTATATACATCCCAAGCAGTCGCTCCAAGGAAAATGTTTCCGTTCGCAGGTACATCACACACAATTTTCCCCATTAAATCATTTGTGATAGAGTTGCCATTGCACACGATATTAACAATTTTATCATTTACGTTATTGAATGCATAACACACAGTGCGTAGAAGAAACTATGTGGCAAAGGCTGTCCATCACACACAATTTTTATGTGGTAAACATTTGCGCAAGGTGGCCTAACGCAAACAGTTTTCAAGAGGATGTTGTGTGTGATTGTTCATTGATCCAACACGGTTTATTCCTAGAAACTATGTGCGTTGCCTGAGGTCATCGCCCATGGTGTTTTCTCAATAACCGTTTGCAATAGAAAAACCAAATTAGCAGGCTAATTGCCCTATTATTAATAATCCATTTATTAATCTAATTGACATTTCATATTACGCATACAATATATTTCATTTCCATATTAAGGAAGCAGGATTTCATAATTGAAATACATCAGAGTACAACATCATATAGCTTCAGCACTCAGCTACCCCATTACACAACTGCACCAGCACCAAGTTTCACATGCAACATCTACAACCTTTCGAAATTAGCATCATAGACAGATGAATCTCATCTGGAAAACTGCTGAAGCGGAAGGCGAATATTGAGCCTTTATTGATGTTGAAGGTCTCTGCAACTTTAGGCCAGTGCCTGTGGATGATTGACCGTCCATCCTTTGTCCTCTTCAGGAACACTTCAATATTGAACCGTGGGTGTTGTATGAAAAGCTTCCTCGCCTCCTGACCATACAGGTGGTTTGAGAGGTAATCATCAGTGAACTGCTTTGGAAAGGCCTGAAAACAAGGATATGCATAAATATCTTCTCCAGATTTGAAATGGTGCAAAGGAATTAAAAAGACAAGGTATAACAGTTAGTACCATCCCGTACTGAACTAATGTTCTTCATTGTGCAGACAAAGATCTTGTTGTTTTTTGTCGCTAATTTCTTTATCGTAACAATCTTTCTGAGTGTCTTGACTTGACTGATATTAATGGACAACTCATTTCCACATATGCAAAAAGGGTCAAACAGTGGGTCAAAACCTCTAACAGCAGGACCTACATGTGCAAGACCAAATTGTTAAAAACCTAATATTTAAAAACAAGAAGTGGAAAGGTGTGTTATTAACTGCAATAGGCCTAATATTTAAAAACAAGCAAACATAATCATTCAAACTTGTATTGTGCAGGTCTAAGTACACTAGTTATTGGCCCTGTTTGGATCCATGGGTTAGAGTTAGTATGAGCTAGTTTGGGCTCAAATAGCCCTAAAGTATCCAAACATGAGCGCTAGTTTGAGCTAGTTGCGTCAAACCCACCCAAAACAACTATCCCACCCAAGAGGTGCTGATTGGGGCTAGTTCTCCTAGTGCATTTATTGTCAATCTAACACTGTCATCCAAACACCTCTTTGGCTAGAGTTAGTTCAGAGTTAGTCATTGTTGAGTATCATTGTTATTTAGGATACATAGGATAGCGTAGGATTTATTCTACCTTGACTTGTACTCCAAGATGACCATGTACTCCTATATATATGCCCACGAGGCTCAAGCAATACAATCAACTATTCCACCAATCTCTCTCTCTCTCTCCCTTTTAACTGTCATGAGCTAGAAACTAACTCTAACCTCTAGCTAAGTTAGAGTATCCAAACAGTGCCATTGTTAAATCAAATGGAAAGGCGTGTTCAATACTCCCTTCGGTCCTTTTTACTCTGCATATAAGAATTGTCTGAAGTCAAACTTCATAAAGTTTGAATAAATATCAACATCTAGCATGCTAAAGTTATACAATATGAAAATTTAAGTCATGACACATGTACTGATATTTATTTCATATTGTGAATGTTGGTATTTTGTTCTATAAAGTTGGTCAAACTTTAAGAGGCCTGACTTTAGACAAATCTTATATGCGAACTAAAAAGATTAGGAGGGAGTACAACATGCTTAACAGCAACCAAATATAGTCATTCATAGAGTTATTGTTAAATTTGGTATTGATGAAATTGAACTGCACAGTTCATACTAGCACATATAGAACATCACACTGTTAATAGCTGAAATAAACAAGGCATACTACGAAAGAACAACCAAAGATGGCAATTGAAACTGGACATATGGTAACTACAAACAACCGAACAACCATAAACCGTAGAAATAAACAAGGCGTAATGCAAACAAACTAATATAGCAATAAATACTGGACATGTTCTCACTACAAAAGGGGTTCGAGAAAACAAATCATGGGTTTCCTCACTTGTCACAGATTGGCTCCTCCTCGTGGTCGCTGTCGATGAGGTCTAACTTGCCAGCTGAGGGTCCCAGGCCAATGTCGCAGAACGTGTCCTTCAGAAATGACAAAAGGGGCTCCATGGCGATGAAGGATGGCAAATTGTTCATAACGAGCCACAGGAGATCAGCGGCAGGGCCATCGATGAGATCGACGGCTGTCGAACCCGAAGGGTTGGGGGTGGGCAACTTAACCTGTGACATAACCCGCGTCAAGCCGTTGGTGTCGACGACCTTGATGTCGTAGCCAGCGTCCATGACATGCCAGAATACTCTAGCCCGCTGATTGAAAGGCTCAATCCAGGTCTAGTCATCGTCGTCAGCTTCCTCGGCGGCCACCTCGCTGACGTCGGGCGAAGAGGCCGCGGTAAAGCTCTTTTGGGCCATTCGCTCCTCGAGCTCCCTGGGAAGCGTAGCCGGGCTTAGGCTGCGATGCTCTGGAGTGGGGGAGGGGGTGTGGATGGGGATCTCTGGGAAAGGGGGCGTTTCGCAGGCGTCATCTAAAAAACTCAGGGCTGCGAGGGTATGTATATCGGTGGGTAAACTGCACGGGCAGACCGGCAGAGGTTGATGATGGAGGCGGCGCGGCGGCGGTGACCTAGCTAGGTTTGGAGCGAGGGAGGGGTGGTGTGTATGTGTGTGAGCGGGGGATTTGGGGTGAGTGAAGGATTTGGGGTGTGTGTGTGGAGGGTGTCCAAGGTGGTGTTTGAGGAAATGCCGCGGGTAGTGAAAATTTTACTAGGCGGGAGTAAAATGGCGGGGCTACCAAAATTTTGGATCAAGGGATTGAAGCAGAGCGGGTCGGGAGTAAAATGCCGGGGCTACTGAAAATTTGGATCTACTAATTGAAGCAGAGCGGGAGTAACAGACATCGCACACGGTCCAGACATACTAATCGTGTGCTATCAAATAGAAAAACCATCTACGCGGGTAGATATTTTCGAGATTGCGAGGCAGTAGATATTTTCGAGAGGGGGAGGGAAGCCTCATGGAGCCCAATCTACTGTGATCATGTGGGTGACAGGTGAGGGGCAGGGGCGCGGCACACGGGTAGTCCTAGGGAACCGTGTCTGTTTCGTACCCGATCGCAGATGGTTGCTGCGTCTGACTCGTCTGCTGTTTATAAATTTGGCCAAAAAAATGCGGGAAAGGGTCAGAACACGAACACACTTGCATGTGGACCAAATATATGTATGAAAAGGGTGGTTTTATGTTCAAATACCCAATGCACAACTTTGATGTGGCACCTATCGCACAAAGCGCACATTATTATTGCTAGCCCCCCCCCCCCCAAACACACACACACACACACACTTTGTGTTGCCGGGAGGGGAATCCTAGCTATGAACGCATGCCCCCAAATAGCTAGGTCTGACATCTCACCATACCATAACACAAAACCAAAAGGAGTACATCAACCTCCCTCCCCCCTTTGCTTCCGATCAAATGTGGACCGTGTGCGGGCCCACAGATGTGTTCTTCTGGCATTAGATGGGTGACACCACTTACCAACCACACCTGCGGGTGGCCCGATGTGTGTGTGTGTGTGTGAAAACGATGTGCTATGATATTTAAATAACCAAATCACAAATTTGATGTGGCACATGTGCATCGCAAATTAACCGGGCATCCCCAACCCCACGGAGGTTCATCTAGTACGAAGTAGTACTGTGCCCCCCCCCACACACACTTTGAGTCGGGGGGAGGGGGCATCTCACCAAGGCGTATTGTAAGACTGACCAAGAAGAATCACCACCTTGGTCGTATAACCTCTCTTGTTTGTTGGGTCAAAGTCATCCATTGACGTTCCACATGCGGCCCCACAAAATAGGCTAGCTTGTCTCCGATAACCACGCGAGGGAGTGCCTGAAGACAACCACTACGTGCATGTGGCCCAAACATATGTATGAAGTGTCATGTGGTGTTTGAATAATATACCCAATGCACAACTTTGATTCATGTGTATGGAGCCCTCAAACTTAGGTCTCGAATCTGACCATGATTGACGTACGACTATACGGTAACGCGAACCAAGAGAAGAAGAATCCACCCTGGTAACCTCTCTCGCGTTGTTGGTCGAAGTGATGGAGACCTCCACATGGGCCCACGAATATATAGGCCGTCGATGATAACCAAGCGAGGGAGAGTGTCCAAAGACAACCACTGCATGTATGTGCCCCAAACATATGTATGGACATGCATGATGCATGCATATATGTTTGAATACCAAAAGCACAATATTTTGATGTGGTGCATGCATGCGTCGAAAAACGCACAGTCCCCACACAGATCTGGTTCATGATGCGTTGCGTGCTCCCCCCCACCACTTCGACCCGGTGGGAGGGATTCGTGCATACAAATGCACGTGAAGTATAGTTGCATGTACCGAACCGTATAAGACGAACCAAAATTTAATCCACTCCTAATTATAAGTCAAATTATCCTCTATCGCTGTCGGTCGAAGTGATTGACCAAGCAGGCACACTGAGATGGACGAAGCATCTCGCCGATAACCCCGTGAGTGAGTGCTAGAGGACAACCGCCATCGCTTGCTTGTGGGCCAAACACATATGTATGGAGATGTGTGGTTGTGATGTTTGAATACCTAATATATATGCAGAACTTTGATGTGGCACCTGCCTCGGAAACCTTTAAGTCCCCCACACACGAACCGAGGTTCATGACACGTAGTATATATATGTTGCCCCCCTTCCCTCTTCGACGCGTAATATATACTCCTACGTACGTACCGCAACACAACCCGAAAATAATCCTCCTTGTTCGTCAAAGTACCTTTCTCGTTGTGTTATATATTAGATGGACGACGACCTCGTGGGCCCATGGAGGGAAGAGTCGCAGGCGAATGAGTGACAACCATCGTCTGCACGTGGCCCAATGTGTTGGTGATGTTTTTAATACCCAATATGCACAACTTCTTTGCGGCACCTGCCTCGGAAACCGAAAAGTCCCCACACGGAGCGAGATCGATTCATGACGTGTGTGTAGTATATATGTGCTGCCCCGGCCCCCTCCTCCCCTCTTCGACGTGTACTATATACTCCTACCGCAACACAACCCAAAAAGAAACCTCCTTGCTGGGTCAAAGTGATGGAGGACAACCTCACAGGCCCACGGATGGAAGCATCACACGCGAGTGAGTGTCCTATACGACGCGTAGTATTGCCCCTGGCCACCCTCTTCAACGCGTACTATATATATATACCCCTACCGTACGTATAACAAAAACCAAAAAATGACCATCCTTGTTGGTCAAATTAACCTCTCTCATCGCATGTCATAGTGCTGGACGGCGACCTCGCGGGCCCACGCGGGTGAGTGTCCTAGGACCACCGCGTGCATGTGGCCCAAAGATGCATGTCAAACTTTTTCTTCAGCGAACATGTGACCAAAGGATTTTAGTGTTGAAAATTGAAAAAAAATAGATAACATCTATTTGTTTTTTATACATTGATTGATTTCCAGGGATTTAAATGTGCAAAATCAAATTTGATCTACATGAGACCCGTGATAGTGCACGTAAATGGATTGCAAAATCATATGTGTACGTGTCACTGGGTGCATGTTTAGTCCCCATGCAAGAAATTTCTAACATCTAGAATCTTGATTTTCAAATTCAATAAATCCAAAACTAAGTTTCATAGAAACTTATCGTGGTGTCATATGGACACCAATAGACTGTGATTTTTTTTCAAATTTGAGACAAGTTTTGATATAATCTTCTTACATACAGGAAATTATAAATAATTATCAACCAATATCATAAACGAACTCTTTATTCAAACCGTGTGCGTTAGACCAACAATGTAAGTGCCGTGCTTCGGTTAAGCAATAAAGCGGCATAATTAATCATTAAAAAGGAAAAAATAATATAATACGTGCCGCGCACGCGTCCCGTGTGCCGTACGAGCATGCGTGAGTTGACGATACGCATGCTAGCAGGCAGACCGGGAGGCCGAGGCATGCGCGTGTTTGTTACGCACTCACCGTGGGGTGTGCTAGTAGCTGTGTGAAATGACGGTAGGCGTGCTAGCAGTCCGCCGCGCAGGCTCACCGGGAGGCGAGCCAGCCCTTTGACCGCCGCCCACCTCGCTCCCACTGCTCCATATTAACGGCGCACCCGCCTCACTCCGTGAAATGATGGTATAGGAATGCCAGAAGTCCGCCGCGCAGGCTCACCGGGAAGCGAGACAGCCTTTGACCGCCGCCCGCCTCGCTCCCACTGGTCCGTAATAATGGCGTGCCCGAGCGGCCGCACCCTCGCCCCATCCTCGCCACACACACAATCCTCTCTCTCCGTCCGCATCCTCAACGCCGCTCTCAGTCCTCAAAGCCGTCAGTGTATGAGGATGCCGCCGAAGTGCCCCATCGGAGGGAGTGGCGACGCCGGGGCTTCTGAAGCACCGGAGCACGACGTGAATATGGAGACAGAGGTTTCTGTCACCGCCGATGAGGTGGAGAACGAGGCTGCCAACAAGCGGAGGCGGGTCGAGAAAGAACCGCAAGCGACTCCAGCAGGCCTAGACTTCATCAGCAGCCTCCCCGATGATATGTTGACAGTCATCATACCCCTCCTCCCAATCAAATATGGGGCAAGGACAACCGCCCTTTCCCGGCGGTGGCGCCCCCTATGGCTCTCCACCCCTCTCGACCTCCTCGATGCCCATGAGCTATGCCATGGCTATCGCAAAAACTTGGATGCGTTCTCCCAGATCCTCGGCAGTCACCATGGCCCAATCAGAGGCCTTATCACGAGCACGTTCCGTTCCAATGGCAAGGACCGAGCCAAGCTTGACGAGTGGTTCCGATCCCCCACCCTAGATCAGCTCGAGGAGCTTAGTTTTAATGATGGGCATACGTGCTCACTACTAATGTCCGCGCTCCGCTTCGCGCCCACGCTGCGCCTCGCCAAGTTCATGAACTGCCATTCCCCCCCCCCCCTTAATGACGCGCCCGCTCTTTTTCTACCATGACTGAAGCAGCTCATCACCGTCTGCATCCCAATGGATGACATGGAGCGCCTGCTCCGCGGCTATACTGCACTCGAGTTCCTTCGTCTTCAAGCGATGAATTGGTCGAGTAGCTTCCACATCACCTCCAGGACTCTCTGGACTATTTATGTGTGTTGCTGGTGCTGCAATGAGAGATCACAAAAGGTGGACCACAATATGGTCATTGAGGACACACCTTCACTTGAGAGATTACTTGTAGTTGATCAACAAGGTCCAACAAGAATCAATGTCATTTCTGCGCTGAAATTGACAGTGGTGGGCTACTCGTCTGTCAAATACTACTACTTTTAGGTACAACAGTCACCTTCAACCTCTCCTTCTTGATATCAGCATTATTTCTAGTTTTGAAGATGTATGTTTGATACGTCTCCAACGTATCTATAATTTATGAAGTATTCATGCTGCTATGTTATCATTCTTGGATGTTTTACAATCATTTTATAGCAACTTTATACCATTTTTTGGGACTACCTTATTGACATAGTGCCCAGTGCCAATTTTTTTTTGCTTGTTTTTTACATCGCAAAAAATCAATATCAAACGGAGTCCAAACGCAGTGAAACTTTTTGTGGATTTTTTATGGACCAGAAGACATTCAATGGGCCAGAGCAACACCTGGGGGGTGCCCCGAGGGGCGCACAACCCACCAAGGTGCGCCTGGGCCCCCAGGCGCGCCCCGGTGGGTTGTGCCCACCTCGGTGGCCTCCCGCACCGCCTCTTCGCCCTATAAATTGCAAAATATTCCAAAAACCCTCGCGGAGACCCTAGATTAGAAGTTCCGCCACCGCAAGTCTCTGTAGCCACAGAAAACCAATCTAGATCCCGTTCCGGCACCCTGCCGGAGGGGGAAATCATCACCGGTGGCCATCTTCATCATCCCGGCGGCCACCATGATGTGGAGGGAGTAGCCACCCTCCGGGCTGAGGGTTTGTACCAGTAGCTATGTGTTTAATCTCTCTCTCTCTCTCGTGTTCTCGAGATGTCATGATCTTGATGTATCGCGGGCTTTGTTAATATAGTCGGATCATATGGTGTTTTCCCCTTTCTATCTTGTTGTGAATTGAGTTTTCCCTTTGAGATTTCGTTTTATCGGATTGAATACTTTTATGGATTTGAGAGCACTTGATATATGTCTTGCATACGAATACCCGTGGTGACAATGGGGTATTATATTGATTCACTTGATATATGTTTTGGCACTCAACTCGCGGATTCCCGAGGTGACATTGGGGTAATCTATGCATAGGGGTTGATGCACGTTCTTGTCTTTGTTTCTCTGGTAGAAATCTTGGGGCACTCTTTGAGGTTCTTTGTGTTGGATTGAGCATTACGAATCTGAATTTGCTTTGGTGTTATTTTAGTACGAACTCTTGGATAGATCAATCGGAAAGAATAGCTTTGAGGTGGTTTCGTACCCTACAAACAATTTATTCTTATGTTCTCCGCTAGATAGGAAATTTGGAGTGATTCTTCATCGCACGTTGAGGGATGGTTATATGATCCAATTATATTAGCATTGTTGAGAGATTGCACTAGCGAAAGTACGGACCCTAGGCCTTGTTTTCAAGCATTGCAATACCGTCTGTGCTCACTTTTGTCACTTGCTACCTTGCTGATTATAAAAATATATTTCTACCATCCATATTACACTTTTATCACCATCTCTTCGCTGAACTAGTGCACCTATACAATTTGCCATTGTATTGGGTGTGTTGGGGACACAAGAGATTTCTTATATTTGGTTGCAGGGTTGTTTGAGAGAGACCATCTTCATCCTACGCCTCCCACGGATTGATAAACCTTAGGTCATCCACTTGAGGGAAAATTGCTACTATCCTACAAAACTCTGCGCTTGGAGGCCCAACACGAGTCTACAAGAATAAAGTTGCATAGTAGACATCAAGCTCTTTTCTCGCGCCGTTGCCGGGGAGGTGAGTGGTTGAAGGTATATCTTTAGATCTTGCAATCGAATCTTTTAGTTGAAAATTACAAAAAATGGAGATTGGGTTACCTCTGGTTGTTCTCTATCTTTATAATGTCTATCTTGAAAATAAGGGTTCCGTTGATTGTGCTCAATTGCTAGAAAAAGAATTCAAAAAAAATTATGGCATAAAAACATTGGATGATGAGCATGATTGCAATGTTGTTAGTATGAATTCTTTGAATATCCAAAATGCTAATGATGATTGCACAAGTCATGATAAAAATGTTTCTTATAAGCATGTCAATTTTTGTGGAGTGCATAAAGTTTGTGAAGACGTGCCTTATAGGGAACATAGATTTTGTATGAAGCATAAACATGATAAAACCAATTCTTTGCTCAAAGTGATAGATGAATTTGCTACAAAATTATGTTCTCTTTGTCCTATTACTTGTGAGCTTTGCTATAAGGATGGTCATCTTAATTTCCAATGCAAACTTTTTCATGTCCGTATCATGGCCAAATATTGTAATGATTTGATCACCCTTGAACTTTATAATGAGCTTTGTCTATTTTTGGGGAGTGAAGAATTGACACATAAAAATAGTTGGTTTGAAGTATTCATTCTCACAGACGACATTAAACTAAGCTAAAAAATATCTATATGTTTTGCATGGTAAATTGCAATGAGAATGCTTATATTGCCAACTATAGAAAGATGGGGAAACCAATAGAATATAAAAGGAATACTAATGAAAGGGTAAAGATTTCCACTTTCCCTCCTATTTTCTCTCATGATGAAATAGGTAACGAGAGGAGCTTCCTATCTAACCAATCTCATCAATAAGAAGCTTGAAAAAATTAATTAAACCCACACATGATGTGGTGAAGAAGAAGAAAATAAGAAAGAATAGAGGTAAAAAGGTATCTCTCCCAAATAATGTTGCTCCTATTATTGTTGTGCCTCATGAAAATGAATCAAAAATAATTGTGGAAGATGATGCACTTGATGATGATTTTGTTATGCCTATTGCTTGTTGTGATGATTATGATTGGGAAGATAATGATACTTCTTATAATCTTGGAAATCTTTTTGGCACCAACTTGGGAAATTATGATGATAGCAATTGTTATACCGTTGGTGCTATTCATACTATTAATGATGAGAGTGATTATGCTTATCATATGCCAAGCCACAAGATTGGGGATGCTATGTTTGATGAGAATGACATGTTTGAGAATTTATTTGCTGCAATTAATGTTTGTCCCAAGCTTGGGGACGATATGCTTAATGAAAATGATCTTTTTAGTCCCCCTACTTTGAATGATCAAATTTGCTATGATGATTGCATGCCTCCTATCTATGATGAGAACAAAGTTGCTACTTATGATGATTATTGTGATGATACTTATGTTATAAAAAGTGGTAATGATTATATTTACAAAACTTGTCATAGTTATGATTACCCTTTTCCTGAACATTACTCTTTTAATGTGGAAACAATTTATAGTATTCGAGTTTCATATGATACTCCCACTATTGTGAATGAAAATAAAATGGCTTATATGGAGAGTAATAAATTTTCTATGCTTTTGGATCATGAAAAGAATGCTTTATGTGATGGTTATATTGATGAATCTATTCATGATGCTACTGAAAATTATTATGAGAGAGGAACTTATGATTCATGATGCTCTTGTTATATTTCAATCCTTATCTTTTATGCAAGCATCGTTGAACTCATCATGCCTAGCTAAAAGGCATTAAAGAAAAGCGCTTGTTGGGAGACAAACCAACACTTTTACCTACTGTTTGTGTGTGTTAACATGATTATGCTACTGTAGTAATCATGTTTTTGTAGCTTTTATTTCAATAAAGTGCCAAGTAAAGACTTTGGGATAGTGTGGATGATAGTTGACTTGATTCTGTGCAAAAACAGAAACTTTTGCGCTCAGTCCAGGAATTTTGAAAATTCACTGGAACGTGATTTTGATCTGAATTTTTTACAGGTGATATATATACAAATTAACTACGTTGTCCTAATTTTTCAGAATTGTTGGAGTAGCAGAAGTATGGTTGGAGTACATATTATTACAGACTGTTCTGTTTTTGACAGATTCTGATTTCAATGCATAGTTTGCTTGTTTCCTAGTTTCTATGGCTTATATTGCTCAATATAAATTGTGAAAATGATATGATACAGTAGGCATTGTGTGGAAACAATTATGAATCTTGTCTTTGACAGTACCAAAGTGAAATGGTTTGCTCCTTATCATACTAACCTATCTCACGAAGTTCCGTTAAGTTTTGTGTGATTGAAGTTTTCAAGTTTTGGGTGAGATGTCGATATGAGGAGAATAAGGAGTGACAAGACCCTAATATTGGGGATGCCCAAGGCACTCCCAAGGTAATATTCAAGGAAGATCCAAGCAACTAAGCTTGGGGATGCCCCGGAAGGCATCCCCTCTTTCGTCTCCAACATTATCGGTAATCTCACTTGGAGCTATATTTTCATTCGTCACATGATATGGGTTTTTCTTGGAGCGTCATTTTATTTTGTTTTGATTTTATTTCTGATATTTATAATAATGTTTTGCATCTTTCTTTTCAATAAAAATGTCAAGGATAGCCTTTACCATGCTTATTTTGCAAGTCTACATGTTGCTGTTTCAAAACAGAAAGTTTATCGCTGTTCCAAATATTCTCTAGAAAAGTCAGAATGTGATAAAATGTTGAAACTTTTTGAAAAATAAGCTCTGATAAATTTTCTACAGTGTGGTAAATTTTCATAATTTTTGGACTTTAAGAAGTATTGATACTCTTGCATTCTTTACAGACTGTGCTGTTTTGGCAGATTGCTGTTATGTTTGCATTGTTTGCATATGTTTGCTTGTTTAATGATTCTATTTGAGGATAGGAGTATTAAATATGCAGAGGCATTTAGTATGCAATGTTTAATAATAATTTTAGTGATTTGCTACAGTAGAGAATGATAAGGTTTTTGCATTGGTTTATACTAACTTATCTCATGAGTTCTTGTTGAGTTTTGTGTGGATGAAGTTTTTAAGATCTAGGAAACCGTGATATAAAAGGAATTAAGGAGACACAAAAGCTCAAGCTTGGGGATACCCAAGGCATCCCAAGTTAATAATCCAAGAAGTCTCAAGCATCTAAGCTTGGGGATGCCCCAGTAGGCATCCCACCTTTCTTCATCAACAATTATCGGTTAGCCTAGGTTGAGCCTAAGTTTTTGCTTCTTCACATGATGTGTGCTATTCTTAGAATGTCATTTCATTTTATTTGCTTGCTGTTTAAATAAAATACTTAGATCTGAAATTTTTTAAATAAGAAAGAGTCCTCACTTAGTTACCCCTTTACTTAACTACTCGCTTGATCTTCACTTATATCTTTTTGGAGTAGTTTGTCATTTACTCTCGTGCTTCACTTATATCCTATGAGTAAATTATTGAATGAATTGAATATCATGAAGTTGAAATTATATGTTCATATCATGCCTAGTGGTAGCTTCACATTGGGTTTAGAAAGTGAAATCTTTTGAAGCTTGACAATCACAATATTGGTCATACAAGCAATTCATGAATGATTACTATAAGGAAGAGAACTTTCACACGCAAATACACTATCTTGGAAATCTTTTGTGATTGTGAGCCCCCATCAAAATATTATATGCCAAAATTGTTGACATTGGACAAGGAAGACAACGTAATGATTTATGTTTGTTCATATTCACATAGAAGTTATATTGTCATAGATCCTTCAACATGTGGTGCTTGCCCCCCATCTTTGCTAGCCAAAAATTCCGCACCAAGTAGAGATACTACTTGTGCATCCAAAAACCCTTAAACCCAAATCTTATTTTCAAGAGTCCACCATACCTACCTAAGGATTGAGTAAGATCCTTCAAGTAAGTTGTCATCGGTTCAATAAGGCAATACAAATTGCTTCTAAAAGTGTTAGATCATTTAGTGTAAGAGAAAATTGAGCGTTGTACGAACTTTTGATGGCAAAGAATAAAAGTGACAGACTGCATAATAAAGGTTGCTATCATAAGGGGTAATATAACGTGACATTCTTTTGCACTAAGGGATTGAGCATACAAACAAAAAGCGCATGGCAACCTCTGCTTCCCTCTGCGAAGGGCCTACCTTTTACTTTTATGTATTTACTTTCATGCAAGAGTCAAAGTTTTTCTCTCTATTCCTTTTTATTTTTCTCTTTTGGCAAGCATCATGTGGTGAGGAAAGATCTAGGCACATATATCCAGTTGGATATGGGTAGCATGAGTAATTATTGTTGACATCACCCTTGAGGTGAATACGTTGGGAGGCGAAATTATATGCCCCTATCTTTCTATGTGTCCGGTTGAAATGTTTTGCTCATGTGTATGCGGTGAGTGTTAGCAATCATGGAAGACTATATGATGGTTGAGTATGTGGAGCTCTTACTTAGACTCTGTTGAATAATTTGAATTGCAATTTTTTGGTGACTAAGAATATAGGTTGTTGAGTTTCAAGAGAATTCATTGTTTGAACCTTAACATGTGAATTGATTGCCACTTTAACATGATGAGTTTTATGAGAAAGAGTTGCTGTTATGATGCTAGGAAAAGTGATTGAAATTACTATTGATCAAACTTATGCACTTTGCTAGCATTCACACTTCATAAATTATTTCTTTTATCATTTACCTACTCGAGGACGAGTAGGAATTAAGCTTGGGGATGCTGATACGTCTCCAACGTATCTATAATTTATGAAGTATTCATGCTGCTATATTATCATTCTTGGATGTTTTACAATCATTTTATAGCAACTTTATACCATTTTTTGGGACTAACTTATTGACATAGTGCCCAGTGCCAGTTGCTGTTTTTTGCTTGTTTTTTACATCGCAGAAAATCAATACCAAACGGAGTCCAAACGCAGCAAAACTTTTTGTGGATTTTTTATGGACCAGAAGACATCCAATGGGCCAGAGCAGCACCTGGGGGGTGCCTCGAGGGGGGCACAACCCACCAGGGCGGGCCTGGGCCCCCAGGCGCGCCCCGGTGGGTTGTGCCCACCTCGGTGGCCTCCCGCACCGCCTCTTCGCCCTATAAATTGCAAAATATTCCAAAAACCCTCGCGGAGACCCTAGATCAGAAGTTCCGCCGCCGCAAGCCTCTGTAGCCATGGAAAACCAATCTAGACCCCGTTCCGGCACCCTACCGGAGGGGGAAATCATCACCGGTGGTCATCTTCATCATCCCGGCGGCCACCATGATGAGGAGGGAGTAGTCCACCCTCGGGGCTGAGAGTTTGTACCAGTAGCTGTGTGTTTAATCTCTCTCTCTCTCTCATGTTCTTGAGATGTCACGATCTTGATGTATCGCGGGCTTTGTTAATATAGTCGGATCATATGGTGCTTTCCCCTTTCTATCTTGTTGTGAATTGAGTTTTCCCTTTGAGATTTCGTTTTATCGGATTGAATACTTTTATGGATTTGACAACACTTGATATATGTCTTGCATACGAATACCCTTGGTGACAATGGGGTATTATATTGATTCACTTGATATATGTTTTGGCACTCAACTCGTGGATTCCTGAGGTGACATTGGGGTAATCTATGCATAGGGGTTGATGCACGTTCTTGTCTGTGTTTCTCCGGTAGAAATCTTGGGGCACTCTTTGAGGTTCTTTGTGTTGGATTGAGCATTACGAATCTGAATTTGCTTTGGTGTTATTTTAGTACAAACTCTTGGATAGATCGATCGGAAAGAATAGCTTTGAGGTGGTTTCGTACCCTACAAACAATTTATTCTTATGTTCTTCGCTAGATAGGAACTTTGGAGTGATTCTTCATCGCACGTTGAGGGATGGTTATATGATCCAATTATATTAGCATTGTTGAGAGATTGCACTAGCGAAAGTACGGACCCTAGGCCTTGTTTTCAAGCATTGCAATACCGTTTGTGCTCACTTTTGTCACTTGCTACCTTGCTGTTTTTATTTATTCAGATTATAAAAATATATTTCTACCATCCATATCACACTTTTATCACCATCTCTTCGCCGAACTAGTGCACCTATACAATTTGCCATTGTATTGGGTGTGTTGGGGACACAAGAGATTTCTTGTATTTGGTTGCAGGGTTGTTTGAGAGAGACCATCTTCATCCTACGCCTCCCATGGATTGATAAACCTTAGGTCATCCACTTGAGGGAAAATTGCTACTGTCCTACAAAACTCTGCACTTGGAGGCCCAACACAAGTCTACAAGAATAAAGTTGCGTAGTAGACATCAATGTTCGTCTGTCATCCAGCAAAGCTTCACCCAGATTCTGCGCACAGTGAAGGTCTTGGCACTAGAATCTGTCGGCCCCAACCTGGACCAAGTTGTCAGTTTGCTGAGATGCTTTCCGTTCCTGAAGAAGCTGTATATCGAGGTGATGTTCCTTTCCTGTTAAATGTTAACCATAAGGGATTTCAATTTTTTGCACCTTTTCCCAAGTTTACAATGACAATGTACTATGATTTCTGAAGGAATTTTGGAGGATTTCAGGATATACACCCCCCACCCATACATGACTTGTCAGTGGCTGATCCCTTTGCAGAAATAACGAGGTTTGGAAAGCGTCCTTACTATTTTAATTTTTAGTTTGAACCTCTCTTATATCCATGTTCAGCAGATCAACACGGGCGTTTGCAGCTGAATGAGCTGAATTTCATTTCTAATATCAGTTTGAACCTTGTAATCTTTGAATTTGAGCCATGTAACTCTGGAATTTGAACCTTGTAATATTTCGGGCTTTTGTGGTACAATCGTTGAAATGGCATCGTATGAGACTCGTAGATTGGTAGTACTATTTTGACCTTAATATGCAATAGACCTAGATTTTATTAACCATTCACAACCAGGGATCCAGCCGGAAGCAGAGCAATGGCAAACGTCGTCGCAACAAGATGTAGATGATTAGATGCTCGTTTCTCCTAGTTTAGTATGCATGTAATTGCTTACTTTGGTGTGTGGAAATGTTATGTGTGTAGTCACTTATGTAATTGTATGCTTAATTTGGCCATGCAATGCTGTTCTTATAAGTATATATGTTGATGTTCTGTAGACAGAGCATATCACATCGCACACGGACCACACTAGGGAACCCATCGGTCATGAATTAATAAATCGCAGACGGTTGTATACCAGCAAGCGTTTGCCCACAACACACACGGCTTATTCTATCACAAACAGCTCGGATGGATCAACTGTATGCCACGTATCGCACATGCTACTCTAATCTGATTCGTGATTGATGTCTCCGCCATCGCTCGCACATTTCGTCTTATTTGCCACGTATCATTGTGCCTGCCTCTGCTCGCGTCCCTCGGCGCGCTGTGCTCGCCGTTAGGCGCTGTAGCGCACTGTGCTTGCCGTTAGGCGCCACGGCGCGCTCTGCTCGTGTCCGTCGGCGCGCTCTGCTCGCATACCTCCACGCGCTCTGCTTGTGGACAGCTTTTCCTTGTGTGTTCAACTGCTATATGCATATATATGGTTGCTCGCCGTTGAGGGGACCGCGGAGCGCTCTGCTCGCGTCCCTCCACGCGCGCTCTGCCAGCGGTTGGGCCTGTGCACGATCACGTCAGGGGCCCCATATGCATGCGGTTGCGTCGCGCGCGTCGCCACGCGATGCAGTTACGTGCGGCACGATGGAGTTATGCGCTGCAAATTAGAACTACCATTCGGGCGTGCCGATATTCCAGGCCATCCGGCTTCCCCTTTAATTCCCGCAGCCATTATAATAACCTTAGTCTCTTCAACCTTTCGATCGCGCCCGACAGCACAACAAGCACACCCACGATGACACATAGAGAGGGGATGTCTAGCGGTGCTCCAAAGGAGTTCGGCGAGCATAAAGTGGAGACCCACGCGAGGGAGACGGATCTCTTGGTGGTGTACACCATCGACCCGGCCGTGGTGGATGACTACATCAACACCGTTGAGCAGTTGCTTGCTCGAGACAAGTACAAGGTCGTCAGCATCGACCTCCGGTACACCGGCGGTCGTCCCAACATAGATCAGAAGGTTGCTATCGCCCAGTTGTGCGTGCACCATCATGTCCTCATCTACCACTACTGCATGGCCACAGAGCCTTGCCACCATTTCACCAGGTTTGTCAACAACACCGACTACAAGTTCGCTACGGTGGAAACCACCGACGATGTAAAAGCGCTCAGGGTTATGGGCTTGGCCTGCAAGAACCTTGTCGAAATCTGTGAGCACTACAGGGTCTGGGGCAGCATGAAGGACTCCCTGGTTGAACTCGCCTCGGCCATCATCGACCCATAGTACGAAAAGATGAAGCAGGATGCCAACAGAACACGTCCCGTATCCTGGCACGGGGCCTGGATGCGGCAACTGGATGAACCTCACCTCAGGTTCGCGGCCAAGAGCGTGTACACATGCTACGAGATGCACAAGCGGATCATTGACATGAGGAAGTGCTTCGTTACCGAAATCGACGAGGCCGGATCGAGCCACAAGCAGAGCAGTGGCGGCAAGCATCACAAGAAGTAGATGATGATTAGATGATCATTTATCCTAGTTAATTATGCACATAATATATAGTTGACTTTGGTGTGCGGAAATGTCATGTGTGTAGTAGCCACCTATGTAATTATGCATGTAATAGTTTACTTTGGTGTGTGCAAATGTCATGTGTGTAGTAGCCACCTATGTAATCAGATGTTTAATTTGGTTATGCAACCATGTCCTTATAAGTGTGTGTATATATATGTTGTTGTTCTGTATGCAATCCCAACGCACAACACACATGTCTTATTAGCAGCAATCGTCTGTGTTATTATCGGTCTTTGCACACATTTCTGATTACAGACCTGTTTGCCGCGTATCACACACATCTTGTTAAATAGAATCGTTTCTGTTATCTTGGCTCAACGCAAACAGTTCATCCGAGTGAACTGTTTGCCCTCTATCACACACACGTTGATCTGGCTGCCTGTTTCTTTTGTTTTGCCTCATCACAAACAGTTTATCCGAGTAAACCGTATGCCGTAGATCGCACACGCCTTCATCTGGTTGCCCATTTCTTTTGTTCTGCCTCATCGTAAACAGTTTATTGAACTGAACCGTATGCCCCGCATTGCACACACAACTAAATTCTGAACCGTGTTTGATGTATCCTTCATCGCAAACATTTTGCATCTTTTTTGACAGTTTTTTTACATCACCGTTTGCGATTATTGCATCGCACACAGTTTCGTCAAAGGGTCTCTGATCGTAGTGTCGAGTTAGCAGCATCCTGCAGTAGTGAACGGTCTATCAAAAAAGGGCTTCACAGAGTTGTTAGGTCTTTTCAAAGAAATTCTTCCGGAAGATAATGTGCTCCCCAGAAGCACGAACGAAGTGAAGAAAATTGTTTGCCCATTGGAACTTGAAGTACAGAAGATACACGCTTGTGTGAATGATTGTATATTGTACCGTGGTGAGTACAAAGATTTGCCTGCATGTCCCATATGCAAGCATGCACGATACAAGCGTGGGAGAGCAAATGACAAGTACAAATTAGACGACGAGATCAAGACAGGAATCCCATTCAAGGTTGTTTGGTACTTGCCTTTAATTCCAAGGTTGAGGCATTTGTTTGCAAACCCTAGAGAGGCAAAGAGGTTGCGGTGGCATCATGATGAGTGAACTGCAGATAAATATATGAGGTACCCGAAAGATGGGGCTCAGTGGGAATTAATCGACAACAAGTTTAAAGACTTTGCCAAGGATCCTAGAAGTATAAGGCTCGGGGAGTGTACTGACAAGATGAATCCTTTTGGTGATATGAGCACCAATCACAGCACATGGCCGGTGCTTATGTGCATATATAACCTAGCTCCTTGGTTGTGTATGAAGAAAAAATATATTATGATGTCAATGATTATCCAAGGCCCGAAGCAACCTGGAAATGACATCGACATTTACTTTTAGCTACTGGTAGAAGAACTGCTGATAGTGTGGATAAAAGAGCCTGCTGTAAAATGTTTTGATGCTTACAAAAAGCATATTTTCGATCTACATGCAATGCTGCTGCACACCATTCAAGATATCGCGGCATTAGGAAACACATCGGGGCAGAAAACAAAGGGAGATGTAGGGTGTATCACATGCATGGATAGGACAGCTAGCAGATTTCTTCCCAACTCACGCAAAACCGTGTATTTGCGTCATCGTAGGTTCTTACGGAGAAATCACCCATACCGAAAGATCAAAGCTGAATTTGATGGTACGACAGAGGTAGGTTTGGGCCCAAGACCCTATGTTAGGGAGGTGGTCCACAACATGGCTAAACAAATTAATGTTGTGCTTGGCAAGAACCATGCTTTGATGGTGAAACAAACACCCAAGGGTCAAGTATTTAAGAAGAAATCGGTGTTCTGGAAATTACCTTACTGGGAGATTCTACGTGTACGTCCCTGCATTGATGTCAGGCACGTAGAGAAGAATGTATGTGAAAGCATCATTGATACTCTGCTCAAGATTAAAGGTAAAACAAAGGATGGTGACGGTGCACGACTCAATATGCTTGGTGATCAATCAAATGCAAGAGTGAAGCAGAAGATGCTAACAAATTCCTCCACGCTCGCTAGAGTTACAATTTCAGTATAAAAGAAGCAACATAGTTCTTCAACTATTTGTTATCAGTTAAGACACCCTCTTCCTACTCTGCAAACATCAGAAGTCTCGTGGATGTGAGCTTAGATAAAATGAAGTTGGGACACATGAAGTCACATGATTGCCACGTAATGTTGACACAAATCCTCCCGGTGGCCATCAAGAATCTGATGGACAAAGATATAAGAAACACACTCATTGAGCTCTATGATTTCTTCAACAAACTATGGCAGAAAGTTGTAGATCCTGAAGAGTTGGATCATATGCAAGAGGATATTGCAAGAATATTGTCCAGCCTAGAGATGTTTTTCCCATTGTCATTCTTTGATGTCATGGTCCATCTCACTGTGCACCTTGTTGATGAGATAAAGTATTGTGGTCCTGTGTTTCTTTGCAACATGTATCCCTTCGAGTGGTTCATGGGAATACTGAAGTGCTATTGTCGGAACCGAAACCATCCTACAAGGTTATACCGCGGAGGAGGTGGTTGAGTTTTGCACCGAATACATGAAACAAAGACCTATATGTTTGCCCTTCTCTCGCCATGAGGGAAGGCTGAAAGGTAAGCCGGTCCTTGCTGGCACGCAAAAGGCTGCACCCGGAGAATTGGCAGAGAAAGCCCATTTGACGGTACTGCTTAACAGCCCAGTTCTCAGCGCTTATGCCGACGAACACTTGGCGGAGATACGCCAAAGCTTCTTACCAAATGGTGAATCCATTAGATGTGGAGATGAAGGTGCACACTAAGAACTACGCCGAATGGCTAAAGAATCATTTGGCACAAGGATCCATGGATGACATTGCTACGTGGTTGGCACAAAAGCCATCACCTACGGTGTTGACGTACCAAGCATATGACATAAATAGCTACACGTTCTACACTGAGGAACGTGATGAGAAGACCTCATATCAGAACAGCTCTGTTTGAATAGAATGCATGACTGATGAAGCTGATAAAAGGGTATACTATGGAACCATCAAAGAGATTTGGGAGCTTAACTATGTGAAAGTTAAGGTGGCATTATTCAGGTGCACATGGATCCCTCTTAGTCAGGTAAAGGTTGATGATTACAGGAAGACCTATGTTAGCAGGACAACAATGGCATATCACGCAGACCCGCTCATTCTTGCCAGCGATGCTACCCAGATTTTCTATGTGGAAGACCCCTTGCATAAGAACTGCCATGTAGTGATGCATGGGAAGAGGAGGGTACTGGGTGTCTAGGATGTTGCCGATGAGGACGAGTATGATGAATTTGCTGAGTTGCCAGCCAAGGGATCACGCACCCCTCAAACAGAGAAGCACAAAATCATCAGAAAACCCAAGTTTATTCGGGGTCAACGTAATGATCCCAGTTCCCCTATGTACATGGGAATTAAGCCGTAAGACTAGTTTTTATGCCTACCCTGCAACTTAATTCGTTCAATTTAGAAGTGTCGCGTGTATTGAATTTGTGAGTTATGCCCGGTTTTCTGTTGATGTAAGAACCGTTAATATGTTGACCTTGATATGGTGTCAGCTGAGGCAATGAATTTGAACTGTTTATTATTATTATTATTATTATTATTATTATACCATAGAGGTAGCACAATCAATTGATCTCACTCCAGTATGTATGAACAGAAGATATGCAATCTGGTTTGCGAATAGCACACGGTTCGTTCATGAAAGCTGTGTGCCGACCAAACCGCGCGCGCGATCTGAGTCATGCGTTCTGATTGTCCAGAACCCAAACCCCACGGATCATACGTCTGCACCGTTGGATGCTCCCTGATCGAACGACAATCCTCATCCCTTTCGACTGCAAATGCAATTCCGGTTGTGATTTTATTTATATGCACAAAATGCACGTTAAATTCAAAAAATGTCTTAAATATAGCAAACGATACCTGAAATGTGCCAGAAAATCAAACCCATGGTATAACGGTGATTGCGTACCGTGAATTTTTTTATGAGGCCAAACGATGAAGTCCCCAGCCACTGGAATTTGAATTGACACGTCTCCTTTTGGAAACCATGATCCTTCTTGTGAGATGCTCCGGTTTCCAAGGAGCGATCATCAAAACTTGTGCCCAACTTCACCAATTTTTTTCCACGGGGTTGTGAGAGCACGCCACGGGCACACGCCGATTTTGATGATGTATGGACTCCATCTGAATTTCCTGTAATTAAAATACCAACTAGGCCTACGCCGGTGACCGCACCTCGCGGCCGAAATGTTTGAAACTTCTCCCCGCTTCTTGGACAATAAATGAAAACTCGCAAAGTGACACACAAATGATTTGTACACCTTCTTTGCTAACTAACACCCACATGTAGTTGTAGTAGGGTTTTGATTTTATATGCACTAAATGGAAGGTAAATGCAAAAAAATGACTTAAATATAGCAGACGAGACCTGGAAAATGGGCCAGAAAATCAAACCTAGGGAATATCCGTGATTGTTTATCGTGAATTTTTTTTGAGGCGGAACGATGTAGTGACCGACGATTGGAGTCTGAAGTGCCGCATCTCCTTTTGGAAACTATGATCCTTCTTGTGAGATGCTCTGATTTGGAAGGTGTGAGCATCAAAACTTGTGCCAAACTTTACCATAATTTTTCCATGGGATCCTGAGAGCACGCCATGGTGACACACCGATTTTCGTTATTTCCGGACTCTATATGCATTTCCTGTAATTAAAATACCAACAAGGCCTACACCTCTGGCCGCACCCTGCGGCCGAACTATTTGAAGTTTTTTCCCATTTCTTGGACAATGAATGAAAACTCGCAAAGCGACACACAAATGATCTTGCTAACACCCACGTGTAGTTGCAACTATATATATGTATATATATATATATATGCATGGTAAATGCAAAAAATGACTCAAATACAGCAAACGAGATCTCAAATGCACCAGAAAATCGAACCATAGGGTACAATGGTGATTTCTTACCGTGGAAAAAAAATCGAGGCGAAAGGATGGACTCATGTTTTCATTCAAAAGAAAATATGATGTTAGTTCATGTAAATGTTTTCAAATAGCACACGGTTCACTCACGATAGCCGTGTGCCTACCAAACCGTGGCCGATGCCGCCCTGCTGCGCGCGCGATCTGAGTCGTGCGTTCTGATTGGCCAGAACCCAAACCCCGCGGATCGTACGTTTGCACCGTTGAATGCTCCCAGATCGAACGGCAATCCTCATCCCTTTCATCAGCACATACAGTTCCGGCTAGGATTTGATTTTTATGCCAAAATGCACGGTAAATGCCAAATATGGCTTAAATATAGCACACGAGACCTAAAATGCGCCAGCAAATCAAACCTGTGGTATAATGGTGATTGCTTATCGTGGGAAAAAATTAGAGGCGAAACGATGAACTCACTTCTTCATTTCAAACGAAATTATGATGTTCGTGCACACGAGCGCTTAGAGGCAACCGTTTGCATAGGCCTTTCCGTGCGGCGAGCGGGGATATTTTTCACCCTTTTCACCTAGGCCGTCAACACCCCCCACCGCCCGCCCGCGTTTCACTCAATTAGTCCACCCAATCTTCATCGCCAGCTCCCCCCTCCCCCAGATCCATAGCAGAACCCTCTCCGGCGCCGGCGTGCTCAACCTGGCTGTGTACCCGCTCTTCAGCGTCAACCCTACCTCCACTACCATTCCCAACACGCGGCTGCTTGCGCCTCGCCGTCTTCGTTTGCTCGCCAGCCACCCTCGAGCATATCGATCCTATAACCCTCGCCTCTCCTGTGGTCCTGCCGGGTTTGCATTAAGAAACCTGTTAGTTACTGCTCTCCATCGCGGTGAGGCATATTTCCTTGCAATCCCTCTTCCTATTTCATTCCGTATGTTCCCAAATTGGCTATAAAATAACGGAGAGTGTATATATGTTCATTATCTACCTTCCTAACTAGTACATATAAGATGTATTTGTTCTAATAGGTTACTGTCGATTTACAGATCATGGGCGCCCAAGTCACACAAACTTAACAAATTAGCCGTACATTTTCTAAATTATTGCATGACATGTTTTAACAGCTTGATACCAAGTTGTTAGCTTTATGCTTATCCTCCTTTCCTGAGTTTCGCATGTGTTATCTATAGATGCCGAGTAGTAGCGACATCGCTCATGCTTCAGGCGATGTATCTTCATCTGATTCCGACAACCCTAGGTCTTCAGCAGATGGTGAGGGATCAAGTAATCTGGAACATGATAGAGCTATAGAAATTACCCTTCTAGTCAGGACACAGAGGAACGCTCCAAGGAAGCCCACACACCAGCCTAAAGGTGTATATGAAATAACCGACATCGATTTAAAGTCTTGGGCTCCAACTAAACCAAATAAAGCACGCACGAGGTTCAGGAGTGTGTGTGGATTTGTTGGCAGGGCAAGGCTCAACATTAATCTGTCAAGGTTTCGAAAGGCTGACACAGAAACACGGCAAAGGATAGTTTGGGAGATCATGGATCACTTCAATGTTCCAGAGCAGTGGAGAATGCAGGTGGAACACGCTGCACCGAAGAAGGCTAGGGATGCTTGGAGAAACTGGAAGCACGTGCTGTACAAGAAGTACTTGAGTGAAGGCAAGGACCCAATCCCCGCATACCCCCAAATTACAAAGGTAGACTGGGCAGAATTCTAAAGGGTTAGGGTAACTACAGAGTTTGCTAAGAAGAGTGCCAAGCAAGAAGAACTTCAGAAGAGGAACACACACCCCCACCGTATGGGTGTGGCAGGATACTACAGCATGAAACTGATATGGGACCAGGAGGACAAAGAAGCAGTAGCTGCGGGTGGGAAACTGGCCTTTAGTGAAATCAGGGGTGAACGCGCTAGAGACTACTTGCGGGCATGTGCAAGGAGGCGTGATGATGTAACTTATTACTTTGAAAACTCACATGACAAAAAACTGTATCGTGTGATGTTAAAGGCTTCCGAGATCCCTAGAAGGTTCTACAGGAACTCAGGGCCATGTGACATTTTGTCTGATGCTCTGGAAACAAGAGAGCCCCTTGGCCGTGCAAGGGGTATAGGTGTTAATGTCCCGCACAAGAGGGCTTTCACACTCAGCCAAGAAGAGAGGCTCAACATGAAAAAAGCGAGGAGTGAAATGAAGCAGAATGAATTGTATGAAAGGTTGATAAAGGACATGTATCCGACTGTTCGAAAGGAAATTGAGGAGTCAATGATGATGCAGAAGACTCTTAACACTAACAGATAACCAGCAGATGGGAGGGGAGACGGGCATGGAGGATGCTGGTTATTGCGCGACAACACCGCACAAGAGTAGCTGTGCATCAGCTGACCCCAGCGACACTAAGACTGCAGCTGCTCATGATGATGCTATATCTGATCTATCTGGAATGATACACAGACTGAAGGGCGTGCTTACACATTATGAAGGTACATTAAAATGTGCAACAGCCGGGGTTTGCCCACCCTTCTTGGAAGAGGGCCTCTTGTTGGACAATGTGCCATTGAAGCCGGGCTATGTGAAGTGCTACGTGACTGAAGTAAAGCTTAGATTCAATGAATTTGCCCTGAAGAATGTCCTAGGGGACTTTGATGAGCATAGGACCTTGGGAGAAACACTGTTACATCACATCCAGTGGCCACGAAAGGAAATAGACTTCATGGATGAGATCCCTGAAGCCCCGCCAAGAGCAACCAATGTCGCCCCTCAACTGGTGACGCTCTCCTTGCCACAGTAGCTCTCGGGTGCTTCCCCCAAGGAAACTAATACTCGTAATCCGATGGTTGATGCATCAACCTGGGATCAGCCCGCCCGACTTTGTGCCGTACATGCCATGTCATCGTCCGCCCCAAAGCAGCCAGTGGCAAGGCCTACAACTATTGTAGATGCACCACCGGTTCAGATGCCGGCCGCTGAAGCAGCGGGGGGAGACCCAGCTGGACCACACGCTCAGCAGACTAACCTGGTGGAACGGACTGCTAAGCAGTCTGATGCTCCGAAAATGCCTGCTAAGTAGTCTGTAGGTCCAGAACCGACTGCTCATCAGTCCGTCGGTCCGCAGCCACGTGATCATCATACCAATGTGTCAGCACTACCTGCTCAGCAAACCAACGTGTTGGCACGACCTCCTCAGCACACCGACAAGTTGGCACCACCTGTGTAGAAACCCAACATAGCTTCAACGCATGGGCAGCAGTCCGATGCCTCTACTCCTACAGCCCAACAGTCCGTCACAGTAGCACCGCCAGCTCAGCAGTCCGGCATAGCTAAATCGTCTGCTAAGCAGTCCGTCGAAGCTATACCGTCTGCTCCGCAGTCTGCCTTTCAGCCATCCAGACCTTGGGGCAGAAGTGCTTCAAGTACCAAGAAGGAAGCGGGCAAAAAGGCTGCACCCGTGAGGAAGCGCGCCCCAAGAGTGAAGAGGAAAGAGAACGATTGCCTCTTACTTAAAGCACTCATCGCCCAGAACCAAATTAACAACAAGTTGTTCAAATCGAAGAGTAATATTATTTCTGACGGCATGGATGATGCAGAAATAGCTTTGCTGCTTGCTAAAAATAAAATAGACGTACTTGAAGCACACAATTACGTCCATGGCCAACCATTTCTTGTTGGCAAATACTTTGATGAGTGCAGCTCCTGTTGCCGCGAGTTACATAAATATTGCATGGATCAAATGTTAATAGGTCATCATGTTCTGCTAGTTTGCTACAATAGAGATCATTTCCGACATGATGCTGGTTCCATCAGTGTGAGTTTCGAGGACTTACATCTCTTATTCAACTTCAACGAGCTTGATTCCACTCTTGTTAGATGCCTGATTTTGTAAGTACTTAACAAACTCTGATCAACTTCTCCATACAAGGCTGTAAATGATAAATAGCTAACTGCATTTTATCCCTCTCAGGGGATTGAACGCGCAGAGTAGAAAAAGGGAGAGTGTGTATTTCATAGATCCTGCATTAGCAAATGGCACAACATTACATGGTAAGGATCAACGGAAGTGGGCCATTAACACGGTCGCCCGTATCTTCGAAAACACGTTCCATGCAGAATCATTTCTCTGGCCATATCATGAACGGTAAGTCAAATAAACAACCACGCATACACTAATTGTCTTTCAGATTTCAACATAATTCGTAAGTTCATGGCTATCTTAATATGTAGCAATCACTAGATCTTGGTATTCATTGTTCCAAGCAAGAACACAGTTTACTACATGGATTCTCTCAGAGAGTTAACAAACGCTCAGGATCTGATGCATCTTCAGCAATTCATGGATAGGTATTGAATTCTATGATGTTGAAATTAGTTTGCATTCATATCTGGTTCAATAATTGATGTTGTCAAAATTCATCTTCATTTGCAGTGTGCTCGCATTGTGGAAAACTAAACCAGGGAACCTGTTCAAGAGGGAACTACCTCTGCAGCATGAGATCGTTTCTCCAGTAACACACCGAAATCCGTTATTTTCAAAAAATGTATCTAGTAGTCTGTAAATACCTTTTCTTACGCTAGTCAAATGTTCAAGCTTCTAAATAAACCTCTTTCTATTTTTGTCCAAAGAAAAAAAAAATACATCTAACACCGGCTAGGTTGTTCCTAACAGGACAAATGCATGACTAATTCTGTGCAAAATATTTCAGTGTCCTCAGTAACAAGCAGGGACCAACCTTTGTGGATACTATGTTTGCAGACACATGATCTCCATCTGCAAATCTGCTGATAGTTGTGAAGATGCTCGCGAATTAGTACCAGTAAGTCTATCTTAATTAATACCTTCTACTCCACTCATATGGCACATTCTGATCTTAAAAATACTGTAGCTCATCTTAGAACCGAGGACCTCTGAACCGCTCCCCGCTGGTGAATTGCTGATGGTTCAGAGATTTATCAGCGACTTCTTCCTGAATCACTACTTCAATCCCACTGGTGATAATGAAGATTTCAGCATGCCTTCTCCTGAAACATTGAGTAAGAGTTAGCCGCTAAACATATACGCATGGATCGATTGTTTTCCATCTGATGAGATCTTCGAATTTTGTACACTATGATTAATTATGTAATGCATATACATGTCGACAAATCATTGGAATTTAGCTACCATTTGTTCAATTGCAATTGTTGCGAAATCTGATGAATGTTCTTCGTGTGGACACTATTTGTTCAATTGCATATTGTGGCGAATTTGCTTTTTGGATGCCGATTCAAATGGGATATTTTTGCTTTAACCTGGCAATTGCTCCGGACACGATTCAACTAAATGAGTGTGTGCGATCCACATCGGAAAGCATACGTCAATCATAGCGGAACCGTCGGTGATACGCAGCAGATCGCAGATGATTTGCAGCACTACAACGTGTGTGTAGGTGCTCCGGAACCGTTTGTGATACCACATTATCGCACACGAGAGCTCAGAGTAAACCGTGCCCAATGTAAAATACAATCCCAGTCATAAATTTTTCAGGAAACGTGTGGGATCCCAAACGAAAAGCACACGTCACTCTTACCGCAACCGTCGGTGATACACAACAAATCACAAACAGTCTGCAGCACTTGTATATGTGCGAAGGGGCTCCTGAACCGTTTGTGATAGAATATTATCGCACATGGTAATTGTCGAAAACGTGTGTGATGGAGTCATGCATGGCAGACGAGTTCCACAGAAAACTCATGTGCAATGGGGCACATTTCGCACACAGTTCATATGTTGGCCCGTGTGCCTTACATACTGTTTCCCAAATGGTTCATTACGACACACCGTCTGGTTTCATCGCGTCATTAGAAACGTTAATCACTGATCCCACACGTGTGATAGAATTTGGTGTGTGCTGCATCGCATACGATTACATTTGGCAAGGCCTCTGCATCATGGCTCCCTATCCCCGACGGTTTTTGGGTCGTGTGGGAAGGACCCCCCTATCGCACACACTGACTTGGCGACGGTTCAGAATGCTGTCGCGAAAAGGGCTTAAAAACCATTTGTATAGCAGCTCGCTGTAAGTGACACCTTACTAAACTGAATGACATAGCCACCCTATTTTCTCATGAGGAAAAAATTCGCTACTACTATATGATACGTCTCCAACGTATCTATAATTTTTTATTGTTCCATGCTATTAAAGTATCATTCTTGGATGTTTTATACTCATTTACTAGCAACTTTATATTATTTTTTGGGACTAACCTATTGACATAGTGCCCAGTGCCAGTTGCTGTTTTATGCTTGTATTTTACTTTGCAGAATATCAATACCAAACGAAGTCCAAATGCCATGAAACTTTTTCGAGATTTTTTTCTGGACATAAGACACCTAGGGGGCCAAGGAAGTGCACCAGAGGAGGCCCGTGGGGCCCACTAGGAACAAGGGCATGCTAGGGCCACCAGGCGCGCCCTGGTTGGTAGTGGGGCCCACGGGAGGCTTCTCCATCGACTATCAGCTCTATATAATACTATAAAATCCCAAAAACCCTAGGGGAGTCTACGAAACACAATTCCAGCCGCCGCAAGTTCCAGAACCACGAGATCCAATCTAGAGGCCTTCTCTAGCACTCTGCCGGAGGGGTCAACGATCACGGTGGGGTTCTTCATCATCACCCTTGCCCCTCCGATGATGTGTGAGTAGTTCACCACAGACCTATGGGTCCGTAGGCAGTAGCTAGATGGCTTCTTCTCTCTTGTTAATCTTCAATACAATGTTCTCCTCGATGTTCTTGCAGATCTATTTGATGTAATGAATTTTTGCGGTGTGTTTGTTGGGATCCGATGAATTGCGAGTTTATGATCAGATCTATCTATGAATATTATTTGAGTCTTTGTTGAACTCTCTTATGCATGATTGTTATACACTGGTACAGCGAGGTGCTATACAAACGGTTTTTAACCCCTTTCCGCGACGGCATTTGGAACCGTCGCCTAGTGAGTGTGGGCGATAGGGGGGTCCTTCCCACACGACTCAGAAACCGTTGGGGATAGGGAGCCTTGATGCATATAGTTGTCCCTATATAACCGTTTCTGATATCTCGAATATCCCAAACGCTTCATCCTTGCTACTCGTTTGTGCTCGCATTGCCATCGCAATCGGAGTTTTGTGGTTTTACCTAAAACCAGGCACATTCCAGGCACGTACCAAGCTGGCTCTACGTTTATGATGCCTGGCACATCACAAACAGTATATGATTGTAAACCGTGTACGATAGGTAGACAATCACACACATTTAGTTTTCCCGCATCGTTTGTGATAGTGTCTGACATCACACACGCTTTGCAAACGGCAACTGTGTGCATTGTTACACACGTTTCCTCTCCGTGAACCATGTCGGATTACGATGTATATGGCACACGCTGTGCTTTATAGACCGTGTGCGCCGTAATGACCTGCACACCGTAATTTCACCCTAATTTAATTGCTGCTATTTAAAATTGTACCTAATTTGAACTTCAAAGTAAGCTATAGCTTTATTCATATCCATCAGGTTCAAACAACCAATGCATTATTCGATTCACAGGTACATATGTTTAAGAATTACATAAGCTCCAAATAAAGAATGATGAACCAGGGTTCTATACTTGTACTATTACAGATGGTAAAGAAAGAGGCGACAGACATTCTGGTTGCTGAACAAGGTGAAGCGGAATGGCCCTATTGTGCTCTCCTGGATGCAGAAGGCACGCATGACTCTAGTCCAACCCCTTGTGATGGCCGGCCGCCAATCATATAGTTTGAGAGGTAATCTTGAGTAAACTGCTTCAGGATCCACAGCAAAGGAAAAAAGATTCAGACATTGTCATCTAACACAACTCATTACGGGCAGTAAAAAGAAGGCTACAGAGTTCTTACTTACCATCCTGCAGTTCACTGTTGTCTTGCATAAAGTGTAAACAAATAGTTCGATTGACATCTTTTGACCCATTTTAATAACTATCTTTATCAGTTTCCTCACTTGATGCTGGTTCATGTATATCTCATTGCCCCATACGCAGAAAGGGTCGAAGTGTGGATCTTTGGCAATGACATATGTACCTAAAAGCACCAAGTTAATATTAGAAGCTAAACAACAATTGCAAAATGATGTAGTACAACACTCCCTCCAACCCATTATATAAGATTTTATTACATGTATATCTAGACATCATCAGAACATTAAGGTACCACTCTTCCTTGTTGCTATGTAGCCTGGGATTGCATATTAAGTCATTTAGTACAATGCATGTTGCTATGTAGACTCAGATATATTAAATATGGCCCTAGTTAACCTACTAATAAATGGGTTACAGATATATTCAGTGAAATGTCCGATTCGACGATTAATCCCTTATCAGCCTCCAGGCTATATGGTACCAGCTACCGATATCCTGAACAGTGAGTACATATAAGCAATGCGATGAAACTAACCTCGGTGGAAAACAACACTGTTCTCAATATTGTCCTGTATGAGTACATATAAAGGCATGTTAAGCACAATAGGCTAAACATCAACCAAATATATCCATGGTAGACAACATAATCTACAAATGATAGCTTCAGTGTGCAGGTTTAAGCATGCTAGTTAAGCAAAACAAGAAGTGGAATGGTGTGTTAACTGCATCAGGCATAACATTTAAAAACAAGCAAATAGTCATTCAAACTGGTATTGTGCAGGTCTAAAGTACACTAGTTATTGTTAAAAAAATGAAAAGGCATGTTAACTGCAACATCCTTAACATCAACCAAATATCATAATTCATAGTGGTATTGTTGAAACTGTTATTGATGAAATTGAACTGCATGGCAAATAGTTGCACATATAGTGCATCACATTGTGAAGAACTGAAATAAACAAGGCATAAGGCCATCTCTAGTCGATCCTTTAAAAGTTAACGGACTAAAATGCTTAGTGGATATATATATACTCCAGCAATTTTTGGCGGTTTGTAGTCGATCCCCTAAACTTAACGTTGTAAACTTCAATTTGATCAAGATCAAAGCAGGTTCGACCGAATGTAGCATGCATTCAAACATAAACATAGATAGTTTTGCATAACCGAACATAAAACATAAATTTAAACTAAGCTAAAATACTTTCAGCCGAAGTGGAGGTCGAGCCAATCCTTCCTCGTCAGGTACAGTGTGTCGTGAGCCGGGTCCAGGCCGGTGCCGTCGTCGGGGTCATTGGGGAAGACACTCCTCCACTTGTCGATGTCGATCTCCTCATCCATGCCGCCCACCTCGATGCCCTCTGCGCCGCCATCCTCGCTGCCTTCGACCTCGTCATCGGAGGAGAGCATGATAACCTCGCCGCCCTTCGCGCCAGCAAAGATCACCCGCTTCGCCTCCACGAGCTTCGGGTGCTGCCGGCGGAGCTCTTGCATGTAGGCCTCGTCGGCGGCCTCGGCCTTGAGGCGCTCCCACGCCTCGCGGTACTCTCGCGCCATAGCCAAGCTCACCACCCCTGGCTCTGGCGGAATGAGGTCGACCGGACATGTGCCGAAAGGGAAATTGAGCCTAGCTGCCGCGCCGTGGTAGCAGACCTGCCAGAGGTCATACTCCATGGTCGCGAGCTCGGCCGTGTGGAAGCTACCGAGCCACCGGCGGGTGTGGGTCTCCCGATCCATAATCTCGGTGACCCACGTCCCCCACCACCACTGCCGGACCCCGAGGTAGGACCTCGTCGGTGGTCGGGCCCGAGGGAGGACGGGGAAGTCCTCGAACTGGCGTAGGGGCACGGTGGCGAGCGGATCAGGCGACCGGCGACGGCGGATCGATAAAGAGCCCGCGGAGGATGACGGGGACACCTCAGCGGCCACCTCGAAGAGGCGAAGAGGCCGCGATAAACCTCTTTTTGGCCATTGGCTCCTCGAGCTCCCCGGCACACAGGCAGAGCTTGAGGATGGAGGCGGCGGCGGCGGCGAGCGAGGGAGGGGTGGTGTGTGTCTGTGTGAGTGTAGGTTTTGGGGAGTGTGTGGTGTGTGTGGAGCGGGGGGGGGGGGGGGGGGGGCAAGGTGGTGTTTGAGGAAATACCGCGGCAACTGAAAATTTTACTAGGCTGGAGTAACAAGGCGGGGCTACTGAAAATTTGGATCAAGGGCAAGCAGATATTTTTGAGATTGCGAGGGATGCAGAGGCGGGAGTAAAATGCTAGGGCAACTAAAAATTTGAATCAAGGGCGAGCAGATATTTTTGAGATTGCGAGGGATGCAGAGGCGGGAGTAAAATGCCGGGGCTACTGAAAATTTGAATCAAGGGACTGAAGCAGAGCGGGAGTAACAGACATCGCACACGGTCCGCACATACTAATCATGTGCTCTCAAACATTAAAACCTTCCAGGCGGTAGATATTTTCGAGATTACGAGGCAGTATATATTTTCGAGACCGGGAGGCAAGCCTCGTGGAGCCCAACCTAACTGTGTTGATGTGAGGGACTATAGGGCATGGGCGTGTCACAGGGGTATTCTGACCGAACCGCGTCTGTTGCGTACCCAATCGCAGAGGGTTTCTACATCCAACTCGTGTGCTGTTTATAAATTTGGCAAAAAGAAAAACGCGGGAGATAGTCGGCGTTCTGGGAACCAGGGTACCCAGACTTGCCTGCCTACGGCCCACAGCGTGGCTCCATCAATGGCCTGGTACGGCCCATCTTCAGCATCGACCAAGCAAGACCCTCGCGAGGGGCCAGGCCTCGCGAGGCGGACGACGCCAAGACCTCCAGAGGGAGCGGCCTCCCAAGGCGGGCTCCTGAGGAGCGGAGATTTCTATGCAGGCGCTCACGTCATGAGCTTGAGGTGACACAAGCCATGACGACCAAGGCCAGGTGGGCGCCAGCGGGCGCAGTACAGCAGGTTACCTCTTTGGTGCTAAGGGGGCAAGCGCAGGCGCAGAGTCCCGAGGAATCAGCCAAAGGTTTCCATTCCCGTGCTACAAGACCAGGTCCGCCAGGACGGCAGGACGGAGGTCATCGCTGAGCCCACCACGGCATCATGACCAGAAGCTTTGCAGGCAAAGACCACCTTTCGTCAGGATAAGATGTACTATTTGTCTCCCTTCAAACTTGGCCGTTGTGGGATCCCTTCCCGCCTCTATTTTGGGGGAAGAGGACCAAGGCCACTGTAAATATAGCCTAGCCACCACCATAGAGGGGGATCGGGCCATCCGAACCCTCACCAGCTGACACCCACACAAGAACAGACCTCCTGAGGTAGTTCTTCCCCTGTACTAGTTCATCCTCAGCCCATCGCAAGGCCAATCCACCACAAAGCAGGAGTAGGGTATTACACCACAAGGTGGCCCGAACCTGGGTAAACTGTCGTGTCCCTTTTCCTTCAAGTTCATCGAGCTAGGCCGTGAGATCGACGGGTTGGCAGACCGGGGAAATCAAGTTCTTCGCACGCACCCCAGAGTTTGAATCTTTCTTGGGTTTGCGGAGCCCTGAATCCAACATTTGGCGCACCAGGTAGGGGTGCATCAGAGCTGCTCTTCTGTCGGTCGATTCACCACCATTCCACCGCTCTCATGGCTAACGCTCGTCGAGTTCGAGCTGAGCGCCAGGCTGCCCTCGCCGCCCGCGTCGCCCAGACAGCACCTGCAGGCGACGTCGCCCCCCGCCGTTCCCCATCGCCTGCGGCAAACGCTGCCATCGGCCCCACGGCCCACGAGCAGCAGGCTTCATCGATGCAGCCCTCCGTGCGGCGTGACGGTTGCACCGCCACCCCGTCGCTGACTCCGACGGCTGCTTCGTCCTCCCATGCCCGTCGCGGGCTGGCGAACGCGCAGGCTGTGTTGCTCATGGCACGTGAGCTCCTGCGCTATCGCCCGACCGACGACCTCTACGAGGACTGGCTGGACTGTCTCGCTCGCTGCACTGTCTCGCTCGCTGCTTCCCCCGCCGCCTCTTGCGGGCGATGTGGCCCACGGTGCGCCTCCTCCACCTCCCAGGCAAGATGCCGCCCGTGAGCCAAGGCGTGAGGCTCCTCGGCGCGACCCGCCACGTAGGGCGCCGGCACGCGATGAAGAAAGCTGTCAAGTGGTGCAGCGGCCCCAAGGAGAGGTGCGCGTGCTCCTAGCTCCTAACGCCAATACCAGGCTCCCCCTCTGCGGCGGGCTCCCGTGAGCACGGCAGGCTACCGTGCGTTCACCCCGGAGCTGCGCCGCGTCGTATGGCCTGGGAAGTTCAAGCCAGACCTACCTCCACGCTATGACGGCACCCCCGACCCTGCTGAGTTTCTCCAGCTCTACGAGTTGAGCATCGAGGCGGCCAACGGCGACGAGAAGGTCATGGCGAACTAGTTTCCCATGGCCCTCAAGGATGGCACGCGCTCATGGCTCCTGAACCTCCCCGCGGGATCGATCTCCTCACGGGATGAAATGCGAGAGCGTTTCATCGCCAACTTCCAGGGCACTCGCGACCGCACCCCGGCTGCGGGTGACCTGTGGCACATCAAGCAGTAGCCAGGGGAGACCTTGCACAAATACATCCAACGCTTCACCAACGTTCGCCTCAAGATCCCCAAGGTGTCAGATGAGGCCATCATTTTGGCGTTCACTGATGGCGTCTGGGATGTCAAGATGAAGGAGGAGCTCGCCATACACGAGGACCTGTGCTCGGCTCTGGAGATGTTCAACATGGCAACCAGATGCGCGAGGGCTGAGGAAGGTCGCCTCTCCTTCCTTGAGCTCCCAGAGGCTGACCCAGAGGACAAGAAGGCCAAGGCCAAGGACGTGAAGCGCAAAGGCCCGGCCGTGCTTGCAGCCGAGCCAGAGATGAAGCGCGGCTGCGACCACCCCGAGTCTTCTAAGGGCAGCCGCCCGTTCTGCGTCTTCCACAACGTGCACAGCCACAACACCAACGACTGCCAAGAGCTCAGGTCCATCCAGGACGGGCGCCTTGGCCGCCGCCCTGAGAGCAACGACCGCGGCTACGACCATGGAGGAGGCCGAGGTGGGGGACACTGGGACAACCGTGACCCCCACCAGGACTGGCGCGACCAGCCTCGTGAGGATCGCTGGCAGGGCCAGCCTCGCGAGGGCCTCTGGAGGGATTAGCCTCGTGAGGACCGTCCTCACGGCAATGCAGGCCTTCCTCCACTGCCACCACCGCCAAGGAGGAACGACGACCACCACCAAGATGATGGGGCCGGGGGCTTCCAAGAGCCTCGTGCCATTGCTTGCATCCTGGGCGGTGCTCAGTCCCCCGCTTCCCATCGCATCTTCAAGCAGTTCGCTCATGAGGTGAATGAGGCCCTCCCCAAGCTCGAGGCATCGCGTCCGCTCAGGTGGTCCAAGTACGCTATCACCTTCGTCTCTACAGACCAGCTCAAGTGCGCGGCCACTGCCGGCGCGCTCCCGATGCTCTGCTCGCCCACCATCAGCAACATCCTCATCACCAAGACGCTCATCGATGGTGGCGCGGGGCTCAATGTCCCCTCCGTAGAGGCGTTCGACACGCTCCAGGTGCCGTACGACTAGCTTCAGCCTACCAAGCCTTTCTCGGGGGTGACCGATGGCTCCACCATCCCCATCGGGTAGATCCGCCTTCCTATCACCTTCGGCAAGCGCGGCCACTACCACACTGAGCTCATCGACTTCAACGTCGCCCACATTCGCCTCCCATACAATGCCATCCTCGGATATCCAGCCCTGGCCAAGTTCATGGCCACGACTCACCACGGCTACTATGTCCTCAAGATGCCAGGAAGCGGCGGCATCATCACGGTCGCCTGCGACGAGAAGGATGCGGTGTGCTCCCTCGAGCGCGCCTACCAGGCTGCAGCGGTCGAGAAGCCAGATGGCGAAGGTGCCGCCTACCCCCCTGAGGTCACCCCCAAGAAGAAGAAGCAGGTGCTCCGCCGAGGATCTCAGGAGGATGGGGCATCCGATGATCACGCCTCAGGCCTCGCACCCACAGATGGGGCGCCTTCCCCGCATAGGAAGGCGCGAACGACGCCCCTCTCAGGTTGGGCTTGGGGGCTCTCCTCCAGAGGGCCACAGACCTGGCCAGCGTCACGAGGGAGGCATTTGGGCACAATCTGGAGGCATACTTCAACACGCGCTTCCGCGAGAAGAGTGCAGGGCGCGAGGCACCAGGGGCTCAGAAGTTCATCACCAAGGCGATCGAGGAGATTCAGAAGGCGAGGGCCATGCGAGGCGAGCGTCGCCCCGCTCCACCCAGCGCAGCTCCCTCCCTTGACGAGGGCAGCGAGCTGCGTGTCTGCGTCAACGTCCCAGGGCTCAATAGAGCCGCGTCTCAGGAGCTCTTCTGGCCGTTCCGCGTTGGCCGGTGTGAGGGCCCTCCTCACAGCTACATTCGCATGCCTTTCGGCTTGCCGAACGCGGCGGCGGCGCACCAGTGCCACATGCAGGTCGTCCTGGAGGCTCACGAGGTCAGGCGCAAGGCGGTCCAAATGGAGGAGGTGACGGACCCTCGCGAGCCCCCCGGGCCTCCGGAGCCTCACGAGGTTCAGGAGCCGGACGCCTCGTGAGGAGCGACTTCTGCGGCTCGCGTCTTCAGCTACTCCAACACTTCTTCAGAGACTGTGCCAGGTGACCTTTTTTGGTTTGTTTGGTTGGGGGCGCCCCTCGGGCTGCATTATCCCCAAGCTGTGTGGGTCCGTCCCTGCAACATGTATCATTTTGCGCATACTTCAGAACTAGCCTTACCTTCTCCTGAGTTGCTTTATGTTTATCATTTGCCTGTCTGGTGCTTCGCCGCCATGAATGTCGTACGCCCTCACAAACCCACCCGCGACCGCCTCATGATTAAGGACTGGCACAGTGTCTGTGCTCGGGTCCATCCCTGCAGCGTCGCTAAATCCAAGTGGCTGAGCTCTGTCTTGCGGGCCAGCTCCCGTGCACGTCACCTCCCATGGTCCTTGGTGCCTTGTTCTCGCATGAGCTAATCAAGAGCGGATGAGTTAGGGCGCACGACCCGGTGCCTCGCCGCCGTGGGAGCCACGCGCCGCTTGTCTTTCTTTAGGATTTTCGCATGAGAAGACTGGGCACGGCGTCTGTGCTCGGGTCCATCCCTGCAGTGTCGACAAACCCAATGGCTAAGCTCTGTCTGGCGGGCCAGCCCCGTTCACGTCACCTCCTGGGGTCGTTGGTGTTTGGCCTTCTCATGCGATATCCTCCGGAGATTCACTCGGCGCAGGCTACCTGACCATCTCGCAGGACCCTCACAAACATCTCGAACCAAAATTCAGGCGTAACCCGCCTTGAGGTAGGGCCTCGTGAGTCCCGCGCTGGCTCACGAGTGCCCATACACACCTCCTCTAGTCCTGCCGTGCAAGCCACGTGTCAGGACGGGGCTGTACATGCCCCGGAGTCTCCCCTCAGAGGGAGCTCCCACCCACGCACCAGTGGAAGCCCCATGCTCCACGCTGGCGGACGACACGGTCCAGGAGCAGCTATGCCCGTGCAAGAGCGGAAGCACCATGCTCTGCGCTGGTGAATAAACAACTGAGGGCACCCTAGTGGTCGCAGTAATCTCAGGAGAGCCGCCAGGCTCGCTGCGCGGCCTCACCGCACCGTCTTCCCCTTGGAAGGGTCGCGCGAGGGGGCTGGGCATGGGGGCTACGCTCAGGTCACGCCTGGTGTATGCCACCTCACCAGGTCCCTCGGACCTGGTCTTCTCGCGTCCCTCCCAAGCAAAAGCCCGGCGAGGAAAGGTATGGAGAGTTGTTCGTACGTCAAGGGGGACCCCTGAGCATCGTGACTCAGGGGCCTCACTGGTCACGTAGCCCCTCACCCCTTGGTCTCGTCCTGGTGATCCGGACGCCCCAATGGCGGCTGAGGTATGCGCGGGGCCGGGCCCTGCTGACACATAATGCCAAAAACGACACTCGCGTCTCCCTCCTGCGAGCTGTTCGTACGTCAAGGGGGACCCCTGAGCATCGCGACTCAGGGGCCTCACTGGTCACGTAGCCCCTCACCCCTTGGTCTCTTCCTGGTGATCCGGACGCCCCAACGGCGGCTGAGGTATGCGCGGGCCCGGGCCCTGCCGATGCAGAACACTAAAGCAAATGGGAAGGAAATTGCGAAATGCTAGCAAATTATTACAAAACATATTGTCTCTTAAACTCGCAAGACAGCAAGCGCGGCTATGTGCTATGTTCTCTTTCTCCGACTAACTCGTAGGGACCTCTGGAGTCGGGACTACGAGCGGCCCCGCTAGCCACTCCCTTTCCATGCAATTGCCTTGCACGTTAAAGGGGGGGGGGGGCTGAGCATCGCGCCTCAGGGACTCCTACTGGCTCTCGACCCCTCACCCCCTGGCCTTGACCACGGCTGAGCCTCGCTCGAGGGCCGGGACCTGAGGACATAGAGCATCCAGATGAGCGAGGGAGGGGGGATCGGCGTGAGCCCTGCCGGGAGGCACCACCACCCCCAGGACACAGTCAGGTGTCACGTAAAGGAATCGCCGGAAGCCGCCAAGATAAGTCACCTTGTACACGCCGGTGTAAACCTCACGATTCAGTATTTTGACTCTCGCAATCTCGCTCGGGCAAGGACATTTCCCTTTCGGCCTTCAGGGAGCCGCTTGCGCTCTAAAGGGGACCCCCTGAGCATCGCGCCTCAGGGGCTCTTACCGGACCTCGGGCCGCTCACCTCCTGGCCTTGACCACGGCATCGTGACCTGGCATACCAGCGACGGCTGAAGCCTGCCAGGGGACTAGGACCTGTCGGCGTAGAGCACTAAGCTACCACGAGAACGAAACGGAGCACCGTGCCGAGGCGAGATACGCGATCACAACATCGAGCCAGGAATAATAGCATTAAGGCAAAAGCATTACAGCTCTTACATACCCCCGCGGGGCTCGTTAGGGCTTTGTGCAGGAAAAGCAAAAGAAAGGGACCCTGAAGAGCCTCGGCCTCAGCGGCATGCCCGACGGCGCCGAGACGATGCCGCTGCTGTGCTCCAGGTGCGGCAGCTCGGCGGCTCGTAGCTGTTGTCGTTGCTGGATTCCGGAGAATCACCGCTGCTGTCGAAGGAGCTGCTGGCAAGGCCAAGGGCAAGTTCAACTCCCGTGGCCGCGTCGCCTTGACCTCCTCCCCTGGGGCAGCATTCCAGGCGCCGACCGTCCTCGCCAAAAACCTTGAAGAGGAGCGTCGAAGCTCTGTCGTATTCAAAGTGGATGGCGAGGGCTCCCTCCAGGCGGCAGGAGCGGGCGATCTCGACCCATCCTCGAGTCATGAAGACGTCACCGGAGCGTACAACCTCGACCTCCGCTTCAGTGGCTTGGCTGCAGCACCCGGCGTGTTGCAGCCATAGCTCAGCGGGCCCCCTCGGTGGTATCTCCTCTACAAAGAACCGCGGGAGCCGGATACACATGCGCGGCGGCATCGCTGCCCACACCACGAACTCACGCGCCGAGCCTTCGGCATGAGTTCGCGAGCCGGGTGTTTATGCAGCCACCGCCTGTCCTCCTCCGCGACCTTGACCCTCGCAGCGCTGAGCACTGCCCCTGTGCACGGGGCTCCGCACGCGAGCGTACATAGGGATTGGGAAGCCCGGCGGAGGCCACTCGTGCCAAGGTCCTGTCACCTCGGGCCCCTCGGCGATGTTGCAGGAGCAGCCGAGCCTCTTCTTCGGCGGGAGTGGCCCGAGTTCCACCCGAGGAGCCTTCCCTTTCTCCGCTGCGGAAAACCTCCTCACCAGCGCCATGGGTGCTTCGACAAAACGGCAAGATAGGAAGGAAGGAGAAGGAGCAAGCAGCGGGAAGACGGAGATGGGCAGGGGGCTCCACCCCCCATTTATAGCCAGGGGGAGGCTAACCACCGGCCTCCACGATCCCCGGTAATGATGATCTTTTTTGCATGCAGCAGGCTGCTGTCAAGTCGAACGGTTGCCGAGGCTGCGTGGGGAAGTGGAGAGGCCCACGCCCCATCAAGCGCCATGCGTCGACCGGGCCTGCAGGCGATTGGGGCCCGCGGCGCTTCACCCTTGCCCTTTGGCTTCACCTTGAAGCCAAGCCCGAGCGCGCCTTGGGCCCGGGGGCTACTGTCGGTGTTCTGGGAACCAGGGTACCCAGACTTGCCTGCCTGCGGCCCACGGTGTGGCTCCATCAACGGCCAAGTACGGCCCATCTTCAGCATCGACCAAGCAAGACCCTCGCGAGGGGCCAAGCCTCGCGAGGCGGACAACGCCAAGACCTCCAGAGGGAGTGGCCTCCCAAGGTGGGCTCCTGAGGAGCGGAGATTTCTATGCAGGCGCTCACCTCATGAGCTTGAGGTGACGCAAGCCATGACAACCAAGGCCAGGCGGGCACCAGCGAGCGCAGTACAGCAGGTTTCCTCTTTGGTGCTAAGGGGGCAAGTGCAGGCGCAGAGTCCCGAGGAATCAGCCAAAGGTTTCCATTCCCGTGCTACAAGACCAGGTCCACCAGGACGGCAGGACGGAGGTCATCGCCGAGCCCACCACGGTGTCATGACCAGAAGCTTTGCAGGCGAAGACCACCTTTCGTCAGGATAAGATGTACTATTTTTCTCCCTTCAAACTTGTCCGTTGTGGGATCCCTTCCCGCCTCTATTTTGGGGGAAGAGGACCAAGGCCACTATAAATATAGCCTAGCCACCACCATAGAGGGGGATCGGGCCATCCGAACCCTCACCAGCTGAGACCCACACAAGAACAGACCTCCTGAGGTAGTTCTTCCCCTGTACTAGTTCATCCTCAGCCCATCGCGAGGCTAATCCACCACAAAGCAGGAGTAGGGTATTACACCGCAAGGTGACCCGAACCTGGGTAAACTGCCATGTCCCTTTTCCTTCCAGTTCATCGAGCTAGGCCGTGAGATCGACGGGTTGGCAGACCGGGGAGATCGAGTTCTTCGCACGCACCCCAGAGTTTGAATCTTTCTTGGGTTTGCGGAGCCTTGAATCCGACAAAGAGGGTCAGAACACGAACACACTTGCATGTGGACCAAATATATGTATGAAAATGGCAGTTTGATGTTCGAATACCCAATGCACAACTTTGATGTGGCACCTGTCACACAAAAGCACAGTATTGCTAGTGAGCCACCCCCTACAAACCCCACTTCATGTCGGTGGTAAGGGAATCCTAGCTACGAATGCATGCCCCCAAATAGCTAGGTCTGAAATCTCACCCTACCGTAACACAAAACCTATAGGAGTCCATCATATATATATGGTCAAACTTCCCCTTTCGCTTCCCGACAAAGGTGGACCGTGTGCCGACCCACAAATGTGTGTTTGTGGCACGAGATGGGTGAGACCACATACGAACCACATGCGGGTGGCCCTACTATATGTATGAAAAGGGTGTGGTGTGATATTTAACTACCATTCACAACTTTGATGTGGTACGTGTGCCTCGCAAATTAACCAGACTTCCCCGACCCCACGGAGGTTGCAGGTAGCGCGAAGTAGCCCCCCCCCCCCACACACACGTCGGGGGAGGGCATCTCACCAAGACGTACTGTAACACGGACCAAGCAGAATCCAACTTGGTCATACAACCTCTCCAGCTTGTTGTTGGTCAAAGTGATGGACGTCCACACGGCCCCGCAAAATGGGCTAGCTTGTCGCCGATAACCTCGCGAGGGAGTACTGTATGAAGACAAACCCACTCTGTGCATGTGGCCCAAGTATGTATATGGAAGTGGTGTGTGTGGTGATTAAATACCCAATGCGCAAATTTGATGTGGCACCATACTTTGGAACCGTAAAATCCCCACACTGAGCGAGGGTTCACGATGCGTAGCATGCGCTCAAACTTAATTAGGCTTGGAATGGTCGACCTACTATACGGTAACTCGAAGCAAAGAAGAAGAATCCACCCTAGTAACCTTTCTCGTCGTTGGTCGAAATGATGGACGTCCACGCGGGCGCACGAATATATATAGGCTTGCCGCCCATAACCAAGTGAGTGAGAGTGTGTCCAAAGACAACCATTGCATGTGTGTGTCCCGAACATATTTATGGAGGTGTGTGATGCATGCATATGTGTTGAATACCCGACCCAATGCACAACATTGATGTGGTGCATGCGTTGAAAATCGTAGAGGTCCCCACACAGAGCTAGAGGTCGTTCATGATGTGTCATGTGCTCGCCCCCCCCCCCCTTCGATCCAGCGGGATGGATTCATGTGTACCCATGCACTATTATATATATATGTAATCTCACATCATGATCTATATCATGAGACAAACCAAAAATTAATCCCCTCCTAAGTCAAATTAGTTAACCTCTCTCGCGCTGTCGGTGAAAGTGATGGACCAAACGGGCCGACAGATGGAAGCATCGCCGATAACCGCATGAGTGAGTGCCATATATAGGACAACAACCATCACGATTGCACATGTGCCAAAACATATATATGAAGAGGTGTGTTGTGATGTTTTGAATACCTAATTAATGCACAACTTTGATGTGGCATTTGCCTCAAAAACCGCAAGGTCCCCACACAGAGTGAGGTTCATGTGACACCTAGTATATATATATATGCTGGTCACCCCCCCTTCGACACGTACTATACACCTAGTAACACAGCCCTAAAAGAATTAATCCTCCTTGTTCGTCAAACGTACCTCTCTCTCGCTGGGTCGAAGTGATGGACGACGAACTCACGGACCCAGCATAGAAGCGAAGCGTACGTCGCACGCGAGTGATCATCCTATATAGGACTACGTACCACCGTCTGCATGTGGCCCAAAGAGGTGTTTGTGTGATGTTTGAATACGCAATGCACAACTTTGATGTGGCACCACATATATAGGAAACCAAAAGTCCCCACAGAGAGCGCGAGGTTCATGATGCGTGGTATGTGCTATATGTACGCCCCATTCGACGCGTGGTATATATGTACTTCTACTGTATAGCACAAACCAAAAAAGAATCATTCCTTGATGGTCAAATTAACCTCTTTCTCGTTGGGTCAAAGTGATGGAGGACAACCTCGCATGCCCACGGATGGAAGCGCCACACGCGAGTGAGTTCCTATAGGGTAACCACCGCCTACATGGTATTGCGTGATGTTTGAATACCAATATAATATACAACTTTGAAGTGGCAGCTGCCTCGGGAATTGGAAAGTCCCCACATGGAGCGAGGTTATGACACGCATATATATAGAGTATTCATGTTGCCCCCTCTTTGACATGTACATACTCCTACCGTGCATATACGTAACACAAACCAAAAAAGAACCATCCTTGTTGGTCACATTAACCTCTCTCTCGTTGTACGTTCAACTGGTCGACGACGACCTCGTGGGACCATAGAGAGAGGCACACGCGAGTGATGTCATAGGACAAAACCACCGCGTGCATGCGCCCGTGTGTTATGTGATGTTTGAATACTACCCAATGCACAACTTTGATGTGGCACATGCTTCGCAAACCGGAAACGCACTACACCATGATGCGTGTAGCCCCCTCACTTCAAGCCGGTGGGAGGGTGTGTACGCACGTGCTCGAACTTTGATATGGAATCTCACCATGATCCACACCACACACATGCCAAGATGAATCCACCTTTTGTCAAATGCCTCTCATTGTCGGTGGAAACTGAAAACCTTTGCGGGCTAACGAATGGGCACGTCGCTGATAACCGCACGAGGGAGAGTGTCCGAGAGGACCACCAATGCATGCATGTGGCCCGAACATGTATGTATGAAAGGGTTGTGTAATGCTTTAAATAACCAATTCACGACTTTGATGTGGCATATATATATGACTCACAAAATGATCAATAATCCCACATGGAGGTTCACGACTCGTAGTGTACTGTCGGACCCCTCCCCCCACCCCTCCACACACAGACACACACATCCCGCACCACCACAGCCACTCTGAGGCATGTCAAACTTTCTCTGCAGTGAACATGTGACCAAAGGCGGAGTGTCGTGTTAAAATTAAAAAAACAGACATCATTCGACCGTTTTTATACATTGATTGATTTCCTAGGGATTGAATGTGCAAAAATCAAATTTTAGCTACATGTGCACCAAAATGGATTGCAAAATCATTTGTGTCCCTGGGTGCATGTTTCCCTGTGCAAGAGATTTCAAAACATTGAGAATATAGATTTGTAAAATTCAGTAAATCCAAAACTTAGTTGAAATTCATGAAACTTATCGTGGTGTCATATATGGACACCAGTAGACTATGATATTGTAATTTTTTTCGTCAAATTTTAGACCCGTTTTGATATAAACTTCTTACAAACGGGAGATTATTAAAAACTGGCAACTAATATCTCATACAGATTATTTATTCGGACCATGTGCATTAGACCGTGCCATGCTTCGGTTAAGCAGTAAAGCGGTAGAATGAATCATCAATAAACCAAAAAATATACGTGCTGCCACACGCCCCGTCTGCCGTGCGAGCAGGCATGAGTTGACGGGACGCATGCGAGCTGTCCGCCGCGCAGGCATACCGGGAGGCGTGCGTGCAGGTGTGCGTATTGACGGGAGGCATGCGTGTAGCTGTGTGAAATGATGGTAGGAATGGCAGAAGTACACCGCGCAGGCTCACCGAGAGGCGAGACAGCCTTTGACCGCCTTCCGCCTTGCTCCCACTGGTCTGTATTAATTGCACGCCCAAGCCGCCAGCCATAATAGGCGACCGCACCCCTGAAGGAAATATGCCCTAGAGGCAATAATAAAGTTGTTATTTATATTTCCTTATACCATGATAAATGTTTATTATTCATGCTAGAATTGTATTAACCGGAAACTTGATACATGTGTGGATACATAGACAAAACACCGAGTCCCTAGTAAGCCTCTACTAGACTAGCTCGTTAATCAAAGATGGTTAAGTTTCCTAACCATAGACATGTGTTGTCATTTGATGAACATGATCACATCATTAGGAGAATGATGTGATGGACATGACTCATCCGTTATCTTAGCATATTGATTGTTCAGTTTTATTGCTATAGCTTTCTTCATGACATATACATATTCCTTTGACTATGAGATTATGCAACTCCCGGATACCGGAGGAACACCTTGTGTGCTATCAAACGTCACAACATAACTGGGTGATCATAAAGATGCTCTACAGGTATCTCCGAAGGTGTTTGTTGGGTTGGCATAGATCGAGATTAGGATTTGTCACTTCGAGTATCGGAGAGGTATCTCTGGGCCCTCTCGGTAATGCACATCATAAGAAGCCTTGCAAGCAATGTGACTAATGAGTTAGTTGCAGGATGATGCATTACGGAACGAGTAAAGAGACTTTCCGGTAATGAGATTGAACTAGGTATGAAGATACCGACGATCGAATCTCGGGCAAGTAACATACCGATGACAAAGGGAATAACGTATGTTGTCATTACGGTACGACCGATAAAGATCTTCGTAGAATATGTGGGAACCAATATGAGCATCCAGGTTCCGTTGTTGCTTATTGACCGGAGAGGTGTCTCGGTCATGTCTACATAGTTCTGGAACCCATGGGGTCCGCACGCTTAATGTTCGATGATGATTTTGTATTATATGAGTTATGTGATTTGGTGACCGAATGTTGTTCGGAGTCCCAGATGAGATCACGGACATGACAAGGAGTCTCGAAATGGTGAAGAGGTAAAGATTCATATATAGGACGATGATATTCGGACACCGGAAGTGTTCCGGGGGTACCGGGTACATATCGGGTCACCGGAAGGGGTTCCGGGCACCCCCCCGGCAAAGATATGGGCCTAATGGGCCAAGAGGGGAAACACAGCAGCCAACAGGGGCTGCTGCGCCCCCCATATGGGCCGCACCTGAGGGAAAAGGAAAGGGGGAGAAAGAGAAGGAAGGGGAGGGATTCGGCCTCCGCCTTCCTTCCCTCCTCCCTCCTCTTTCCTTCCCCCTCCGGAAAATATGGTAGGGGGGGGGGGCGAATTGGACTAGGCCCCAAGTAGGATTCCTCCTACTTGGGGCGCCCCAAGGCTGTCTCCCTCCCCCTCCCACCTATATATACATGGGGAGGGGGTGCCTAGAACACACACCAACAATTGTTAGCCGTGTGCGGCGCCCCCCTCCATAGTTTACGCCTCCGGTCATATTCACGTAGTGATTAGGCGAAGCCCTGCGCGGATCACTTCACCATCACCATCACCATGCCGTCGTGCTAACAGAACTCTCCCTCGACACTTTGCTGGATCAAGAGTTCGAGGGACGTCATCGAGCTGAACGTGTGCAGAACTCGGAGGTGCCGTACGTTCGGTGCTTGATCAGTCGGAACAAGAAGAAGTTCGACTACATCAACCGCGTTAACAAACGCTTCCGCTTTTGGTCTACGAGGGTACGTGGACACACTCTCCCCCTCTCATTGCTATGCATCTCCTAGATAGGTCTTGCGTGAGCGTAGGATTTTTTTTGAAATTGCATGCTACGTTCCCCAACAACCCCCGGTCCACAGTGGTCACCAACATCTGGACTCTGGAGTGTATGAGGATGCCGCCGAAGCGCACCATCGGAGTGAGTGGCGACACTAGGGCTGGTGAAGCACCCGCGCAACGCGTGAAGCTGGGCACAGAGGTTGCCGTCACCGCCGACGAGGTCTCACGCGGGCAGCAGCACAACCTTGACTTCGTCGGTGCCGTCGTGCCCCCCCAGCAGGAGCCGGAGGTCAATAGCAACTCCGGCAACGACTGCGACTCCGACGGAAAACTGGTTAGTCATCTATATACCCATTCGTGTGGCAAACATATCATGTGTTTTCTCTGGTTACTCCCCCCCTCTATAATTTTTTTGGAATACAAATCTTATGGTTATGTTCTCTCAGTCCATGAAATCAGAGTAATTAAGATCCGTTAGATGCACGTAGTGTATTGATTGGTTGAATGTTATCCATATAGAGTTAGTGATTAATTGTTTGTTCTGTACAAATGATTTTTTGCTAATAATCCAACTAGGGTTAGCTTGCGTGCTAATAATTCGTGTCCAGATCTTGAGAATTGATTTTGAATGTCCTACATATATGTTTGTGCCTTTTTTCTTCCAGATCTTGAGAATTGATTTTGAATGTCCTACATGTATGTTTCTGCAAATTTTTTCTTTCAGATTGGTATGTACACAGATGAGGCTCCGGCCAGCACCGCCGTCGGATGTAGATCTTGGATCTGGCTACGCGGCCAGAAGCGGCCATGCCCCCTGGACCTGAGGAACCAGTAGAATCTCCGGCGGACCGCATCAGCGATCTCTCGGACGGCATCCTTGGGGTGATCATCTCCCTTCTACCCACCAAGGATGGCTGCCGCACACAAGTCCTCGCATTTCGGTGGCGCACTCAGTGGCGCGTCGCGCCTCTTAATCTCGACTATCTTCAGCTATCTGTCGATGATGATTCTGAACTCCCCGGAGCCATCATCTCCTCCCACCAGGGCTCCATTCAACGCATCTGCATCCCAGCATGCTACCTGCTGGACATACCCTACACGGTGGCCGCCTGGCTGACATCCCGTCAATTCGATAAACTCCAGCAGGTTGAGTTCTACCATTACTACAACGATAGGTTACCACCAATAGCTGCATCTGTGCCCTCACCACCGATGCCCATCTCATGGTTTTCCTCCTCTCTCCACACCGCCACCTTGAACCGGTGCCATCTAGCAGACAATCTGGTACAAATGCTTCGACTGCCACTACTAAAAAAACTTGCGCTTGTGTTGGTTCATCTGTCGGAGGCCTCACTGGACAGCATCATCCACTCCAGCTGCCCTGCACTGGAGGGTTTGGTGCTTGTTGTTGGAGCAGGAATCGATATCCCTTGTCTCAAAATAAAGTCGCCTCACTTGTAAGCATTGGAATTCGTTTTGAAGGATAGGAGCTCATCATCGAAGATGCCCCTTCACTTCAAAGGTTGGTCCTTGATTGTTGTTATAAACCTTCGCAAATAACTGTGGTCTCTGCGCCTAAACTGGAGACCTTGGGTGCAATTCGTGATCCGTTTAAATGGTTCGAGATGGTGTTTGCCTCCACACCTATTGAGGTACTATATATTATTCACGTACACTTTTGTAATTTGCATTTTTCATTTGTGCGCATAAGTTAAGTATCATCTTGGAGTACACTTTCAGTGTTAATATTATGTTCTATGCTCAATGAAGCGCTTGTCCATCCTATCAGTGGTGGTGGATTCTGTAAGACCTTATATATCAGTATGTGGTGTTTTGATCTCAACATCATTATTGCCTTGCTGCAATGCTTTCCATGTCTGGAGAATTTGTATATAAAGGTGATGATTTCACGCACATTGAAAGCCCATATATAATGTACTATAATTAATCGTTCAGCTATCACTCTTTCAACATAATCTTTTTTAGACATTAACTGTTTTCAATCTTCATCTCTATTTAGGCAACAACACATGGAGAAAAAGGTATAACCAATCGATGGTTGATGAAGCACGGGGATTTTCTCAGATCTCATGACATTCGTTTGAAGACAGTAACGCTGGAACGATATTCATCCAATAGTGCAAACACTAGCTTTGTCACATTCTTCATGTTGACTGTGAGGGTACTATTGTCCGTGAGGATTAAGTTTTTCAACAAGAAATTACTCACGACTGCAAGTGTTGAACAACATAAAAAGAAGTTTCAAGTGGACCTAAGGGCTTCTGATCGTGTTCGACTTCTATTTACAACAACTTGTGGCCATCATGGAGCAGTAGAATTATTGTACTGGGATCTTGATTTTATGGATCAGACTGATCCATTTGATTGTAACTGCCAAAAACTTTGGTTGAGTTAGATGTCATTCTCCTGTTCAATCCGGGTTATGTGTAAACCTGATGAACAATTAATCCTCATGCTTTTCTACCTTTTGTAAGCTGGAGTTAGACATTGTTGCCCTTTTCAACTAGGGTTTGACCACATTTTCTTTCATACTGGGTGTCTGTGTTCCTATAGGTACTACCTCTGTCGTGGTTTATTCTTTATCGGACCCCTTCGTATTTTGTAGTACCAAACTTTGACGTTAGATTTAACTAAGAATATATTAATGCATGTCATCGAAAATAATATTGTTGGACGGCTATTCCCGGCTATGTTCATCTGCTATATGCAATAATTATGCATGTGCTTGCTCGTCATTTAGGCAGCCGCGGCGCGCTCTGCTCGCATGCCTCCGCGCGCTCTACTCGCCGTTTAGGCACCCTCGGGTCGCGTCCCTCTGCGCGCTCTGCTCGCCGTTTAGGCACCAAGTCTCGCTCAGGTCGCGTCGTCCCTCCGTGCGCGCTCTGCTAGCGGTTGGGGAAGCTTTAGTTATTTGATCTTAGATTATGTTAATTAATTATACCTCCAGAGCCGGAATCATCCGGCTCTAGAGGTATAATTAATTAACCTAAACTATGATCTCCGGCGCCCGTTCCCGTCACGCAACTCCATCCTGTCGTCAGCCGTTGGGGGTATGCCGGTATGTGTGGGTAACTAGCTAGCAAGTGGATCAGTAGCGAGTCGCCGCCGGTGGCCATTGCTGTGGTTATTTATAGCTAGCAGCTGGCTAGGGGATTGGGGATTTTACAATTCACCCTTGTGGAGCGCGGGAAGCCTTCACTGGAGCGCAGGAAGACTTGAGCACACAACCCGACAACCATATGCGTTGTCACGTGTTACCGGACACGTGTTAACATAAGGAAACGTCTGTGTAACCTACTAATCATCGCACACGAGTACTCGCACACGCATCGTGTGCGATACTCCTAGCCATCGCAAGCAACTAGTATGCATTTTCAAAGTTTTTAGTACACACATAATCGCACACGAATTAACTCTAGTAACCGTGTGTGTTATATTTTCTGATCGCAAACAGTTCATCTGAGTGGGCTGTTTGCCACGTATCACACACATCTTGTTTACACGAATCGTTTGTGTTCTTTTGGCTCATCACAAACAGTTCATCTATGTGAACTGTCTGCCGCATATCACACACATCTTGTTGAGTTGAACCGTTTTTGTTGTGTTCCCTAATCAAAAACAGTTCGTCCGAGTGAACCGTATGACGTATATCACACACACCTTGATCTGGCTGACCGTTTCTGTTGCATTCCGTAACAGCAAAAAGTTCATCGGAGCGAACTGTATGTCATATATCGCACACACATTGATATGGCTGCCCGTTTTTGTTGTTCTGTCTAATCACAAACAGTTCGTATGGATCAACCGTATGCCCCGCATCGCACATGTAACTAAAATCTGAACCGTGTTTGACGTCTCCGCCATCGCAAACGTTTTGCATCTTTTTTGACGGTTTTTTACATACCCGTTTGCGATTAATGCATCGCACATAGTTTCGTCAAAGGGTCTCTGATTGTAGTGTCGCGTTAGCAGCATCCTGCAGTAGTGATAGCCTCGTATTTCTTCTCCGAAACTTTGGTTTGGTTTGGCCAACTAGATTGATTTTTCTTGCCATGGGAAGAGGTGCTTTGTGATGGGTTCGATCTTGCGGTGCTCAATCCCAGTGACAGAAGGAGACATGACATGCATGTATCATTGCCATTAAGGATAAAAAGATGGGGCCTATTCCTACATGAATAGATCTTGTCTACATCATGTCATCGTTCTTATTCCATTACTCCGTTTTTGCATGAACTTAATACACTAGACGCATGCTGGATAGAGGTCGATGTGTGGAGTAATACTAGTAGATGTAGGCATGAGTCGGTCTACTAATCTTGGACGTGATGCCTATATACATGATCATTGCCTTGGATATCGTCATTATTTATTTGCTCTTCTATCAATTACCCAACAGTAATTTGTTTACCCACCGTATGCTATTTTCTTGAGAGAAGCCTCTAGTGAAATCTACGGCCCCCGGGTCTATTCCTATCATATTATTTTCAGATCTTCCAAAAAGCCAAAAATACCTTGCTGCAGTTTTCTTTATTTGTTTTATTTTGTGTTTTTGCTAGATCTATTTATCCAATCTCATACAATATAATCTATCTCAATACTGAGGAGGGATTGACAACCCCTCTTACATGTTGGGTTGCAAGTTTTTGTGGTTTGTGTGCAGGTGTTGTTTACATAGTGTTGCTTGGTTCTCCCACTGGATTGATAACCTTGGTTTCATAACCGAGGGAAATACTTACCGTTGCTGTGCTGCATCATCCTCTCCTGTTCGGGGAATTACCAACGCAGATACAAGCAAGAGGAAGAATTTCTGGCGCCGTTGCCGGGGAGACATCATCAACATCTATCAGGTTCCTACGCACAAACTCTCATCTCCTTGCAATTACTTTATTTGCCATTTCCCTCTCGTTTTCATCTCCCCCACTTCTAAAATGTTTTTGCAAAAATACAAAAATATTTTTCGTTTGCCTTTTTCTCGTTCGATCTTTCATTTGCTTGTGATCTTGCTTGCCTACTTTATCATTATGGCTAGTTCTTCACCTACTATGTGTACCCCTAAGAATGAAGTTCTCAATTTTAAGCAAAGGGGAGGAGAGAATTTAAAGGATTCTTGGTATAGGATTTACAATGCTCATAATAGATCTACTTGTAAGCAATCCACTACTATCTTTCTTTGTAACTATTATGTGGACATTACTACTTGGTATAGATTTGTTCTTGATACTATCACTGGAGGGAATTTCTTGATGTGCCCCCCTTTGGATGCTTTTAATGCTATGGAAAATTTAGTGGGATCACCACCTATCATTATCAATGAAATGATTTTAACTCTTGAGCATGTTATGCAAAGGCTAGATGCTATTGAAAAGAAAATGCTCACCGAGGAACACATTGAAAATTTGGATAAAAGGATCAATAGTCTTGCTAATCGAATTGGGTCAAAGGTAGGAGATACTCTAAAATTATTAAAAGAGAAAGGACTCGTAGTTAATGAAAGGGTAGAGGAGAGCCCCGCTCGGATTGATAAGTCGGAAGAATTTTTTTGCAACTTGAGCTCAGCTTTTTCTTCCATCAAAAAATACTGAATAGACTCCTTCTAGTAAGAATACCAAGTCTAATTATGCCTTTAAGAACATGGGTGCTACTTCTAGTAGCAACCATGAAGATCTCAAGATGATTAGAGTTCACCCAAATTTCGTAGATCTGATAAAGCAACCAATCTATAAAAATATGTCTCTTGACTTTGTTCCTATGAGCGTGATTATCAAAAATTTATATGCTATAACTCCTAGACATTATGGTTGTGTGATTGAGGAGTTGGAAACTAAAGATGACAATTCTTGAATCTATGCATTATGCCTAGCTAGGGGCATAAAACGATAGCGCTTGTTGGGAGGCAACCCAATGAATAAAATATATTTTTCTCTTCTTCTTTCTATTTTTGTGTGTTGACACAATTATGCTACTATTATGATTGTGTTTTTATGTTTTAATTAGTGTTTGTGCCAAGTAAAGCCTTTAGGATCATGTTGGGTGATAGTTGATTTGATCTTGTTGGAAAACAGAAACTTTTGCGCCCAGTAGCAGAATTGTTAAAAATCACAGAAGCGTGATAAAATTCTCAATTTTCAACGCAAGATTGATATACAAATTGCCTACGTTGTCCTAATTTTTCATAATTTTGGAGTTACAGAAGTGTGGTCAAAGTGCAGATTAGTACAGACTGTTCTGTTTTTGACATATTCTGTTTTCGTAGCATTGTGTGCTTATTTTGATGTATCTATGGATTGTATCAGGGGGTATAAGCCATGGTAAAGTCAGAACACAATAGGTATAATTCAATAATAAAATATGAATGGGTTTGCAATAGTACTTAAAGTGGTGTTTTGCTTTATTATACTAATGAATCTCACGAAGGTTTTTGTTAAGTTTTGTGTGATTGAAGTTTTCAAGTTTTGGGTGAGATCACGATGGATGAAGGAATAAAGAGTGAAAAGAGCCTAAGCTTGGGGATGCCCATGGCACCCCAAGGTAATATTCAAGGAGAACCAAGCAACTAAGCTTGGGGATGCCCCGGAAAGCATCCCCTATTTCTTCTAACGACCCTCGGTAATTTTACTTGGAGCTATATTTTTATTCGTCACATATCATGAGTTTTGCTTGGAGTGTCTTGTATTATATGAGTCTTTGCTTGTTTTTCTTTTTAATTTGTCGCAATTATCCTTGCTGGAAACACCTATTTGAGAGAGCCATAATGATGCCATGATTTGTTAGAATTGCTCTATGTGCTTCACTTAATTTTTTTTGAGCTATGGAATTGCTCTAGTGCTTCACTTATATCTTTTTGAGCACGGTGGTTGTTTAATTTTTGGAGAAATGCTCTCATGCTTCACTTAGATTATTATGAGAGTTAGTAAAATTTTGAAGAAATATCCTCTCATGCATCACTTATATTATTTTGAGAGTTGAAAATTTTGAAGAAATATTTATGCTCATGTTCTTCACTTAAATTTGTTTGAGAGCTTGTTATAAGCAATGGTAATATATGAAACTAGTCCCAAAGTGATAGATATTCAAGAGGGATAATAAAAACTATCATGAAGATCATTGGATATTAAAACTTGATTCCTTGCAATAGTTTTGCGATATGGAGATAGTAATCTGTGAGTCATGTTGGTGAGTAATTATGCTTTACTAAGAATATTGGTGTTAAGGTTTGTGATTCCCTATGCAAGCACGAAAGTCAATAGTTATGCAATGAAGTTATATCCTACTTGTGGTGCATTATTCTGTGTTAGTTATGCTTAATGCTCGTTTTTGTTTCTTGGTTGATTGCTTCTCAATCTATTTGCTAGCCTTCCCTTGTACTATGTGGGAATACTGCTTGTTCATCCAAACTCCTTAAACCAAGTTGTGCCAAATGAGTCCACCATACCTACCTATATGCAGTATTTCCATGTCGTTCCAAGTAAATCTGTATGTGCCAACTCTAATTTTCAAAATGAATTTCCTTTTTGTGTGCCCGTACCGCTCATGAAGCGGCAGGGGGTGGCCAATATTTTTCCATGCTAGATGTGTTATTCTCAAGATGAGTGTTTATTCACTTGTCATTGAATGAGAGTGTGGCTAGTAATAGGGATGCCCAGTCCCGAATTGAAAAAGAAGTTTACTTTATGTTGTCAATAATAAATTCCTTGGAAAGTGTTGGTATGGAAGGCACCCGTGGATACGGCTAGCCATGGATTGTCAAAGAATGGTGGAAAAAAGGAATAAACTTTATTTTATGTTTGGGAACCACCTATGATGTATCTAGCATGAAAAGTATTGGGAATTCTCGGTCCTTTTCATTGACGGAAAAAGCATGCCTCTCAAAACAATTTTATATCTCAATTTAAGCTTTGAGCTTTGGCACCTCTAGAAATCTCTGCTTCCCTCTGCGAAGGGCCTATCTATTTACTTTATGCATTTTTTTTATTGAGTCTCCATCTTCTCTCATAAAGCACCAACTAAGGAGCACTATTATCATACTTGAGCATTGGATGTAGCTAATATTTGACTATGTTTCATGAATGGATCAATGATTGAGAATAATGGGCTAGGGATAGCTTTCTTTAGTGTTGATATTTTGAAAGACATGGTTGCTTATTGAAATTCTTGAGTATTGAAGTCTTCATGTCAAATTATAGACTATTGCTTTGAATCATCTAAAGTCCAAATGTCCATGCTACAAAAGAAAAGAATATGTGATAAATATGATGGGTAGCATTCCACATAAAAAATTCTGTTTTTATCATTTACCTACTCGAGGACGAGCAGGAATTAAGCTTGGGGATGCTGATACGTCTCCAATGTATCTATAATTTTTTATTGTTCCATGCTATTAAAGTATCATTCTTGGTTGTTTTATTCTCATTTACTAGCAACTTTATATCATTTTTTTGGGACTAACCTATTGACATAGTGCTCAGTGCCAATTGTTGTTTTCTGCTTGTTTTTTACTTTGCAGAATATCAATACCAAACGAAGTCCAAATGCCACGAAACTTTTTGGAGATTTTTTCTGGACAGAAGACACTCAAGGGGCCAAGGAAGTGCACCAAAGGAGGAAAATGGGGCCCACTAGGCACCAAGGTGCGCCAGGGCCCCCAGGTGCGCCCTGGTGGGTAGTGGGGGCCCATGGCAGGCTTCTCCACTGACTATGTCGTGGGAAACCACGGCCATCTATGGGGCCATGGGCCTGGCACGAACATGCCGCTGGGCATCGTCGGGGTAGGCTCTAACCAGTGCACAGGCAGAAATGTAAGGGCGGCTCCGCCCTTTGAGATCTTCTTTGCTTCTTCATTAACCTGAGCTCGGGTCAGTTTTCGGTTTTCCCGCGCGTCGTGCAATGCCAATTGTGGTGGGGCCATTCTTGTAATGGCCCGTGAATGACTTTAACGCACGAGCAGGTAACTGCCAATTCACTCTTCCCACCGCGCCATTATCCTTAGCCACGTATGCCGCATGCATTGAGTGGGGTAGGTAATGGAGGCGCGTGGTTCGAGAGAGCATCAAGGCAGGGGCCCGATCTTCTTGGATTGGCGGAGGAGGACGGCGGGTACTCGCTGGGGAATCAGCCCCTAGCCCCAGCTCGCCTATAAAAGGAGGAGCGGGGGAGGAGCGGAGGCATTCAACCACATTCCTCTCCTCCTCCGCCTTCTGCTTCTTCTGGGTATGCTGAAAGGAAGAGCCCGGGGTCGGGCCCAAGGTCCTAGCTTGGAGTTGTCGACGATGTCAAATGCTCGTGTCGATGCTTGGGGAGTGAGTCTGGTCTGGTGCCGCGCGTCGCCGGGGGTCGCCACCCTGTTGGCGAGGTGTCTGGGGCTCTTGATGCTCGCCTGGGATGCAGTATATGGGGCCCTTGGTAATCCCAGCACTGCTCCTTTCGGTGGATCTCGTATTCTTGCTAAGGACAGCGACGTCTTCCTGCCCGCCAAGGTGGGGAGCGGCGCGCCTCGAGTGTCCTGCTCGTTGCAGTCGCCCGCTGTCTCTTCGGGGGAGGTGCCAGGCTGGGGGCCCGGCGTCTTCCTGGAGCGACGGTGAAGGAGAGAAATCGAGGGAAGGCGGGAGGCAGGGCGTCAGGTCGGAGTACGATGGCACCGACGCCTTCGTTTCGTATTGGTGACCTGCTGCCTTGTCTTTCCGCTCTTCCCCTCCCTCCCTGGCACCATCATCACCAGCCTCTTTGGGTGATAGCCGGGGAGGGATGTTCCCTTGGTGCCTTCCCCCTCCTCCAGCAGTCTTCCAGCTGGGCGTCGGTGGTTGATCCCTCCGGTGCTCGAGCTGGGACTTCTTGCTGGTCCTGGAGGTGGTGACCAAGGCATCGCCAAGCTGCTCTTTGTGCCCCTCCTTCGTAGCCTCGCCACTCCCGATCTTGTCAGGCCGCGGCCGGCAGGCCATGACGGGATCGGGGGTGGGCTCCGGCTTGGGTGCTCTTTTAGCCGTCTTCTCTTCCCACCGCAATACCTGGTGGAGGGAAAACGAAAAGAGGAGATCATGGGGCACTTATCTTTTTTTAATCTTAAATATGTAGGTACTTGCCAAATTTTAGTTCAAATAATGTAATCTCTCGTATCCATGTTTATGTTTCGTGAGATTTGTACTTGTCGATCAGCATATTAATGAAAAAGATAAGCTTTGCCAGGCACTTGTGCATGTACGATATCCATGCAGAGGTGAAACGCCTCCATACTTTCATGTAAACAAGTAGATCCCGGTAAGCTATCTTGCTGGCGCCCCATAGGACTGCTGCCGTGAGGCTGAGCCTGCCAGGCGTAGAACCCATTGGGAGAGACCAGCCCCCCGCCAACCCCTTTCAGCCAAAGGCCACTACGACCATCCTGACCAAAGCAGTGTTCGTGTCAGTAGATGGGAGCACCTTTGTTTCCGAGGCGGCGAGGTTTTCATATGCACAAGTCCTACTCACGGAACATGTATGGATAAGATACGGAACTTATTTGTTTGGCTTGTCGGAGACCGCGGTGCTGGCTTGTCTTTGCATCCTCTTCCTAGGACTAAGTCCACGGCAGGAGCCTGCAATTTATGCAAATGAAGATGATGCCAGATGCAATCTATCTACATGATCATGCAACCTATCTACATGAATCATGCGATGCTGATGATATGCTTATGCATGCATGCAACTTATCGGGGGCCCCCAGCGCTTCATTTATTTCTCTGTTGCTCAGGGTCTGCGCCTGGCTTTGTACAAGGGGTTACATGCAGCTGAGGCAAGGCCTGTACAAAAGGATGGCTGCCGGGCAGGGCCCGACAGCCGCGCCTTACGGGTAGAACTTGCGGAGATGCTCAATATTCCATGAGTTTTGCAATTGAATGCCATCTCCGGTCTCCAGACGGACTGCGCCAGGTTTGGTGACTCGTACTACTTGGTAAGGGCCTTCCCATTTTGGCGACAACTTGTTTGTACCCTTGGCGGACTGAACACGCCTAAAGACAAGGTCGCCTTCCTCAAAACATCGGGCATGAACCCTGTGGCTATGATAGCGACGCAGGGCTCGCTGATAGAGTGCAGCACGCATAGCAGCCCGGAGACGGTTCTCCTCGAGAAGCACGGCGTCGTCACGCATGTGCTGTTCCTGCACTACTTCATCGTAGGCAAGCACTCGAGGTGACCCGTAAATGAGTTTCGTGGGGATAACTGCTTCTGCCCCATAGACTAGGGAGAAGGGAGTCTACCCAGTAGCTCGGTTTAGTGTCGTTCTGAGGGACCAAAGAACCACCGGCAGCTCATTGATCCATTGCCTGCCGTGCTTCCGCAGCTTATCAAACGTTCTTGTCTTGAGTCCTCGCAGCACTTCAGCATTCGCCCTCTCAGCTTGTCCATTGCTTCTGGGATGTGCGACAGGAAAATGAGATCTTGCTTCCGAGGGCATGAACATATTGCATGAAGGCGCGGCTCATGAAGTGGGTGCCGTTGTCGGTGATGATCCGGGCAGGGACCCCGGAGCGGCACACCAAGCCTTTCAAGAACTTGATAGCTGACTGAGCAGTCACCTTTCTCACGGCATCTACTTCGGGCCACTTTGTAAACTTGTCGATTGCAACGAACAAGAATTCAAAGCCCCCGGCAGCTCGGGGGAAAGGGCCGAGGATATCGAGCCCCCAGACCGAAAACGGCCATAACAAAGGGATTGTCCGGAGTGCTTGGGCAGGCAGCTGGATATTTTTGGAATGGAACTGACAGGCTTCACACTTGGTGACGAGCTCAACCGCATCTTGGAGGGCTGTGGGCCAATAGAATCCTTGCCGGAATGCTTTCCCAACCAAAGCCCTTGATCCAATGTGGGAGCCGCACATGCCTTTGTGTATCTCTGCCAGTAGTTCCTTTCCTCCTTCCTGGCAAATGCACTTCAATTTCACACCATTGGGCCTTCTTCTGTATAGTGTGTCATCGACAAACTGATACATACTGGCCCTCCGGGCTACTTTTTCAGCTTCTTCTTGCTCTTCGGGAAGTTCTCCGGTTTGGAGGAAATGGACTATGTGCCTTGCCCAAGTTGGAGCCCGAGGCTCGGCAATGAGGACCAGCGGCACCTCCTCATTCGTGGGGGCGCATCCCTCGACCGCGGGGACCAGTGGCCCGGCAGGAGGGTGCAGCCGGGCAATCGAAGGGGAGTTGTTCCCGGCAGGGTGCCTGCCAAGAGCCCCGAAAGGCTCTACCGGGAGAGGCTTACCGGAGTCCAATTTCCTCCTCTTTCGGGCCATTGTTGTTGGGGATATGGAGGGCTGAGTAAGATGGAGAACAAAAGTTCCTAGTTCCACAGGAAGCTTCTGCGCAGCACACTTTGACAGGTGATCAGCAATACTGTTTTCCGCATGGGGTACGTGCTCTGTTTGCAACCCGTCAAAGTGCTCCTCCAATCTTCTCACTTCCTCGACGTATGCCTCCATCAATGGGCTTTGGTAATCCTTGTTAACTTATCTCACCACCAGTTGTGAATCTCCTCGAATGATCAACTTCTTGATTCCCAACTCTGTAGCAATCCTAAGCCCGGCAAGAAGCCCTTCATATTCTACTGTATTGTTGGTCGCCTCCTCCCGGCGAAAGTGCATCTGGACGACGTACCTCAGGTGCTCTCCAGTGGGAGCCACGAGAAGCACGCCAGCCCCTGCACCTTGTAGTGAGAAGGCACCATCGAAATACATGATCCATTCTTGGGGCGCTTCCTTGCCGGGGATATTTGTTTCCTGTACTTCTTCATCAGGGGTTGGTGTCCATTCTGCAATAAACTCTGCCAACGCCCTGCTCTGGATTGTTGATGTGCTTTCAAACTTCAGGCCAAAGCTGGACAACTCCAATGCCCACTCCACTATCCTGCCGGTGGCCTCTGGGTTTCGAAGTATCCTTTGCAACGGGAAGCAGGTGAAAACCGTGAACTCATGGGCTTGGAACTAGTGGCGCAGTTTCCTTGAGGCCATGACAAGGCCAAAGATCAATTTTTGCATGCCAGAATACCTGGATCTAGCCCCCTGCAACAGGGAGCTGACAAAGTATACTGGGCGCTGCACCACCTTCTTCCTTGCCGTGTCCTTGGGGTTGTTTCCGCTGCCGTGCTCTTTTTTGTCCTGATCCGTATCTGGCCTTGCCGGGCCACTCTCTTCCTCTTCCCCGGGCGGGACACTTGCTGAGGTGGCTGCTTCTTCTACTTCCCACTGCGCTACTAGGGCCGCACTAACCACTTGATTAGTTGCTGCCAGATATAGCAGCAACAGCTCTTGTGGTTTGGGTGCGACCAAAGTAGGCACAGAAGACAAGTAGGCCTTCAAATCTTGCAGTGCTACATCTGCTTCCGTGGTCCACTTCATGGGTCCTGCCCTCTTCAAAATCTTGAAGAACGGCAAGGCGCGCTCGGCAGACTTGGAGATGAATCTGCTAAGCGCGGCAACGCATCCTATCAAACGCCTCACATCCTTAACTGTCTTGGGTGCCTGTATCTGCTCAATAGCCTTGATCTTATCGGGGTTGGCCTCTATCCCACGGTGGGACACAAAGAAACCAAGTAGCTTGCCGGAGGGAACGCCAAACACGCACTTCTCCGGATTCAGTTTCAAGTTGATCTTGCGCAGATTAGCAAATATCTCTTCTAAATCCTGGATGAGGGTTGATCTGTCCTTGGTCTTGACCACAATATCATCCATATAAGCTTCAATGTTCCTGTGCAACTGTGGTTCAAAGCCAATCTGGACTGCTCTTGCAAAAGTGGACCCGGCACTCTTCAACCCGAAAGGCATGCGCACAAAGCTGTATGTGCCGCATGGGGTGATGATTGAGGTCTTTTCTTCATCTTCCTTGGACATAAAAATCTGATGGTATCCAGAGTATGCATCCAGAAAAGAGAGCAACTCACATCCTGAAGTAGAATCCACGATCTGGTCGATGCGCGGCAAGGGAAATGGGTCCTTTGGGCATGCCTTGTTCAGATCCGTGAAATCTATGCAGAGCCTCCATTTTCCATTAGCCTTGCGCACAACCACTGGGTTTGCTAACCATGTTGGATGCAGTACTCCTCTGACCAAACCAGCTACTTCAAGTTTCTTGATTTCCTCGGCAATAAACTGCTGCCGCTCCAAGGCCTGCTTCCGAACCTTCTGCTTGACGGGCCAGGCATGTGGGCAGACAGCAAGGTGGTGCTTGATTACCTCCCTGGGAACACCGGGGATATCAGATGGTTGCCAGGCAAACACATCGATATTCGCCCATAGGAAGGCAACGAGCGCGCTTTCCTATTTGTCATCAAGGGTGGCGCTGATAGTGAAAGTACCATCAGCGCCAGCCAGCCCTGCCGTGACCTTTTTCACTTGGGGTGGAGCAGCCTTGGATCTCTTGCTGTTGGAACTCTCTGGCATGTCATCAACGGGCGCGGCACATTCCACAGAGGTATGCTTCCCGGATTCCTTGCCAGTGCCTCTGCTATGCTTTTTCCTTGGCGGGAACTATGGCTTCCATGACCTCTGCCGCGACCGCGTCCCGGTACATCTTATCCACGCAAATAATTGTGTCTTTCTTGTCCGACGGTACAGAAATGACGCCCATCGGCCCTGGCATCTTCAAGGTGTTGTAGGCATAGTGGGATGCTGCCATGAATATGGCCAGGGTCGGGCGCCCAAGGATTGTAGGAGATATGCCCTAGAGGCAATAATAAATGTTATTGATTATCTCCCTGTTCATAATTAGGTTTATGTTCCATGCTATAACTGCTATGGTTTTCGAGTCTACAAATAAAACGAGGCTTGGAGGAAGACTCATATGCACGTGTCGGATAATAAACGATAAAATGTATTCCTAGTCAAGCCTCTATGACTGGCTCAAGTGTTGCATGATGGTTCTGTTTTCCTGATCATGGGCATGTCTATGCCAGCAACTTTGAGGGCACAATGTTAGAAGAACATTTGTGTTGAATCGACCCGATTGATGTTATGCTATGAGATACATTCGTCACAAGTTAATGGTTAATAACACAGAGATGGTTAATGTTTGCATGATTCCTTAGACCATGAGAGTATCGAGTTTCTTCATGCTTGCTTCATGAACTTTGGGGTTTGTTAAACGTCATCCGTAAATGGGTGGCTATTACGGCGGCTTACGGGTTCATGGAAAAGTATGTCAAGTAACTTGATAGCTCAAGATTGGGATTTGCTCCTCCGACGTTGGAGAGATATCTCTGGGCCCTCTCGGTGTTACGGTATCCATCATCGTCTGGCCAGACACTTTGTGATTTGATCACGGGGATGCCGGAACACGGTAACGAGAAAAGAGAACAAATACCGGTAACGAGGTAACTGGCATAGTGGACAAGTTGTTGACCCACGGGGATGCCATCATGTCTCACCTCGGGTATTTGTAACATATCGCGAAGCAACAGGAATAGCACACGGCAACTGGAGGTTCACTCGAATATTCATTCGTGTGGGTATAGGGGTCAATATGGGTGTCCACGGCTCCGATGTTGATCATTGATCGGAAAGGGTTCCGTGTCATGTCTATACTTCACCGAACCTATAGGGTCACACGCTTAAGGGTCATCTATCTGCTGAATACTAGACAGGGAGTCTGAGAGAAAATCACCGAAAAGTTTCGGACACCGAAAAAGTTTCGGACAGCGGAAAAGTTCCGTAGAGAGAAGTCACCGGATGAATTCTGGTGAAACTGAAAAGTTGTTTCAGAGGATACCATAAAGTCAAATTAGTTTCGGCACATGCCCGATAATTCTTGGAGGGTGCCAGAATCATTCTGGAAACTTTTGGGAATTTTCTGGAAGAAAAACTGGAAATGTTCCGGAGCTGCTGGAACCACTTCAGATGCTTTTCGCAGATGAAAATCACTAATCTAGAATTGTTCCAGAACGCGTTGAAAATTATTTTAGTGGGTACTGGAAATGTTCTAAGCCCACATAAATATTTTCAGTTCGAACGGACGCTGAAAAATGTCGTCATGAATAGTGAAAGTGCTTTTTAGGTTACTTTTTGGAAAGCCACCTTTTTGGGCTTTTGCTCCAAAATATCTTGGAGATGACATGGATGGATGTGGCTGAAATTTCAGCCCCTCCACCCCTCCTTCTCCTATAAATAGAGGTGGAGGGGGCTGCCCAAACTCACTCCTTCTCACATACAAGTGCCATTGCAATGATCTGGCTTCTCTCTCCCTCCCAGCGAAATAGTTTCGTAGAGCCGAAAGGCTGTCTGGGTTCCGGTGGGAACTAGTTCTGGACGGCGAAGCCCTGCCGGATAGATGACACCGTATGTGTGCAACTCTGTAGAGAGCTCGTAGTTTCGATCTTAGTGCCCGAGGGGCTGTTCGTGAGTGCCTCCCGAAGGGCTGTCCAAGTGACGGTCCAAGTTCTGTGAGTCCTCCCGAAGGGCTGTCTGAGTGACCGTTCGAGTTTCGAAGGTCCTCCCGAAGGGCTGTCCGAGACACCGTCCGGGGGACTGTTCGACCGCCTCCCGGAGGGCTGTCCAAAGGGAAGACAAGGGTATACATCCTCGCGGTTGGGAGGTTGTAAATCCTAGCTGCGGGGATCTGCACCGCTGATCGTCATCGACTCTACTTCCGCTACGCTACGAGTCGGTAACGAAAATGATCAAACCTTGTATGCAGTCTCCATAGTGGTCCTGGGCTGGTGCGTAGGTCGGAAAAATTTTGTTTTCTGCTGCGTTACCCTACAGTGGCATCAAGAGCCGTGCTATGCGTAGATGCAGGTTGCGATCTAGAATACATAGTGATGTATGGGTGTTGCACATTATAATTAGGTAGTAGATGAGTTCTATTACTGAAAATTATTTGTGCGGGTAGCAGATGAAATCTGTTACCCGATGTTCTTGTTGCTTCCCTGGAATTTGCATATTTCTGATCTTGATAACAGCATGGTGGAGTTTCAATGTTCTGGCAATCCGCCATCCTGATTGATCAACGAAGTGCTAACAGTTCATTGAATTCCACTGTAGTTAAAAGGAAAGATGAAATTTCGCAGACGAAAGGGCAATGCAGATATGATCTGCACGGGGGTCATGCGTATGACGAAGTTTAGTATGGGGCTCAAGATTTTATTATCTCGGTTTTCATACACCCTGGAAAGTTAATCTAGCGACTTGAATTATCATACTTGATGATGGACGTTGGTAGCTTCGGTTTGTTTCGAAACCTTAGAAGCCACGTAAAACAAGTTTTTGCATGAACCGATTAGAGACGTCTAACTTGGTTTTGCAGGAGGGTTTGCATGTGCATATGATGTGGTATAGCAGTGCTCATAATAATTTGATTATGTATGAGATGACTATATGATGTAAATTAATTAACATGACCTGCGTGTCATGATTCGGCATGATGGCTGGAGCCATATGATTGCACTTTAAATGACCTGTGTGTCAACCTTGTTGTAATGCAGTATTTTATTAGCTATAGAGATAGCAATATTATCTGGTGCATCGACAAGGTAGTGGCAATCTTCGCGAAGGCGAACACCGACGCGAATGCCGAAGACGAAGAAATAGAAGACTTCTCCATCGGAAAGGGCTATACCATATCATGCTATTATGAATTGCCTTAGATGTTTATCCCTTATGATGCACCCTTCTTGATTGCGCAGTAGTCGCTTTTTATTAGGGTGATCTCTCACAAAAATATCAAGTAGTTAGTGTTCTCCCAAGTGTAGCACCGTCACGGCACCTAACTTTTCGGGGTATCACAGGATCTCCCTGGGTACGAACGATTAGGGATGTGTGAGGCGGGTGAGTTGAGACCTCGCAGCAAGATCACTTGGTTGTCTTGACGTTCTGGAAGGATCTCCCTGAGCTCGGAACACGCCCATCGAAAGATGAACAAGAGTCACATAGAGATGTGATCGGCAAGTTTGCCTACCGATTGAAGTTCGCGCCATCAGTGTTCATCTCGTTCAATGGCGTTGAATGGAAATGCGGATCTTGTATCACTCACAATCTATTATGAGAGATATTGATTTGAGTGGGAGCGCACTGTTGAATTAACTTGTTTAATTCTCAGTGCAATTAATTATGAACTCTGTCTAAGTGTGATTTGCATAATAGTTGTAGAATTAAGGCTCGCGTTTCCACCTTCCCTATTAAAATTGAATAGCTGTTAAATATCTGGTTAAAACTTTACGGTTGGTAACGTAATGTGAGGATTGTCCTCAAGAGTGCCGAGAAGGACTTTGTCCTATCGCATACTTTCGGTATTCTCTCGCTTATGCTATGGATCATGTGACTATCGTCCTTCAATCCAAAAGCTAGAATTCTATTTCAGTCAAGTGCAATATGTTTGCTTCCATGAGACCCGAACTTCGAAAGTTTGGATAGTTATGTGATATTCATGGAATCTGAAAATCATTTTCAGAGACAGACAAAGGCTAAAAGATATGAGATATCCAAAGCAATGTTTGTTTGCAAACTATTAGTAAAGGAGTTTTACTATGCATTAGACTGATAAGAGAGGGATCCAGGAGAACGCCTTTCATATGATGAAAGATGAATAAAAACTTAAAGAGAAAGGAAGTGTCCGAAGGGTGTTAGTGAAACTTTCACGCCTAGGAAGTCCAGGGCTAACGCCACTCTTAAGTTGGGTGCTTCTTCTGGAAGTAGGAGAAATACTAAAAGTTAAACTGTTAGAAGTATAATGGAAATAAGAAAGAAGACTGGAATATCCAGCTCATGTATGAATGTCATACAGGTTTTTGATGTATAGAAGGCTGGTCAAAGATATAGTTCTTGGGAATTATGATTAAATTGCTAATCACTGATTCTTGGGTATTGTGAGTTAATCACAAAGATACCCGCTCGATTGCTTTCTGTTGCAACTCGATGTAAGAACTACTATGGCCTGAAAGACTAGCCAGGAATGAGGTTTAGGTATACACAGGGAACATAGTAAATGTTACTATACCTTCCATCGGTGTATTACCGTCTGTATTTATTTTCATAATTCATTTTAGAGTTTCACACTCTAGCCCTTTGCATAAGGTATCTTGCAAGAAGGTTGTTCATAAGAGAACTTTTTATGTTCGGTGTTATGAATAACATAAGGGCCATACTTTCATTATGAATAAGATGTATGTTATGAATAATGATAATAATATATTACCTCTGGATTTACATTCATAATTCGTTTTAGAGTTTCATACACTCTAGCCCATTGCACAATGTTTGTTGCAAAAGAGTTGTTCATAAGAACAACAATTGTTGTTTAGTATTATGAATAAACATGAAGGGCCATACTTCCATCCAAGATGGGATGTATGTTATGAATATTGATAGTAATATGATACATCCATAACACTGACGCTAAATGTCGTAAGACTAAGAGAATACCACACAAGTGTGGCACTGCATTTGGTCACATTGGAGAAACCCGCATGGATAAATTCCATTATGATGGATTTTAAAGTTGTTTGATTTTGAATCATCTGACACTTGCAACTTTCCTTTGAAAAGTAAAGTGACTGAAATACCGTTCACAGGCCATAAGGAACGAGCAAAGAACTTATTGGTGATCATACATTTTGATGTATGTAGTCCGATAAATGTTATTGCAAACAGTGGATTTATCTATCTTCAGAAATACTCAAGTAGATATATGTATATTTACTTGATGAGACGTAAGTCTAGATCTTTTGAATTCATTCAAAAGGTTTTCAAGAATGAAGTAGAAGTTATTGTAACAAGAAAATTCTGTTTCTACAATTTGATTGCAGAAAGGAATATTTGAGTTACAAGTTTAGCGAATGTCTGATGAGTTTTGAAAAGAGTTTCATAACTTACACCTCCCGGAACACCACTGTGAGTGAAAAGTCCGTGAAGATGTAATCAAACCATTTATGACATGGTAAGATCAAAGATGACATAAATAAATTTGCCATTATCCCTTTTAAAAGGTGATGCTTTAGAGACTGCGGCTTTTACACTGAAAAGAGCTCCATCGGGTCTGTTAAAATGACACCATGGTATAATACGCCCAACCATGTTATATCTTTTCTTAACATTTGGAATATGGGGCTTGTGTAAAAGGTTACAAACCTATTCCAAATCAGACAAGTGCTACTTTGTAGGTTATCCCAAGCAATTGGGTATTCCTCCCTCACTATACCGAGGCAAATAGGTTTGCCACAAAGAACGGTATGCTTTTTGAAGAAAATGGTTCTTTCAAAAAGGTGAGTGGGAGAATAATGCAACTCGACGAGATAACCAGTATCTCCGTCATCAGGTCAAAGGAAAGAGACCTTGGAAGTAATTCCAGTGTTTCCTACTGCGACTGATACGGAAGTCTCTACAATAAAATGTATGGACTTCGGTCAAACTTGCAGCTAAACCACGTAGGCAAGGCTCGTGCAAACCTCTCAGGTGCGCAGACGAGATATTGTTGTCAGACAACAGTATACCTACAATACACAAGGAAGCGTTGATGGGCCCTGACTCCGGAATTGGCTGAATGCCAATACAACCCGAGTTAGTTTCCATATAAGTGATTCAAGATTAAAACCTTGATACACCTTTCGGAAGACTTAGAGTCTAACGAATATTTATGGAACTTAAAACTGATACGGATAAAAATGTTTTATCCATAAAGCTCGACTTGTTGAAATAACAAGTTCAAGGAGTTGACTGCGATGAGGTTGTTTCACCGTAGCGATGCTTAAAGTCGGTTCGGGTTGAACTAGCAATTATACATATTTCAGTCATGAGATATGAAACATGGATGACAATATGATTTCCATATGATGGAAATGAAACCAAGGACTTGCATGTGTTACAGTCTAAGGTATTTTGTCATTCCAGAGGATGCTAGTGAGTGTGCAAACTTCAGAGTTCCAGCAATGGACAAAAGAGAGCATAATGGAGTTGGAATCTTCGTGTTTTGATGAAATGGTCAAAAGGGTTTGACTTCATCAATGGGTAACGAAGATGCTTGTGATTCAAGAAAGTAAGTGGGAGCATAAATAAATTTCTAAAAAATGTTGTGTGCTTGACACATTGTTAATTGGAAATAAATTTCTTGACACGAATTAGGACTTCATTTGAAAATAGTTTTTCGATGAAGTGCTTGGGCTAAATAGCCTTTATATTAGGCATGATGATCTATGGAGATAGATTTACCTAATGGGGCTGAGCAAAGATACATATTGACAAGATGCTAAAACCTTTTAGCATTAAAAACGTCAAGGAGTGATTCTTGCCGAAGTCACATGGAAAGAGTTTTTGCAAGACTCGGTGTCCCAAAACACTGATGAGCAAAATACATGATGAAGATTCCACACACTCTTGTGTTTGGATTAATCATGTATTCCATGGTATGTAAAAACAACCAGATATGTCCAATACTCCCAAAGTTGTTGCGAGTATAGATACCAAAGTGATCAAAAGTTCTGATCATGGGACAACAGTGAAAAAGGGTCTTTGAGTACTATAGTAGCACCAATGACATGTTTTCTCGCAAGCGGAGATCATGAAGAGTTCGTTGTAAAAGGTTACATCGATACAGTCTTCATCCATGCTCCAAGCGATTTTCGATTTAAATTGAGGATTTTGTGTAACACACAATATGGTGGCACGGTAGTTGGAAATTGTTCCAAACAAGTTACTGTGGCGAATTCTATAACAGAGGCAAAGTATGTTGCCGCTTTTAAAAGCGACAAACAAGATGCTGAATCATATAGTTCTTTCATGAACTTAGTATGGTTCCAAGAAGGCTTTGGTCAATGGGACACTATTGCAGATAGTTTCTCCATAGCTTAGTCTGAGGAATATGGTTTCGACCAATGATTCACACATATACAAAGCCAAGTCCACACAAAATGTGAATTTTGTGAAAGCATGAAAACGCGAGGATATGCAAAGATACACACGGAGCTGAAGTCGTCAGATCCGTTGGACATCAGGCTATACCACAAGCGAAGCATATTTACACCGGTGTGCCACAGGTGTAAAGTGCATTAGCATTAACTAGATTATTGACTCTAGTGCAAGTGGGAGTCTGTAGGAGATATGCCCTAGAGGCAATAATAAATGTTATTGATTATCTCCCTGTTCATAATTAGGTTTATGTTCCATGCTATAACTTCTATGGTTTTCGAGTCTACAAATAAAACGAGGCTTGGAGGAAGACTCATATGCACGTGTGGGATAATAAACGATAAAATGTATTCCTAGTCAAGCCTCTATGACTGGCTCAAGTGTTGCATGATGGTTCTGTTTTCCTGATCATGGGCATGTCTATGCCAGCAACTTTGAGGGCACAATGTTAGAAGAACATTTGTGTTGAATCGACCCGATTGATGTTATGCTATGAGATACATTCGTCACAAGTTAATGGTTAATAACACAGAGATGGTTAATGTTTGCATGATTCCTTAGACCATGAGAGTATCGAGTTTCTTCATGCTTGCTTCATGAACTTTGGGGTTTGTTAAACGTCATCCGTAAATG